>CM062295.1:548996184-549596184 GCA_031216915.1 Pictodentalium vernedei | reverse complement strand
TGTGTGTGATGGAAGGCTATAACATGTGACATCAGTTGGGTGAAGGCTCAAGGAGCCAGGTTGAGGCCGAAAGGCATGGCCTTGAACTGGTCAACACGCCCCAGAAAAGCGAACCTGAGATACTTTGGCGATGTCCGATGAATCAGAACGTGAAAGTAAGGATCTCACATGTCGACGCTGGAAGCGAAATCTCCCTGGTGAATGGAGCGGTGAAAAGACCTGAAAGTCTCCATGCTGAATTTGGGAGCAATGACAGACTGGTTCAGGATACTCAGATCGATAACCGGTCAGAGTTTGCCGTCCTTCTTCGGACCAAGAACAGGCGGGAATAAAATCCCACTGAATGAATGTTCTTGATGGCCTCGATAGCCCCCTTTGACAGGAGACTGTCCATCTCCATGATCAAAAGCTCCCGACGTGAAACGTCTGAAGGAACTTGTGTTGGAAGAGGCACTCTGACAGAGTGGGGTGATTCCGGAAGGATATCTGCAACCCGGACCGAACAACATCTAACACCCAAGGATCAGATGTGATTGTGGCCCAATTTGTCTGTGAACCCTGATATCCTTCCTCCAACCTGGGATGAATCGAGGTGAGGATCTTCATCTCGAGCCCCGGCAAGTCCCGCGAGAGGTGAAACCACCTCCTCTACGAGATGAATATTTATTTATGTATTTATTGATGTTTAAGGTCACATATTTATGCACAATGGCTAATCATGACCGTGACAGTTTTACGGGTGGAGGAAGCCGGAGTACCCAGAGAGAACCACCGAGCAACGACGAGCAGCTGCCAGCTCCCCAACATCGTAACTCCGCACTGCAGCACAGGCAGCGTTAGATTGGTTGAAGACATGCGTACCATCGACGTGCAGTACGCCTTAGTACACGGCGTCATCGTGCCCCCACATGGGCAATGGGGGTGAAGTGTCTTGCCCAAGGACACAATGCGGTTGCCGCAGGTGGGATTCGAACCGAGGACCTCTCAGCTTGCAGCCTGCACCTCTACCTACTGAGCCACCACGCCCCCTCTCTACGAGATGAATGATCCTGAGTCCTCCCTCTGGTTTGCTGATGCTTACCTTTACCACGTGAGTAATAAGTAGAAGGGGCTGCAGGAGGATGAGCCCTTGGCCTCACAGAGGAAGCAGAAGGACGACTGTTAGGCTTAGAAAGGCCCCTGCCTCCAACAGAAGGCTGATCAAGCTGGCGCAGCAGCAGCTGATCTTTGGAATGATGCAAAACGTCATCCAGGACCATCGCCACGGAACCATGGAAAGGTCGCGGACCTGCCACAGAAGCGTATTGAAGAGCAGTGCGCTGCCCCTCAGGAAGGGAACAGCTTGTGACCAACACAGCGTCCCGGAGAACTAATTCCAATTTAGCTGTGTTACAGGCATGCCTGTGAGTAAGATGCATGAGCACCTTGGAAATCACAAGCAAAGGAGCCTGTACGTCATCAAAACTATCTGGAGGCAGGTAAGCAGCCAAAATAGAGACAACGTGATCTGAGAGAGAAAGCATGCCCAGCATCTCTTTTGATAAGCCCAACAGGGACTCCAGAGTTGCCATAGGAATAACGGCCGACTTGGGCTTGGAAAGCCCAAGGGAGGTGGAGTCCTGATCCAAGACCGTCGAAGTCTGGCAGACTGATGCATTGGCAGAATCGTAGGAATGATAATGCACTGAAGGCAAAAAGGTGTCGGCCCTGTCCAAAGCTGCAAACTCTTCAACCACCTGTACCGACTGGCACAGTCGAAGGTGCCCAGAAGCGGATTGCTCCACAGGTTGGAGGCAAGCGACCGATGATCGAGACCTGGCTGACACTGTCGGCTGGTCTGATGGTTTGAGATTCGGAAGGAACTCAACACAAAGTCAAGAGCTGCCCCCAAGTCAGAAGACTGTTGGCCCTCAACATCAGGTATGACTGACCCATCCTCTGAGTTGGAAGACACATAGCTCATCACGGTCAAACCAGCCGATGCCTCCCATGGTGCAGGCATACCAGGGGGATCAGAAAGTGGCCTGCTTCCAATCCTGGGAGGCGGCGCCACGGGAGGTGCCTGGAAACCACTAGTAGCCTCGCTGGAGGCAACAGGAAGGCCCTTGGAAAAAACCTGAGTGAGTAAGGAGAGGGCCTCCCTCAGATCACGTCCCGTGTCAGAAGGTTCGACATGAAAACAAATCGGCAAAGAGGCTGAACCAGTGAGGGGTCATCAATCCTCCAGAACACCAGATGCGGGGCGATGGGTGGCAGCAGAAACATCTGCAGGCAGATGCTGATAGGGGTATACCAGACCCCAAGGATCAACAGTGCAGGAACTCAGGAGAGTTGCCGCGGACCTCTGAGGGACAGAAGGTCCAGGCTGCACAAAAAGCGTCGGTTCTGCAAAACTGGCCATCGGACCAGAGTGCGTGGACGAAAATGCAACAGAGTCCACAGGAACATCCAAATCCAAAGAAAAGGCTGCTGGGCTCGACGGCTGAGAGATCACAGCAGAGGGTTCGGCAAGCAATCCCTTCTGACTTCGCCGAGTTGAAGTCAGAGAAGGCTGAGGCCAATATCCCATGTCCACACGACTAGACATCTCTACAGACCCCTGCAGGGATAAGCCAAGGCCGGCTGAAACGGTGACCAATGACGTTGCAGTTGAAACAGCAGTAGCAGCAGATACGACGGGAGCTGTTGAAACTGGTGGAAAAATGGAGAGAGCAACCGAGCTCAGCTCCAAAGGAGGAGTCACAACCCTAGCGACAGCCTCAGATGTCGACAGGAGAGGGACCACAGTCCTGGAACCAGGCATCTCTTCACCAGACAACTCAACAACTCCCGCAGTATCCACCACGGGAAAAGACTGCACATCACTCACGGAGGGGGTACAGCTCTCACCAGACGTGGTTGTGTCAGGAGGCCACGAACGACAGCATTCCCCTTTCCTGCAGGTGCGGGTTGAACGGCCACGAGAGTGCACAACATGCTTGGGCAAAAGGCATTGCCCTCAAGGAACAGTCCTGGGCATAACAGAGGTGAACTCAACAGATGTAGAAAGTAGAACACCCCCAACTACAAGAAATAGGTGGCAGAAAATGAAGGACCGGCGGGAACACAAATGAACCTAGAAGGTTGACAGGGACCCAAAAAACAGAAATTCTGCCCTCAACAAAGAGGAGGAATCCTGTCCATACAGCACCCCCACTGACACCTAACTCCAATAATAATAATAATAATAATATCCAAAAGAATAACATAAATTTATCAACAAATGAAAGTGTCAATGACACTTTAGCTCAACTTGTTAAGACATGTACATGTATAGTATGTGACACAGCAATGACAAACATCTAGGTAAAGACCTGATACATATAAAGTAATGTAACGGTCTGTACATAAATACTGATTGTAGCCTGTAACAAATGTATAGGTAAAGTATTGTAAAGGTGGGTGACAGTCAGATGCTAAACTAGAAAAGAAATGTTTGAGTCCAAGATTGGGTCTGACAGAACCCCAAAATATTTGTTCTCATAGCACAGTGATAACAGAGGCACCCCAAAACACACTCGTTCCTGTCCCAAGGTGAAAACAATGGGACCCAAGAAGTTTCGTGAAGATCAGTTCATAAATACGAGCTGTACAGAAGTTGTGACAAAAAACTGATTGGACCTAATTTCGGTACAAAATGGCCACTGGCAGCCATCTTGAATTTTGGACCGCACCCAGAAACACTCGATCTCGTACCAAGGTGATAACAAAGGTACCCAAGAAGTTTTGTGAAGATCGGTTCAAAAATACAGCCTCTAACCCGAGCCATATTGACATGTGCACTTACAGTCTATAAGTAGCACTGAATAAATCAAAGTTCATCTAATTTGCATAATTTCTGCACGAGAAAAACCCTGTATTATATGTGATGTATTCCATGTTACTAAACATTCATACAAAAATTTATTCAAATCAGAACTTTCATACAGAAGTTCTGTACAAAAGACTGACTGCACTAATTTTGGTACAAAATGGCTGCTGGTGGCCATCTTGAATTTTGGACCACAACCAAAAACACTCGTGCTCATCCCACGGTGATAACAAAGGTACCCAAGAAGTTTCGTAAAGATTGGTTCATAAATACGGCCTCTAGCCTGAGCCATATAGAAGTTGTGTACAAAAAACTGATTAGACCTAATTTCGGTACAAAATGGCCACTGGCAGCCATCTTGAATTTTAGACCGCACTCAGAAACACTCATTCTCGTCCCAAGGTGATAACAAAGGTACCCAAGACGTTTCGTGAACATCGGTTCATAAATACAGACTCTAGCCCGAGCTGTATTGACATGTGCACTTACAGTCTATAAGTAGCACTGAATAAATCAAAGTTCATCTAATTTGCATAATTTCTGTAAAACATGTATTATATGTGATGTATCCCATGGTACTAAACATTCACACAAAAAATTATTCAAATCAGCGCTTTCATGTGGAACTTCTGTGCAAAAATCTGATTGCACCTAATTTTGTACAAAATGGCTGCCATCAGCCATCTTGAATTTCGGACCGGACCCCAAAACACTCGTTCTCGTCCCACGGTGATACCAAAGGTACCCAAGAAGTTTCGTAAAGATCGGTTCATAAATACGGCCTCTAGCCCGAGCTGTATTGGCATTTGTACTTATAGTGCTGAAAGTAACACCAAAAAACATCAAAGTCAGTCTAATTTGCATAATTTACGCACGAGAAAAAAACCCGTATTATATGTGATGTATCCCATGGTACTAAACATTCATACAAAAAATTATTCAAAACAGTGCTTTCATATGGAAGTTCTGCGCAAAAAAACTGATTGCACCTAATTTTGTACAAAATGGCTGCCAGCGGCCAACTTGAATTTAGGATCGGACCCCAAACCACTCGTTCTCGTCCCACGGTCATAACAAAGGTACCCAAGAAGTTTCGTAAAGATCGGTTCATAAATGCGGCCTCTAGCCCGAGCCGTATTGAATTGTTGACCGCCAGACGGACGACAGACGACTGGCCATGGCATAAGCTCAAATTTGGCTTCGCGAAAGGGGAGCTAAAAAATTATATGTCCGAACCGGGTACGCGAAAGTCGAACGCGAACACGGAGAATATACAAAATACAATGAAAATGTGGTTGAAATTAATAACGAGAATGTATAAAACACAGTCCTGTTATTATACGATAACACTGAATTAAAGTTATCAATTGTTAATATAAATTCCTGTTTATTGAGAAGAAAACTCCATTGTTTCAGCGCCTGTTACTAGCGTGACCTTCACATGACGTAAAACCGGGAAATTCCCAGATAGTGATAACAGAACATTTGCGCTAGGAATCTGGGTACACTTATGGTTGTGTCTCTTTCAAAGGACTGGCATAATAAATACGTTATGGGGCTTTCAGTAGGCGGATATGGTGTGATATAAGGCTCAGCAAGATCAATATTAGGCTTGGCCTTCGGCCTCGCCTTGAGTAAAATGGTCGGGGCCTAAAAAAAAGTGCCCCACATATTGAGGTCGGGGCCTTTTCGAGGCTGATTTTCCATTTTGTCCATTATTGTTAGTGCTTTTTGTGGAAAATGTCGGGGCTTGAAAAAAAGCCCCCAGCAAGTGCTCCTCGGGGCTGATCTCGGGGCCTGGGCTGATCAGACCCGACTCAAGGCAAGCCCTGCCTCGCCTAATATTGATCTCACTTCGCCTTATATCACACCATATCCACCCACTGAAAGCCCCATAACTTATATTATGCTGCACTGCTGATGATAATCATTAACAATTTACCCAACATAATGGCCAAAACCAGCCTGCACTATTCTCAAAAACCACCATTCAATTTTCATTATTTTTTTCATTTTTTGTCTCAAAAACATAGCTCTCACTAGAACAATCTCGTTATGTTTTTTACACAAAAAATGAAAAAAATTTGTTATTCAAGAATTTTATTTGCAAGTGTTGTCTGCATTTCATGTTAGGTAAAGGCTAACACTAAAATATTTAACTCTTCACCTAACACAATATCCATAACATCAATCACTATTCACAAAAATTACTTGTCAAATTTTATTATTCTTTTCAAATATTTTTGCCTCAAAAACATAGCTTATGAACCCCTCCCTCATAACTGAGCTCATTTAACTTTTCCAATGCTTTTATACAAAAAATGAAAATTTCCAGTTATTTACAACTTTTCTGTAACTTTTTGAGACTTTAATTATCCTGAAGTTCGAACGTCACTGGGAATTCAGTTTCTTCAACATTTTTCAAAATGTGGCATTAAACATCGGAGAGTACAAATAAGTACAAATAACAAGATATTTTTCATTTTTTCACATTAGTGATTATCCGGTTGAGGACTTTATTTTTGGTGGTCTGAATTTGTTATTCAAAACTTGTTTTATTACAAATTATTGGAGAGTGCACACAGGGACTCTCCAATAATTTGTAATAAAACAAATTTATATAAACAAAATATTATTTGTGTTTCACTGAATATGACATATAAGCAAGGAAAGTGTTGGCTTTTGCTCTAGTATCCTCATTTTTTGAAAGCCCTGATAGTGGCTTCTAGCACTCAACCAGTTAAGAAGTCTTGACAACAGGATTATATTAGTATTTTAAGCTGTGATAACATTTGGCTCAACGGTTGTCACTGAGCAGTATTCGGGGAAAAATAGGAATTTAGGTTAAAACTTTAAAAAAAATAGAAAAATAATAACAAAACAAATGACCACAAAGTATCAATGCGCTGTTTGATTTCGTACATCATAAGACGTACACAAGTATCAAAGGGTTAAAAGTGTCATCTGCAATTCATGTTGAGTAAAGAGGTTGAGGATAAAAATAGTCAAGTGGCCATTAATGTAATGAGGTGAAATCATCTTTTTCTTATTTTTCATCTTATTTATGGACATAATGAAGAAAGCTTGCTGAATAGATTGATGCTACCAGTACTTTGAATGATAAGAACCATTCACAGGGCTTAAAATTACACGCGAATCCGCGAATCGATTCTCGTAATGATTCTGGCAAACTACACTGGCGCGAATCCAAGTGGATTCGCAGCAATTTACTGCTTGGATTCACTTTATGTATGATGTCGTTGATTCATGATGAAGTTCTGACCTGGGTTATCATAAAATATATAATTTTGAAAAACTGTCCATTGATATTTCTTGAGTTTGGTATCAAATCAAGTCATGGCTGCTGTAGCAGCCATGACTTGATTTGATACCAAACTCAAGAAAATGTGAAGCATGTGGTAAATCATGACTTGATTTGATACCAAACTCAAGAAAATGTGAAGCATGTGGTAAATCATGGGTGGAAATTTTGACAACTTATTTCGTGATCTCACCAGCAACATTCAGCTAGTTTTTGCAGAATTTCATATCATTATTTATTTATTTATTTAAGGGTGTTTAAGGTCACATAATTATGCACAATGGCTAATCATGACCGCAACATGGATATGAAGTCAAGGGTTTTCAATCATTTATACCCCATGTAGCACATTTTAGAGGATTTCCACCTCAATCATTGGCTTTACTTCCCGGGTTCTTACGGGGGATTTCATATCATGGTTTAAATGGATTCGCGTGAAAATATTTCGCGAGAATTATGTTAGATTCGCGTGATGCCAGACGAATTTTAAGCCCTGATTCATAAATCTTAGTGGACAGTATTTTCGACAGAAACACTCCCACAGATTACAAAAAAAAGATGAAAATTAATTTTCCAGGCTACAGACAGATTAGAATTGGCTGAGAAATGTTAACTCGCTCAAACAAATCTGATGCAAGCCACATAACTGCGTAGAATCAATGTGTGTTGTACTGTTTTAGACAGGAAGAAAACGACCCCTCCATGTTCAGTGCCAGGGGCAATATTTAGGCTTTTCACTCTGGAAAAGACTATTGTTTTTCTACAGCTTATTATTTTTTAGGCGTTTCCCTCTGAAAAAGACGATTGTTTTTTACAAATTTTTATTATTATTTTATTTTTTCCACACATTTTGTCTGTACGATTCCGAAGCCATTTTCAAACCGATTTTCACACAATTTTGCACACGCATAGAGGGGCACAAAATCTAATGAAACTGTCAATGACACTGTTGGATAACTTGTCTGTGTGTTGTGTTTGATGAAAAGGATGATGTTCAATGTTTATGAAAGGATTATGAAATAAGAGAAGATAATTGGGAATATGTTAATTTCTGTTCCCTGTATGCTATGTTTTTAATAAAAATAATATGAGGTGTAGACTGTACTAAAGACCTGAGGATTGGGTTAATGTGGCCTTCACAGTTAATGTATGTGGCCCTCACAGTTAACGTATGTCAACAAAAGTTACCAAATTAGTGAAATTATTCCAAAACGAGTCACCCTATCAAGTTACGATGATATCTCTTCATAAATATGGCCTGCAGACTGTGCTAAAGGTTTTAGGGTTTCAGGCCTGTGTAGCCATCACGGTTGACCAATCAGAACTAAAAGGGGACGTCCTCATCTCGACATTATACTGAGTCATTCTACAAAGTTACAATGAAATACCTTTACAAATACGACCTGTAGTCTGTACTAAATTTTTGGGGGTTTTGGGCTTGGGCAGCAATCATGGTGGAATGATCATGACCAAAAGGCGACGTTCTCGTCTGGGCATTATGTGGAGTGATCCTACGAAGTTACAATGAAATCTCTTCATAAATATGACCTGTAGACTGTGCTAAAGGTTTTCAGGCTTCGGGCCCCTGTAACCATCACAGCTGACCAATCATGACCAAAAGGGGAATGTCATCATCTAGACATTATATGGAGTCAACCTAACAAGTCACAATGAAATCCTTCCCTAAATACGACCTATAGACTATGCTAAAGGTTTTCGGGTTTTGGGAAGCCATCACAGCAGAATGATCATGACCAAAACGGGACGTTCTCATCTTGACATTATTTGGAGTCATCCTACCAAGTTACAATGAAATCCCTTCATAAATAGGACCTGTAGTCTGTACAAATTTTTTTTCAGGTTTTGGGCTCGGGCAGCCATCATGGTGGAATGATCGCGACCAAAAGGGGACATCCTCATCTGGGCATTATCTGGAGTAATTCTATGAAGTTACAATGAAATCCTTTCATAAACATGACCTGTAGACTGTGCTAAAGGTTTTCGGGCTTTGGGCCCCTGAAGCCATCACAGTTGACCAATCGCATCCAAAAGGGGATGTTCTCATCTAGACATATGAAGTCAACCTACCAATATACAATGAGATCCCTCCATAAATATGACCTGTAGACTGTGCTAAAGGATTTCGGGTTTTGGGCTCAGGCAGTCATCACGGTTGACAGATCGCGATCAAATGGGGAAGTTCTCATCTAGACATCATACAGAGTCATCCTACTAAGTTACAATGAAATCCCTCCATATTAAATATGACCTGCAGACTATGCTAAAAGTTTTTGGGTTTCGAGCTTGCGCAGCCATCACGGTTGACAGATCATGACCAAAAGAGGACGTTCTCATCTAGACATTATACAGAGGCATCCTACCAAATTACAATGAAATCCCTTCATAAATACAACCTGTAGACTGTGCTGATGGTTTTCGGGTTTTGGGCTCGGGCAGCCATACCGGTTGACCAATCACGACCAAAAGGGGACGTTCTCATCTAGACATGTTTTGTGATGATCAGACAAGAACTGCAGGGTGTAGACTGTGCTAAAGAAAAATGTGAACAGACTCACAGACTTCCGCACGCGTGATGGCAATCTAAAAATGTACCAAGGCGGAATTTTCGATTTAACCCTTCTTTCAACCAGAATTGACAAAAAAACTGTCAAAATAAAGGTTTATAGGCACTTTCTCGAACCGTATCTTGTAGATTTTTTTTTAAAGATTCATCATTGTTAGACCTGTGTGTGTGAGGACCATTCATATACAAGCGATATTAGGCGATACATATGTTAACACTCCACAGGCTGCCAAACATCAAAATTTTTATGAAATGGGCTGTTTTCGGGCCCCTAAAGCTCCCATACAACACACTAGAGATAAACATAACTTCATTTATTGAAAGTGGAATTCACTGCGGATCATTTTTGTAAGTAATAAGGGTATTCAAGCAAGAGGCCCCAGGGGGCCTTAGGCGCTCACTGAATGTTCCATACTGTTAAGACACAAATTTTATCAAAAGCTATTCTTAAGGTTCTACAGAGTAAATCTATACTCACTGTGGAGCTAAAACATCAACAGGACTGAATGGGACAATGCTGCTGATCAAATATCAAAAGATTCTGCATGATGATTCTGAAGAAGATTTTTAAAGAATTTTCCTGGAATTGCACAAAGTAAACATTCACGCTGCCATATTGATCCCCAATATTGATCAAAAGACTCAATTTGAACAAACGTGAATCCAACCCATACCAAGATACTGCATACCAAATATCTAAAGATTCTGCCCACTGGTTCTGGTGAAGAAGACTGTTTAAGATTTTTTCTTAAATTGCACTAAGTAACAAGAAGCCCCAAGAGGCCTGAGGGCGCTCACCTGACATGGTAGCCTAAATATCAACCCAGAGAATTGATTTCAACAAGTTGCATCTGCTCCCCCTAAGAAAAGCTTATACCAAATATCCAAAGATTCTAACCAGTGGATCTAAAAACAAGAGGCCCCAAGGGGCCTGAGGGCACTCACCTGACATGGTAGCCTAAATATCAACCCAGAGAATTGATTTCAACAAGTTGCATCTGCTCCTCCTAAGAAAAGCTTATACCAAATATCCAAAGATTCTGACCAGTGGATCTAAAAAAAAAAAGATTTCTGAAGAACCACAGGGAGCCCATATATGAACCCAGGGACTTGGCTTTAACAAACTTGAATCTCACCCCCATGAGGATGCTGCACACTAAATATCAAAACATTCCGACTGCTGGATCTGAAGAAGAAGATTTTTAAAGAAAATTCCTCATTTTGAACTAAGTTACAATTCGAGCTCCCACAGTGAGTCCAAATATGGACCTAGGGACATGGCTTGAACAAACTTAAATCTCACCCCTAAGGATGCTGCATACCAAATATCAAAACATTCCGACTGCTGGATCTGAAGAAGATTTTTAAAGAAAATTCCTCATTTTGAACTAAGTTATAATTCAGGCTACCACAGTGAGCCCAAATATGAACCCAGGGACTTGGCTTGAACAAACTTGAATCTCACCCCCCTAAACATGGTGCATACCCAATATCAGAAGATTCTGCCTGCTGGATCTTGAGAAGATGATTTTCAAAGAAATTTGCCTGAAATGCACTAAGTTCAAATTTGGGCTCCTATACTGAGCCCAAATATAAACCCAGGGGGCCGATTTGAACAAACTTGAATCAGATCCACCCCACAATGTTGCATACCAAATATCAAAAGATTCTGCCTGCTGGATCTGGAGAAGAAGATTTTTTAAGAAATTTGCCTGAAATGCACTAAGTTCGAATTCGGGCTTCTATAGTGAGCCCAAATATGAATCCAGGGGGCCGATTTGAACAAACATGAATCAGACCCATACCAAGATGCTGCATACCAAGTATCAAAAGATTCTGCCCACTGGTTCTGGAGAAGATTTTTAATAATTTTTCTATAATTCATACGGTGCTATCAGTTATGCCCCATACAGCGCCCCCAAGGGATGTGGCCATTTCATTTGAACAAACATGAATTGCCATATAGTAATGAACATCCACATGAAGTTTCGTGAAAATCGGAACAGTGTTTTAAGAGAAGTCGTTTGAAAAATGTTCACGACGACGGACGGCAAGTGATAAGTTAAGCTCCCTTCGGTGAGCTAAAAAACACAAAAAAAATGATGTAGTATGCCAAGCATGGGATGTTTTTGACTGGTCAGAAGATTTTTAAATAATTTTGCTATTCTAATGTTGCACTGAGTTAAAATTCTGAGCATAAGGAGCACAAATATAAACCTACGGTCTTAATTTGACCAAACTTGAATATGACACCCATAAGGATGATGTGTATCAAATATTAGAAGATCCTGAATGGTAGATCTTAACATTTTTCAAAAATATTCCTCATACTGAACTAAGTTAAAATTTGAGCCCTCACAGGGTGGCCAAATATGAACCCAGGGACTTGGTTTGAACAAATTTGTATCTGACTCCAACTAAGAGTGCTGAGCACCAAATATGAAAAGTTTCTGCCAAGTGAATCTGAAGACTTTCACATAATTTTTCTCATACTGCACTAAGTTAAAATTCAGGTTTCCATTAGAAACCATAATATGAACCCAAAGACTTGCTCTGAATAAATTTGAATCTGTAAGCATGTGTACCAAATATCAAAAGATTCTGTGTGGTGAATTTAAATCAGAGCTCAAGTGAGCCTAAAACGCTCACCTGGCTCAAGTTGTCAAAAAGTATCAGTAAGTAATCATCAGCAAGAGCAATTTTTTGATTTGCTATGATACAACCAAAGGCAACTTTTTTTGCCATTGATTTCTGCTGGTCCTAGGAAAGCTTCATAGAGATTTTGTTTTGTTCTCAACTACTGTGGTTCTCTCCATTACACCCCACCCCCCCCCCCCCCCCAAAAAAAAAAAAATTCCGACCTAAATGAAATGATCCAGTTATATACTACATGACAAATTTGGTTCATATCTGCCCATTGGATCTGAAAAGTTAAAAAATTTATAGTAATTTATATATTTTTTATACTTACCAATGACCCAGACTTAGCTGGTGCTAACTCTAACAAAACCAGGGCCAAACACAAATTTTGCCCCCCAATCCCCAAAATTTGCATCCAAAACAAAAAGAAATCATGTCCAAAAGGACCTCCATACTACGCTCCCACTGCGCATGCGCAGTGTCACGGACGTCCCGAAATTGGCGCCAATTATCATTCTTACTGGCAGTGCCTGGTCAGCGCTATGTACTCAGCGGGGAGGCAAGAGTTCCCAACTCCTGGGAGGGCCATCCCCGTCTGGGTCATTGGTAAGTATAAAAAATATATAAATTACTATAAATTTTTTAACATTTTTATACTGTACCAATGACCCAGACTTAGCTGAATAGTAAACAGGCTGGAGGGCCTAGGACATAGAGGAAAATCCAATAAGCTCAACTATATAATAAAGAGGTAACCCCTTAAGGAGAAAAGGAGTATTAGGCTTTACATGTATCTTTCTTATTTAATATTAAATTAGAAAGATACAATACCCTTAATAATTGAGCACAATAATATTCATGTTCTCTATTAACATCCAGTATATCCCTTATACTAATTATTTTTAAAGTAAGCCAATAAATAAAGTAGTCCAGAGAATTGAGACTCTTTATAGTCATTTAAAAGTGTCAGAGTATTGTATATTAAAGCCCGTTTGACACTTGACATATACAAATGCTTCACACCGAGCTACACTTTAAAAATAAGACATGAATGAATTTTAACATTAATATTACACTTTAAAACCATCCCGGAAGCGACTCAGAAATACTGACTTGGAGGAGGCATTCCCTTGCTTTTCACTATAAAGCAGGTGACCTAAGGGAACACCCGCCCCCCCCCCCCTCCCCTTGCCCTGGGTCAAATAGCCCAGAGCGAAGAGGGCAGCCGGACGGAGTCACTGCCAGAACAGAAAGCCTGCATAACTATAGTTGCAACTGTTTAGTGGACGACATTCTGAGCAACAGATAACGGACCTAAACAATGCAGGTCTCCAGAAATGGACTCAATATTTCTGAGATAAAAATTCGTGAATGTGGATGGCTGAGACCAATAAGCAGCCTTCATTAAATCTGTAATAGCAACACTATTAGCATAAGCCCAAGAAGTAGCAAGAGCTCTTACTTCATGAGCGGAAATCTTAAGCACAGACTGCTGAGAAGAAGATAAACTCTCATAAGCAGTACGGATAGTTAATTGAATCCATCTAGCAATAGAATGGACCGAAATGTCCTTTCTATTAGGCATCAAAGACAGAAAGAAACGTTTCCGTCCCTTTCTGATAAACTGAGATCTCTGTTTATAGATACGTAACGCTCTAACAGGACAGAGTAAAGGCCTACGCCCGTCTGAAGACGGAAGAGCCTTAACTGGTAGAGTGCGGGAAGCCCTATTTTGGGCTTTACTAAACGTGACAGGCAATAACCGTCTGTAGCTACATTCTGCCTGAGGAAGCCTTTATTGTCCCTGATATGGATCAGATTTTTTATACAATACCTTGCTCTCTGACATTTAATTGGATAGTGCCTATAAGGTACTATCCTATTAAATGTAATAGAGCAGTATATGATGAGCTTTGATTTGTTGTCAGAAAAAACTTAGCACTTTACCAGTTAATGACAATAGGTTCCGGATATTTATTAGGAGCCTGATTCTTAGCTAAAAAACCCACATTAGTAGTGAAGGTGATAGTGTTCCCGACACTACGATAGTGAGAATCATCCACCGACAGTGCATGAAGCTCACTGACTCTTCTAGCAGAAGAGAAAGCTAAGAGAAAAGCTGTCTTATAAGATAAGAATTTGAAATCTACTGTCCCAAGAGGTTCAAATGGCTTTTCCTTCAATTTAAGAAGAACCCAAGCTAAATTCCATTTAGGAATTAATCTAAGAGTTCTGGGTCTATTTATCGAGAAGTTTCTAACCAACTTAGATAAAGAGACATTAGATCCAATTTGTAAACTATCATGATGTGCATAGGTATCAGATAACATAGACCTATAACCCTTAATAGTAACAGGCTGCAGTTTGATTTCGTCAAACAAGTATACTAGAAAGTTTGCAATGTCTGGTATAGAGGGATCGAATATATCTACAGAATGATCCCTACACCAATGACGAAAAACCTTCCACTTAGCCGCATAGTTTAGCGAAGAGGAGGTCCTCCTACAGTTAGAAATCGCGTCCACTGCTCGTCCTGTAAAGTGCTTGCCATGCAAGAAGGACCACACAACGGAAAAACGTGAAGGTTGAGACCTTGCGGGCTGTGATGGAGTTGGCACGATTTCCCCTGCGAAAGAAGATCCTCCCGTGGAGGAAGCTTTCGCGGTAGGTCCCACAACAGACACCTGAGTAGATTTATCCACGGTCTCTGTGGCGACAGAGATGCTACCAACAGAATCTTGCATTGAGATTGTTTTATCTTTAGCAATACTTGTTGAATTAACGGCGCTGGAGGATACGCATATCCTATCATTCCGTCCCAAGGGATCGACAGAGCGTCTACTGCAAATGCTCTTGGATCCGGACACGGAGACACATACGTCTGCAACTGATTGTTGAGATGTGTCGCAAATAAGTCTATCATTGGCCGTTCCCATTGGTAGCAAATCTGATTGAATACTTGTTTGTTGAGAGTCCACTCCGACGGCAACAAGCGACCCTTTCGTGAAAGGGAGTCTGCTAGCACATTCAGACGACCCGGTATGTGACGGACCGAAAGAAGAACAGAAGGATTCTTTCCGTTAGATTGAACAACGGAACTGAATGAGTGCCTCCCTGATTCCGTATATACGCCACTACTGTCGTATTGTCGGATAGGATTTGGACATGAGCATTGTGAATAATGTCCATCCAATGACGTAACGCAAGCCAAATTGACATCATTTCCTTGATGTTTATGTGCTTGCACAGGAATTGCGGATCCCAAAGACCCTGGCATCTCGAATCCGTTGGGATTATTGATGCACCCCAACCTGTTTGACAGGCATCCGTCATAATGGTAAAACTCGGATCCGGCAACTGCAGCAGAACTCCCTGAGTTAACCACTGAATGTTTGCCCAAGTCTGAATCTCTTGTTTCACTTGATCTGACAAGAGAACGTCTACGTCGAGCGAATGAATTTTCACACTCCAATTCTGAGTCAAGAAAATCTGGAGAGGACGTGTGCGTAACCGCCCCATCGGAATGAGATCCGCAGCGGCTCCACACAGACCTATCAGTCTCATAAATTCTCTCGCTGTGACTTTGTCTGCGTGCAGACAATAGCGAGCGTAACAACTGACTAATTTCGCTCTGGTTAACGGCAGACGAACGAGATTGTTGTGCGTCTCGAAGCTCATTCCCAGATGAGTGAATGACTTGGACGGCACCAGATCCGACTTCTCCTCGTTTACTATAAAACCGAGACGTCGGAGCAATAGAAGTAGATTCTGAACATCGTTCTGAAGCGTTAACTCGTTGCCGTACTTCTGAAGAATGTCGTCCAGGTAGGCCGACGTTACCGCAGACGAATGAGCTCGGAAATAGATCATTACCGAGTTCATTACCCGAGTGAAAGCCCAGGGTGCTAGATTCAATCCGAAGCACATCGCCCGGAATTGATACACCACTCCTAGGACTGCGAAGCGTAGATACTTTCGGAATGTCGGATGTACCATGACGTGAAAGTACGCATCTTTGAGATCTATGCTTGTTGCATAATCGTTCACCCGAATACTCGCTCTGACCGACCGAATCGTCTCCATATAAAATTTCGGAGCGACGATCAGCTTGTTTATCCAGCTCAAATCTATGACTGGACGGAACGAGCCGTCTGGTTTCGGAACCAGAAACAGATGGCTGTAGAATGCTGGAGTTTCCTGGTTTTCTACGACCTCTACCGCGTTCTTCATTAAAAGAGACTGCACCTCTGATAACAGAGCGTCTCTTTTCTGCGGATTTGACGGAAGTTGAGTCCACTTTGGACTTCGAGTTAATGGAGGCTTTCGTTTGAAGGATATCTTTAGACCTTCCGAAGTCACTCCTCTCACCCAAGGGTCGTCCGTAATCGACGCCCATTCTTGTGAAAAGCTCGACAACCTTCCGCCAACCGGTACGCGATAGAGGTTTAAGCCTTCACCTCCTGGACCTGCGAGGCCTGCGGTAGGAGAAACCACGTCCTCCACGAGCCGCACCTCGCCCCGTCGACCTCGGGGCGTCGGACCGGTTGTCCCGGCCCGAAGGACATCCCGAACGAGAGTCGTTACCCTGACGGTCTCTCGAATAAGACCAAGAGGACGCACCGGAACCTCTATAGGAACCTCTCTTGGGCGCATTAGACCCAGAAGTGCCTGTCTTATTCTTGTCTGCTGTATCCGACTTCTTAGAAGCAGATTTGAACAACAGAGAATCCGAAGCTTTCTTTGTAATTTTATCATAAATAGCAGAAAGCTTGCCGTCAAAGAGAAGTTCTCCGGAGACCGAAGCGACTCTAAGAGAGTTCTTCACCTTAGAATCCACTAGTGTGGATGTAGCTAGGGCTGCGTCACGTCTAACCAACTCCAGATTTGCCACTGAAAGGGCGGAGTTACACGTGGAATAAGCTACTGCCCTTGAAAGAAGTCTTAAAGAGGATTGTATATCCTGAAACTCTTTCCCTTGAAGGCGCAGTGATAACGCCTTAGTAAGGTGATCTGCGTAAGATAAGGCATCTAAATTGGCTCTGTTAGACGCAATAGCTGTTTCCAACACCGCGGTTGGAATAGAAGCCGACGACGGTAATGATAGCTCTAAGTCTTCCGCCTCGTCGTCCATACGCAGAGGAACTCTCGGGATACCCTGTCCTGCCGTGTCGAATTTATTCCTTGCATTAATGAAAGGCAGGTTGAGAGTATTAGCGGACAAGAAACCTGCTTTCCCCGTCTTGGAAGCAAGTTTAAATATAGCGTCGTTCAATAATTCAAATGTTCTTGCAACATTATTGGACTGCGACGGAAACTCAGGAGCGATGTCCCTGAACCGCTCAAAAAATTCAGAGTCCAATGACGCTATAATCCTCTTGTCCGGAACCGCAGCAGTCTGGCCCGACGGAACAACTTGAGGGAGAAAGTGCCGGATGAAGTCCATGGCAGCTTTATGTTGTTCCGAAAGGGATAGCTCCAAATCATCCGTATCCCTTTCACCATCCGGTCGGACCTCATGATGTTCCCGGTCGTCCGCCCCCGACACTATTCTTTGTAGACCACGCTACTAAAGTGATAACTCCGCGGGGAGGTATGAGTGCCCACTCATGAGAGGGCCATCCCCATCTGGGCCATTGGTAAGTATAAAAAATATACAGATTACTTTAAATTTATAATATTTTTATACTACAACCAATGACTTGGCTGAATCATAAAAAGTTCGATCTGATATCAGGAAATATATTCCTGAGGAGTTTAGTATAGGCATTTGAAGAAACACTCAATAATCACACTAGGTTAATATGGCGTCATCAATAGCGCTTAGCCTCAGACAACTAACACCAAACAATATCGGTAGGAAGAGAATAACATAACGGTATGTCCGATAGGACAGTGAACTCAGCCTAGCTGAAGCTGCTAAAGGTCTTCCTATTTGTGAAGATAATTAAAAGGCTGATAACTGTGGCCTTAGAAGCTCACTAAGGAGACTTACAACGCTCGACGTGAAGACAGATGTTTCGGTCTAAGTTGCGACCTTGAAAGCTCACTGAACGGAGACTTACAACTATCGTTGTGCAAGGTAGGGAATGTAGAGCTGCTATTTTAACAGCCCTAAATTCCCAAAGAGACAGTAGACTGAAGAAGATAAGTTATTTCAGTTACGTTTATTGCATAATTACTGAAAAACATCACTCATAATTCTAGCTAGGCTACTATGGTGTCAACAATAAGACTAAAGTCTACGACACCTAGGAAAACAAACTGAGAAGGAAAAACGCACTCTTTCCTTTAGCGGTTTTATTCCCAAAAGACAACGGTCTGAGCCTAGCTAACGCAGCTTAGAAGTCTTCATCTCCGTGAAGACAAATATCGCAGAGTGACTTGCGACCTTGAAAGCTCACTGAACGGAGACTTACAACGGTCGCTACACAAGATAGGGAATGAAGAGCTGCCATTCTAACAGCCGTAATTCCCAAAGAGACAGTAGTCTCAAGGTAACTACGCAGTGATGAGTCTTCGTCTGTGTGAAGACATATCTGTGTCACCTGCGGCCTCTGAAAGCTCACTAAATGGAGACTAACAACACTAGCCGCTAATGTTTAAGAAAATACCGCTTAACAGTACATAAAACTACTATGGCATCCACAATAGCATTAAATGCCTTGACGCCAAGGAATACAACACCGAGAAGGAAAAGACGTACTTATTCCTTCTAACAGCTCTATTCCAAACAAGAAAACTGTCTCAGCCTTTCTATGCACTATCGAACCTCTATTTGTAATGAATATAGCACTGCATTTCTTATACTATTGCCAAAGGGGACGTTCTCATCTGGGCATTATCTGGAGTGATCTTACGAAGTTACAATAAAAACCCTTCATAAATATGACCTGTAGACTGTGCTAAAGGTTTTCGGGCTTCGGGCCCCTGCAGCCGTCACAGTTGACCAATCATGACCGAAAGGGGATGTCATCGTCTAGGCATTATATGGAGTCAACCTAACAAGTTACAACAAAATCCTTCCATAAATACGACCTACAGACTGTGCTAAAGGTTTTCTGGTTTTGGGTTCGGGCAGCCATCACTGCTGAATGATCGTGACAAAAAGGGGACGTTCTCATCTAGACATTATTTGGAGTCATCCTACCATGTTACAATGAAATCCCTTCATAAATATGACCTGTAGACTGTGCTAAAGGTTTTCAGGCTTTGGGCCCTTGTAGCCGTCACAGTTGACCAATCACGCCCAAAAGGGGGCGTTCTCATCTAGACATTATATGAAGTCAACCTACCAAGTTACAATGAAATCCCTCCATAAATATGACCGGTAGACTGTGCTAAAGGTTTTCAGGTTTTGGGCTCGGGCAGTCGCCACAGTTGGCAGATCACGACCAAATGGGAAAGTTCTCATCTAGACATCATACAGAGTCATCCTACCAAGTTAGAATGAAATCCCTCAATATTAAATATGACCTGCAGACTGTGCTAAAAGTTTTTGGGTTTCGGGCGTAGGCAGCCAGCATGGTTGACAGATCATGACCAAAATGGGACGTTCTAATCTCGACATTATTCAGAAGCATCCTACCAAATTACACTGAAATCCCTTCATAAATACGACCTGTAGACTGTGCTAATGGTTTTCAGGTTTTGGGCTCGGGCAGCCATACCGGTTGACCGATCGCGACCAAAAGGGACGTTCTCATCTCGACATGACCCCAAACCTGCATATGAAGTTTTGTGATGATCAGGCAAGAACTATGGGATGTAGCCTGTGCTAAAGGAAAATGTGAACAGACTCACAGACTAACAGACTTCCGCATGCGTGATGGCAATAGCTTATCTCGACTTTGTCAAGTTAAGCTAAAAAGGAGATTTAAAAGCACAGTTGTCAGAACAATGTTACTGACTTTAGGGCCAAACAAAGAATGATGTTGGCACCAATTCTGGTCACTTCCTGATGGCTGCACATGCGCTCTCGGAGAGTAAGAGGACCAGATAGTACTTTTAATTTTTTGTTCTGCAAGAAAATTTTGGGGATTGGGGATTCAACATTTGTGTTTGGTCCTTGATAACTTTTGAGTTTGCACCAGCTAGTATGGGCCATTGGTTTATAGTATAAAAATATTCTTTGTTCTGGGCAGTTTGGGAAATACGGGCTTTCCATTTTTCTTAATTTTGGAGCCAAAGTTTCCCACAGGGTCTCAAAAGTTTTTATTCACAAATCAAGTAGATGTCCCCCCAATACTCCTGTACAGAAAATTAGGTCTAAATTTGCATACCATTACAGGAAATGAAAGTGTCAATGAAACTGCAGCTGAACTGTCCAAGAATGGACTGAACTAAATAGAAAGATCCAGTAATGCCATGTCACTCACTTAAGTGTCTACAGAAAAAACATCACACCAAAGCTACAAACAAAAACTTAAAAAAAATAGCCAGCCAGCTTTTTTCAACTGAATGCAGAAAAATTTGATAACTCCCATCTGGACATCAGATCAAAGTTACATATAAAATTTGAAAAAGATCAGGTGAGAGGTGGCCTGTGGGGTCTGCTAATGGAACTGTTGACAATTTATGTGCCAAATCCAAGATGGCCACTGCCGGCAATGTTTTTCAACAAAATTCAGAAAACTTTGAAAGCTACTATCTGGAGATCACACCAAAACTACATATAAAATTTGAAAATGATTGGGTGAGAGAAGCGGCCTACAGGGTGTACTAATGGAATAGTTGACAATTCAAATGCCAATCCAAGATGGCTGCTGACAGCCATATTTTTTTTAACGAAATTCGGAAAAATCTGATAGCTCCCATCTAGAAATCACACCAAAGCTATATATTACATTAAAAAAGATCAGATGAGAGATATGACCGGTAGGGTGTGCTTATGGAATTATTGACAATTTATATCCCAATCCAAGATGGCTGCCGGCAGCAATGTTTTTCAACAAAATTCAAACAGATTCAATAGCTCCCCTCTAGACATCACACGAAAGCCATACATGAAATTTGAAAAAGATTGGATGAGAGATGCGGCTTGTAGTGTGTGCTAATGGAATTGTTGAGAATTTATATGCCAAATTTAAGATGGCCACTGGCGGCCATGTTTTTTAACGAAATTTGAAAAAATTTGATAGTTCCCATCAAGACATTGCTTCAAAGCTGCATATGAAATTTGAGACTGATCGGGTGAGAGCTGCAACCTGCAGGGTGTACTAAAGGAATTGTTGGGCAATTTATATCCAAATCCAAGATGGCCATTGGCAGCGATGTTTTTCAACAAAATTCAGAAAAATTCAATAGCTCCCATCTAGATATCACACCAAAGCAACATATTAAATTTGAAAAAGATTGGGTTAGAGATGTGGCCTGTAGGGTGTGCTAATGGAATTGTTGACAATTTATAGGCCAAACCTAAGATGGCCAATAGCGGCCATGTTTTTTAATGAAATTCGGAAAAAATTAATAGCTCCCCTCTAAACATTGCCCCAAAGCAACATGTGAAGTTCAGGTGAGAGCTGTGGCCTGTAGGGTGTTCTCAAGGAATTGAGGACAGATGGACAGACGGCGGATCACAACCCATCCCAATAGCTCATACTAGACATTGTCAAGTTGAGCCAATCAAGTTCACACAGGGCAAAAAACATGGTCCCCGCCCAGCACAAGCCCAAATAGTGCCAGACAAACTTTCGAAAAAAACTTGAATCTTGAGCATATTAGAAAGCTGCATACCAAATTTCAAAACATTGTGACTGGTGATTTATGAGGCGATGTTTGAAGAATTTTGGGGCTTTTTGGATACAAAGATAATTTATGCCAAGGTTGGTTGGGTTTGGTCAGTGGATACCCCGCAGAAGACTGACAAGCAAAGTTAAGGATGCCAGACACCAAGTGATGGAAATAGTTCACCAACTTTCAGTCTAGGGAGCTAAAAATATAAAGAGGTTGTGCAACACAGTCCAACGGAGAAAAGTTATAAACGTGTTGCTTGAACTAGAATTGAAGTGTTCCAAGAGAAACAAGGCCTGAACACTCTATTCAGTAAAAAAACAGAATCCACAAGAGTATAATTCAAGCCTTTTGGGGACCAAATCTCTGCACCATTCGCAATATTAACCCTTAAAGGTCTATTTCCGTCTTTTCCGACCTCAAAGCAGGTGCCCTTAACATGCCATCATGAGGAGGTCCTGCTGACAATAGATAAATTACCTAGGTAGTGGTTTCTAGACATGTCTTGGCTGCCTTAAACTAGAAATCACTGCAAAGCCATTAGACGTATAGAGACTGTGGAATGGTGGGAATTCAAGCCCCTTGTCCAGGCCCTTTAGGGTTAAAAGGGTGCATGAAAATTCATAACTGGACATATGTTTTTTAAACTGCCATAAAATGTTTTCATTGGGTTTAATAAAGGGAGAGTTGCCCACGATCTTTTAAAACTTAAGGGCCTGGGCAATTGTCCTGAATTCACACCTGACCACAGCCTGCACATGTCTAGTGGCTTAACAGATTCCTAGTCAAATCTTGAATGCCTTAACAGGCAGACAAGACATGACTCGAAACCACTGTAATTTGTCAGCAGGACCTACTCATGATGGCATGTTAAGGGCACCTGTTGAGGTTGTAAAAGTCAGAAATACGCCTATAAGGGTTAACTCTCTCAATTCCATAAACCTCAGAAGATCTGCTGGGCTTTACAAGCTGTCAGGCAACACTAATGTTTTGAAGTCTCTGGAATTCTGATGCATTTTACCTGGCTTTGACAGGTATTGGTCACCCAAAAGATCTCGGGTCCAAAAAAAGACCCTTTACAATTTTCATGGATTACATTCTTGCCATACAAACATTTTGATGGCATCTCCTTTGTTTGTATAGAAGTTTCCTCGGCTGCAATGATTTTTTCCATTACATTTTAGAGAACATGCTTCCAGCCAAGTCAATATCCCAGTTAAAACAATGACCAAAATAAATTATTTTTGGAGTTTATAAGATCAGCTGGGAGCTGCTGTAACAAAGGCAGTAATGTTAATAAAATTTCTAAAACAAATAAAGAGAATTGGGAAAAAAACTCACCTGCACAAGAGCGTCATCTCCAAGCTGAGAGCATGTGAGAGTTGGAGTTGTTCCCAAAAATCCTGAATCTGTCACTTCTTCCACGGTCTCTCCAATGGATAAAACAAGAGTGGCATTAACAAAAGACACAATAATATATGCATCAAACTCGTCTGAAAATAGAAACATAATTTTCATCAGTTCCGGATATCGTTCCTATAAATCTTTTTGATTTGGACCCCAACCTCTAACCATTATTTTGAAGTGTGATTTCTATCACCAACAATTAATGTTGATCACTTGGCTGACAGAAGAAAATTGCAATATTTGAAGTTCATACAATGATAAGAGACAAAATTCATGTTTTTCCTATTATTCTCGTCTTTTCTGCAAAACTTGAGTAAGTGAGTAAGAATTCATCTGAATTACTGTTATTTATTGGGGGTTGAAGTAACATTTGGCATATATGGTTACATTGTGACTGCATCACTAGGAGGAAGTCAACTTTAGCCAACTGATCATAATTGTGTTGCCTATTTTAAAATACTCTTAACCCAGGCTGGCGATGCAATAGTAAAGGGATCCTGTTATTCCTTAAGGCCTAATTCCGACCGATCACTTTTCACAGCAAAAAAAACCCAGTCAGGTGCATTAATAAGCAGTCTTGGATTAAACTTGCAGTTACATTTTAAGTACCATAGCAGCTGTTTATGATTATGTCTTAGTTGCCTATATATTACTTTATTTAGTTATTTATTAGTTAAGGTAACATATTTTTGCACCATTGCTTATCGTGTCCACAAAAGGCTGACAAAGTCAAGTTTATTCAATCCTTTATACCCATGCTGCCCATTTTAGAGGAATTCCACCCCAAGTATTGGTAACTGTGTCCTATTCTAACAGTAAAGCAGAGCTTGTTCACCACAGTAAACAAGCACACTGCCTCAATTCCTGGGGTTCCCACAGTACCACAGGGGGAAGTTAGCTGTATAAGCAGCCAAGACCAACCTGAGAAACAACAGCATTGTCACAGGATGTGGACTGTCAAAGCATATCAAAAATGCATAAAAACTCCCAAGTCTTCAACTGGTAGAGTGCTAAATTATTTTTAGTCATTAAAATTTGTTCTGATGTCTTTGTCTTATTTTTCATGGGAGAGTGCCTATCGGCACTCTCCCATAAATTGTAACAAAGCAAATCTATACAGACTAAAAAGTTTCACTTCAAAGATAATATGAAGCACATCTGTAGAATATGAAACCTTTGAGTTGCTCTACCTGCACCTCATAACAAAGCCCAAATATGGGCTTCCAGCACTTTTACCAGTTAAGGTTTACACCTTTAAAGTAGGGCTTGTCTACCAATGAAATCAAGTACTATTCCAGTGCCCAGGGTTCAGTTAGGAAGCTTTCATCTTCAGCAGTCATTGGTAAGTACAGTCCAGTCACAGAAAAAGGATAAGCCGATTAAAGAAGAATCAAGTCATCGATCACATGCATGCAGGTGGAGTTAGCAAGAAATGATTGAGAGTAACTCATTCCTACACAATATTAACTCTCTACATGCTGATGTTGCAAAACCAGAACTTCAGGAAGCAAAACTTTCCCCATTATGCAACAAGACTTTTAATGAATTCAACTAAAGAGATCTGTCAAAGAATGAATTGGATAACTTCCTATATGCATGATGGGAAAGATTCATTGCTTGAAATTTTGACATCAGTGCAGAGGGGTAAAAAGTAACTTTATTTAACTTTTTTGGAAATTCATATAGAATCCCCAGAGGAAAACCATACCAACATAATTGCAAATAAAATGCTCTTGCAGCCTTTACCACTGAGTCATATTTATCATGACTGCTTTGCACATTCTGGCTTGCAGATTGACATGATCATCTGATTATTTTATTTTTTGGTGTTAAGGTCACTTTCAGCATGTTTGGCTATATCATGACTGAAACATAGGAATGAAGTCAAGTTTAGCCACTTGTTTATATCAATGCTGCCCACTTTAGAGGATTTCACCCAGGCATTGATTCTGGGTCCAATTTTATCAGCAAAGCAGAACATGTTTATCACCGAATTAAGGACTGCTCCACTTCCCGGGGTACCCACAGGGGTATCATCTGATTACTTGTTGGAAAGATGTCAGAGGTTTTTAGAACAATTAATCAGATGATAAAGTTCAAGCCTGGAAATGAGCAGACTGTCATCTGTAGAAAGAGATTCCCAGAGGATGAATTTGGTGATGCTACCCTGCACAATTTACCCCTTGTGAACCTCAATCTGAGTCAAGGTCTCAGGCCAAAACCGAGAGGTACACAGAAGATAAATTGGCCCACTGTATAGAATAGCATCAGCAAATTCACCCTCTGGGGACCTCATTTTGCAAATGAGAGATTGCTTATTTCCAGGCTTGATAAAGTTGCAACTGTTATAAACTTGATCAAAACATGTGAGCAGACAAGGGTCATACACATTTTTATTATTTTAGAGAAAATATTCCATAACTTTATGACTTTTCCACAAATTATTGAGTCCTTAACACAAAGCAGAAGTTATCAAAATTTCAGCAAAACCATATCATGTGACAACCCCTCAATGGAACGAGCTCAAAAGAAGCAGAAGTACCTGGAGAGAGCAACTGAGCAGTGGCGAGTGTCAGGCTGTTAAACTTACTAAACCCGTGCAAACAGTAAGAATTTGTCAAAGACATTTGTACCTTTGACATGGAAAGCACCAGAATACACAAGTCGCCAAGACTTGCCAATTTTCAGCATCTATGGCTATTTCATGAATGCAACATTGGTATGAAGTCAAGTTTAATAAATTGTATTTACCTGTGCTGCCAAGTTTAGAGAAATTCCACCTCAGGTATTGGTTAGTGGGCCTATTTTGCCAGCGAAGGAGAACTTGTTTACCAAAGTAACCAAGGCAAACACTGCTCTACTTTGTGGGGTTCCCACAGGGGAATCTGTACACAGCTACAGCTTAGAAAATCGGATGCAGTATATCACTGATACTGCAACATAGCTCATTAATATTAAAAACTGCAGCAATTATTTATTTATTGGTGTTTAAAGGTCACATATTTCTGCACAATGACTAATAATGACCACGACAATTTTACGGGAGGAGGAAGCCGGAGTACCCAGAGAGAATCACTGTTAAATGGCGAGCAATTGTCAGCTCTCCAACATACTAACTTCACACAAGCAGGGTTAGCACTGGTTGAAGACAAGCGCACCATCGACGTGGAGTACACAAAGTCAGCGTGCCCCCACAATGGGGGTGAAGTGTCCTGCATAAGGACACAACACGGTTGCTGCAGGTGGGATTCCAATCAAGGATCTCTCAACTTACAGCCTGCACCTCTACCTACTGAGCCACTGTGCCCCAATGTGGAAATTACTTGAAATTTCAGGACTTATCAAGAACAAGAGGCCCCAAGGAGCCTTAATCGCTCACCGGCCAAAGTGGTTCAAAGAAGTATTTGGGGTCACATTCAGTTAGACATGGTTCATCAACACTACAAAGGAATGAAGTCATGAGAGACAAATTTTATGGAACTAGGGACATGGCTTAACTTGAATCTTACCCCCCTAAGGATGCTGCATACCAAATATCAAAAGTATTCATCTGCTGGATCTGAAGAAGAAGTTTTTTAAAGAAAATTCCTCATTTTGAACTAAGTTATCATTCGGGCTCCCACAGTGAGCCCAAATAGGAACCCAGGGACTTGGCTTTAACAACTTGAATCTCACCCACCTAAGGATGCTACACACCACATATCAAAACATTCCGACTGCTGGATCTGAAGAAGAAGATTTTTAAAGAAAATTCCTCATTTTGAACTAAGTTATCTTTTGGGCTGCCACAGTGAGCCCAAATATGGACCTAGGAACATGGCTTGAACAAACTTGAATCTCACCCTCCTAAGGATGTTGCATACCAAATATCAAAGAATTCTGACTGCTGGATCTGAAGAAGAAGATTTTTAAAGTTATAATTCGGGCTACCACAGTAAGCCCAAATATGAACCCAAGGACTTTTCTTGAACAAACTTTAATCTCACCCCCCAAAGCATGCTGCATACACAATATCAAAAGATTCTGCCTGCTGGATCTGAGAAGAAGATTTTTAAAGAAATTTGCCTGAAATGCACTAAGTTCAAATTTGGGCTCCTATACTGAGCCCAAATATGAACCCAGGTGGCCGATTTGAACAAACTTGAATCAGATCCACCCCACAATGTTGCATACCAAATATCAAAAGATTCTGCCTGCTGAATCTGGAGATTTTTTAAGAAATTTGCCTGAAATGCACTAAGTTAGAATTCGAGCTTCTATAGTGAGCCCAAATATGAATCCAGGGGGGCCGATTTGAACAAACTTGAATCAGATCCACCCCTCAATGTTGCATACCAAATATCAAAAGATTCTGCCTGCTGGATCTGGAGAAGAAGATTTTTTAAGAAATTTCCCTGAAGTGCACTAAGTTTGAATTCGAGCTTCTATGCTGAGCCCAAATATAAACCCAGGGGGCCGATTTGAACAAACTTGAATCAGATCCACCCCACAATGTTGCATACCAAATATCAAAAGATTCTGCCTGCTGGATCTGGAGAAGAAGATTTTTTAAGAAATTTGCCTGAAATGCACTAAGTTCGAATTCGGGCTTCTATAGTGAGCCCAAATATGAATCCAGGGGGCCAATTTGAACAAACTTGAATCAGATCCACCCCACAATGTTGCATACCAAATATCAAAAGATTCTGCCTGCTGGATCTGGAGAAGATTTTTTTAAGAAATTTGCCTGAAATGCACTAAGTTCGAATTCGAGCTTCTATAGTGAGCCCAAATATAAACCCAGGGGGCTGATTTGAACAAATTTGAATCAGATCCACCCCACAATGTTGCATACCAAATATCAAAAGATTCTGCCTGCTGGATCTGGAGAAGAAAATTTTTTAAGAAATTTGCCTGAAATGCACCAAGTTCGAATTCAGGCTTCTATAGTGAGCCCAAATATGAATCCAGGGGGCCGAATTGGACAAACTTGAATCAGATCCACCCCACAATGTTGCATACCAAATATCAAAAGATTCTGCCTGCTGGATCGGGAGAAGATTTTTCAAGAAATTTGCCTGAAATGCACCAAGTTCGAATTCGGGCTTCTATAGTGAGCCCAAATATGAATCCAGGGAGCCGATTTGAACAAGCTTGAATCAGATCCACCCCACAATGTTGCATACCAAATATCAAAAGATTCTGCCTGCGGGATCTGGAGAAGAAGATTTTTTAAGAAATTTGCCTGAAATGCACTAAGTTCGAAATCGGGCTCCAAAACTGAGCCCAAATATGATCCCAGGGGGTCGATTTGAACAAACTTGAATCAGATCCACCCTACAATGTTGCATACCAAATATCAAAAGATTCTGCCTGCTGGATCTGGAGAAGAAGATTTTTTATAATCTTTTTCCCATTGCCTACAATGTTAAAAAGTGCTGACTCAGCACTTTTTCAAAGTTCTAAAAAAAAGTACCTTGTGATCAAACCGATAGGGATTTTTTTTAACCATTCTATTCTACTGGATAAAAGTAAGCTTTATACAAAATAAGAATTCTCTGTGCCATGTAGTTTTGGAGATATGGCAGTTTTAAGGTTTTTCCTATTTTTAGCTCCCGAGGTTCCCACAGGACAATGAGAAATTTTTTTTTTGTATCAATCAACTACTTATGACCCATTATCATCTCATATCAAATTTGGTTCAAATCGACCTGACGGTTCTGAAAATAGAAATTTTAGGCATGGGCAAAATTTTTGCCCCTCCCATAACGAAGGCAAATAATGCCCGACAAACTTCTCTTGAACAAACTTGAGTCTACACCTCTAAAGGAAGCTGCATACTAAATATCAAGTCTCTGCTATTGCTGCTTCTTGAGAAGAAGATTTTTTAAGAATTGGAGCATTTTTGCCCCATCCCTCTGCTCAATATGAGCCGAAACCTAATTTGATAAAAAATCAATATGCCCTTATATAACCCCTACTCACATGAAATTTCATTAATATGCGGCCAGTGGTTTGGGAGAAAAAGGCCCAAACATCACCTTCACAACGGACGCCGGACGAAAAATGATCAGAAAAGTCACCCTGACTTTCAGTCAGGTGAGCTAATAATGTGGCAAGCTGTCAAAATCCTTGAAGTTCATTATATATCCATCATTCATGTGTTTTTTGGTGATGAAATCTGAATTAGGCTCTCTTGTGCTCACCTGAAAGACATTTTTGAACCATGGAAGGGTAACTAGTGACAACAGTATTTCATGGAATGTAAATGGATTTCACCTAAATAAATCGGAATATTTTCATAGAAGAATGAGAATGACTTATGCGTGATTGGTGGAGAGGACGCCAATACACTTCAAAATTATGTGCAGAAAAAAATAGTTTTTTCCAATTAAAAATGTTGCATATTTCCTGTTTCACCCTCTGCACACTGACAGGAAATATCAAAATTTCGAGCAGCACATTTTTAACATTATGCAACTAGGAATATTTTATCAGTAAAACAAAACTTGTGTACCTTAGTAAACAAACATGGCTTCACCTCCCGGGGTTCCCACGGGTGCACTCATCGCAGATGCAGGAATCGAAATTTGATGGCTTTTTCCAGATGTGCCTTCAATATTTATGGGAAACCTTTCCTAATGATATTTGGGCATGATTTTTCCCAATTTGTAAGCCAAAATTTCCCAATCTCAAGCAATTTACAACTGGTGCCCAGAACTGTGTAGTCATAAGGCCTAAGAAAGCCAATGTTTTTTCTGAGACCTTATGACTACCCAGTTCAAGACATCAATTGTACATTAAATTTAAATTGCTTGCCTAATGAAGTCTCTTAACTCAAAGGCAAATGACAAGTTCTTCTTTAATAGTACAGTGGAGCCCACTTAAATGGATATCTCTTAATTGTATATCCCTGTTAATTGAATATAATTTCTCAACACAAAACCATTTACCATACCTCCAGTACAAATTTGACCTGTTTATTGAATATAGGTTATAGAGTAAACTCCTGTTAATTGAATATCAAATCTTCTAACCAGTCGAGAGATTACCCTGACTCTCCCTAGTTTTCCTTTGTTTATAGACCTATTTGGCCTCAGTACATCCAATAAGGGCATTTAATCTATTATATCTTGTTGACAGAGCTCATGGAGCTCTGTCAAACAAGATATAATAGAATAAATGCTAAGTTTATCTTTAGAATACAGGAAAGTGACACAATCCCTGTTAATTGAAAACTCCTGTTAATTGAATAATTTTCATTGGAAAAGTTGCTACTCAATTAACAGGGTTCCACTGTATAAGAACAGTTTAATAGAGACTGCAGAGACTGCTTAAACATGATACCATGTGACTACTTGTTTTCAAATTTATTTGTAGTATTCATGCAGTTGCTTTGGTATCTGTCTTAATGTTCAATGGTTAATTCAAAGGTAAAATTTCTTGGTCTTTGTATGCTTTTTCCTCTCCAAAACAAATTACCTATGGGAGCCGCAATGACGCAAATTTTCCCAATGACATGGGGGTAGGACCCTTTCCCAAAGATGGCAGAAGAATCCCTGTAAGAAAGTTTGGCCATACTGGTTTCCAATCTCAATGAAAATCTAAATTTTATAGTAAATTTCCTTTCTTATTATACCTACCACAATTGTTTACTACAGGCTTGCACTACAGTGGAAGTCCCTAACTCGGATAAAATACTCTCTATTTTTGTCTTTCCCAAGCAAGTTGGGAAAGAAAAGTGGTGCAAAAGCACCAATAAAAATAAGCCAAAACTGGGTCGAGTGCAACCGGCGCAGACCCAGTACGGGACGCTCTCTCCCAAGTACAACTCCACGACTTCCGTTGCCAGTGCGCATACCGTCTCTAAAGACTCATTCTTTTTGAATCCGTAAACGTTAGAGTTATGTGATCAGTGGGGAGGAAAGATTCTTTACCCGTAAAGAAGACGGGAGGGCCTCCATGTAAACAATTGTGGTAGGTATAATAAGAAAGGAAATTTACTATAAAATTTAGATTTCTTATCAACCTACTCACAATTGTTTACTACAGGCTGAATAGACAAAAGGCTGGAGGGAATCGCATAACCAACCCCCACATAACCCTAGTGCACTGGAACCGTGAAGCAGAAGGAAGAGGTCCCGAGGCTTATCAACCATAATGTCGCAATCATTGGTAAAGGACAATGAAAAGAGACATATGAGCCTGTGTGACACACAGACAGAAAAAAGGGCAGTAACAGCACAAGGCTGAAACTGACCTTCAAGAAGCCTAATGGCTATGGCAGACAACAGCCTGAGCAGAAGAAAGAGGACCCAAGGCAAAAAGGTCCTCCGACTGCTCCTGCAACTGGCGTAAATAAAAGGTGGAGAAAGTAGAAGCATTTCTCCAGTAGGCTGCCTGCATAACATCCGACAACTTGACGGAGTTAGAATAAGCCCAAGAGGTAGACAGTGCCCGCACCTCGTGGGCAGAAATACGATTGGTAATACAATCGCCAGCTGCTAAACGACTATAAGCCGTACGAATAGCAAGACAAATCCATCGAGAAATGGATTGAGGAGAGATCTTCTGTCGACCCGGAATGAGAGACAGAAAAAAACGTTTTCTGCCCTTCCGTATGAAGCGTGTCCGATCAAGATAAATGCGAATAGCACGGACCGGACAGAGCAAAGGGCGAGTACCCTCAACAGAGGGAAGAGCCCTGATACAGATAGGAGGAGGAGTAGTATCTGGTAACTGATTCTTAGCCAAAAAGGAGCAATCAGTGGTAAAAGTAACACTGTTGGGAGAACTCCTAAAAAAGGCCGGGTCAACCGAGAGGGCGTGAAGCTCACTAACCCGTCTGGCCGAAGCAAATGCCATCAGAAAAGCCGTCTTGTATGTGAGAAATTGCATATCCACCTGGGATAAAGGTTCGAACGGCGCCCCCCCCCCCCCCCAAGCAAAGCAGCACCCACGAAAGATTCCATCGTGGAGTAAGCTGCAAAGTCCGAGGCCTTTTCAAAGAAAAGTGCCGAACAAGCTTGGAGAGGTAAGGATTAGTGCCGATACGACGCTTCCTCACATAAGAAAAAGTCTCTGAAAGCATAGACCTGTAACCCTTGATGGTAACAGGCTGGAGACCCCGAGAATCAAACAGATATACCAGATACTCCGCAATCTGTGAAATCGAAGGATTGGCATAATCAACAGAGTGATCAGCACACCATCGACAGAAGACCTTCCATTTAGCTGCATAAGCTAAACCAGTGGAGTGCCTCCTTGAAGAAGAAATGCACTCCACTGCTCGTCTCGAAAAACCTCTACGGAGGAGACAGGACCTGACAAAAGATATGCGTGAAGGCACAATGAAGTCGGGTCGACGTGAAACCTCCTCGGGCGACCTTGACAAAGAAGGTCGCGACGTAGCGGGAGACGTGCCGGAACCGCCGCCATCAGCGAGCGGAGCTGATTGATCCACACCCGCTGAGGCGACAGGGGAGCGATCAGAATGATTCGACAACTGCAGGTTCGAATTTTGGCGAGAACCTGAGGAAGAATCGGAACCGGCGGGAAGGCGTAGCCGACTAGACCGTTCCAATCGAGTGACAGAGCGTCCACGGCAAAAGCCAGAGGATCTGGACACGGGGACACGAAAGTGTCCACCTGATGGTTCCAACGAGTCGCAAAGAGATCGATGTGGGGACGTCCCCAGAGATCGCAAAGCGACTGGAACACTGCCCTGTGAAGCATCCACTCGGTGGAAATAACCCTGCCCTGTCGGGACAGGGAGTCGGCTAGGACGTTCAGACGACCGGGAATGTGACGAACAACCACCCCGGCGTGAACCTCCTGAGCGAGCAGTAAAAGATCCCGAGCTAACTCGTACATCGGAAGCGAGTGCGTGCCGCCCTGGTTCCGAATGTAAGCAACCACTGTCGAATTGTCGGATAGTAGAAGGACCTGGCGATTCGACAAGTGAGGGATCCACTGCCTGAAACTCAGAAGAAGAGCAAGAAGCTCCTTCTGGTTGATGTGTAGAGCTGCTTGATCCTGGTCCCACATCCCGTGTAGGGAAAGACCGAGAGGATCCAACGTCGCACCCCATCCGAGATCGCTGGCATCTGCCGTCAGGACGCGATCGGACGTGGGTAAGTCCAGCAGAACACCCTGCGTAAGCCACTGAACATCTGTCCAGGGAAGAAGGTGAGGATACAGAGAGTCCGGAAACGGAAGCACCTGATCCAGAGAATCTACATTCGGTCTCCAACGACTGAGCAGAAAGTGTTGGAGAGGTCTGACACGCAGCCGACCTAGAGGAATGAGATCCGTCACCGAACCGCAGAGACCGATCAGCCGGAGAAAACTCCGAGCGGTCGCGGACCTGGACTGGGACAGAGTCAGAGCAAAAGCTGAGAGAATCACAGCCTTGGCCTGGGGAACAGCCACCAAATTGAATTTGGTTTGGAAAGACATCCCCAGATGACAAAACGACTGAGAAGGGACCAGGTCCGACTTCTCCTCGTTGACTCTGAATCCTAGCGACGTGAGCAAGCTCAACAGAGTGGCGACATCCGATTCCAGTAAGGCAGCATTGGAATGCCTCTGGAGGATATCGTCCAGATATGCCGAAGTAGACACCCTGGACTGTGTGCGATGGAACGCTATCACATGCGACATCAGTCTGGTGAACGCCCAAGGAGCCAGGTTGAGGCCGAAAGGCATGGCCTTGAACTGGTAAACTCGCCCCAGAAAAGCGAACCTGAGATACTTCCGTGACGCCCGATGCATCGGAACGTGGAAGTAAGCGTCTCGCAGGTCGATGCTGGCGGCGAAATCTCCCTGGTGAATTGAATGGCGGACCGACCTGAAAGTCTCCATGCTGAACTTGGGAGCAATGATAGACTGGTTCAGGATGCTCAGATCGATAACCGGTCGGAGTCGGCCGTCCTTCTTCGGCACCAAGAACAGGCGGGAATAGAAACCCACTGACTGAACGTTCTTGACGACCTCGATCGCCCCCTTTGCCAGGAGATTGGCAATCTCCGTGGACAAAAGTTCCCGACGTAAAACGTCTGAAGGAACTGTGGTTGGAAGAGGCACCCTTGACAGAGTGGGGTGCCGTCGGAAGGATATGCGCAGCCCGGACCGAACAACATCTAACACCCATGGATCGGATGTGATGGTGGTCCAATGGTCTGCAAACTCTGCTATCCTTCCTCCAACCTGGGACGAGTCGAGGTGAGGACCTTCATTTCGAGCCCCGACGAGGCCCGCGAGAGGAGAAACCACCTCCTCTGCTAAATGAAGAATCCTGAGACTTCCCTCGATTCTGCCGACCCCTACCTTTACCCCGTGAGTAAGAAGCAGAGGAGGCGGCAGAAGGACCAGCCTTTTGCTTCACAGAGGAAGCAGAAGGGTACTTGTTAGGCTTGGAACGGCCCTTGCCTCCCCGAGAAGGCTGATCAAGCTGACGAAACAGCAGCTGATCTTTGGAATGACGTAGGACGTCATCCCGGACCGTCGACACGGAACCATGGAAAAGTTGCGGACCTGCCAAAGAAGCAGATCGAAGAGTAGCACGCTGCTCCTCGGGAAGGGATCGTCCTGTGTCCAGCACAGCGTCCCTGCGAACTAATTCCAAATTGGCCGTGTTACAGGCATGCGTGTGAGTAAGGTGCATAAGCGCCTTGGACAGCACACGCAAAGGAGCCTGTACCTCGTCAAACTTATCTGGAGGCAGATAAGCAGCCAAAGCTGAGACGACGTGATCTGAGAGAGAAAGCATGCCAAGCATCTCTCTAGATAAGCCCAACGTGGACTCCAGAGTCGTCATTGGAATGACGGCAGACTTGGGCTTGGAAAGCCCGAGGGAAGTGGAGTCCTGATCCAGAACCGTCAAAGTCTGGCAGGCTGACGGATTGGCGGAATCGTAGGAACGATAACGCACAGGAGGCAAAAAGGTGTCAACCCTGGTGAAGAACGAAGTCTTCAAAGCCTTGGAATTCAGCTTGGCATCCAATGCTGAAAAAGCTTCAACCACCTGTACCGACTGGCACGGTCGAAGGCGCCCAGAAGCAGGTTGCTCCATAGGCTGTTGGCGCGCGACCGAAGATCGCGGCCAGGCTGACACTGTCGGCTGGTTAGCAGGTTTGAGCTCAGGCAGAAACCCAAACACAAAGTCAAGAGCCGCCCCCAAGTCCGAAGACTGCTGGCCCTCGACCTCAAGCATGTCGGACTCCTCCCCAGAGTCGGAAGACACATAGCCCATCGTGGGCAAACCAGCCGACGCCTCCCAAGGTGTCGGGACACCAGAGGAATCGGAAACCGGCCTGTTTCCAATCCCGGGAGGCGGCGCCATAGGAGGCGCCTGGAAACCACCCATAGCCTCGCTGGAAGCAACAGGAAGGCTCTTTGAGAGAACCTGAGTGAGTAAGGAGAGGGCCTCCCTAAGCTCACTGCCTGTACCGACCGGTTCGACAGGGGAGCGAACCGGCAAAGTGGCTTCACCTCTGACCCTCTTAACCAGCGAAGGGTCACGATCCTCCAAAACACCCGACGCGGGACGACGGGCGGCAGCCGAAACATCTGAAGGCAGACGTGTATAGGGGTACGATGCACCCCGAGGATCAATATTGCGAGAACTCATGAGAGTCACCGCGACCTCTGCGGGGCAGAAGGTCCAGGCTGCACAAAAGGCGTTGGTCCCCCAAAACTGGTCGTGTGACCAGAGTGAGCGGACGGAAACGCCCCGGAGTTCATAGTGTTTCCACTATGAACATCCGAATCCAAAGACACAACTGTGGTACTCGACGGCGACGAGACCACAGCGATGGGCTCGGCCGGCAGCCCCTTCCGACTTCGCCGAGTTGAAGTCAGGGAAGGCTGGGGCCGATATCCCACGTCTACAGTATCGGACAGTTCTGCAGTCCCCTGCAGCGAAAAGCCGAGGCCGGCTGAAACAGACAACGAAGCAGACGGACCAGCAGCAGTAGTAGATACGTCGAGAGTCGTTGAGGCTGGTGAAATAATGGAGAGAGCACACCGGCTCGGCTCCGAAGGAGGAGTCACAACCCTAGTGACAGCCTCAGATGTCGACTGGAGGGGGACCGTAGTCCCGGAACCAGGCATCTCTACACCAGAACACTCAACGGCTCCCGCAGTATCCACCACAGGAAAAGACTGCACATCCCCCACGGAGGAGGAATAACTCTCACCAGACAGAGTCGGTTCGGGAGGCCCCGAACGACCACGTTCTCCTTTCCCGCGGGAGCGGGAGGCACGGCCACGAGAACGAACGACACGATTTACAGACGCCCAAAAGGTGGAAGACCATGTTCCACAGACACCACACGGCCGCTCGGCCGAACACCCATTACAGGAGGAACACGACGAATGTACATCGTCCACATGCTTAGGCAGCAGACACTGCCCACAAGGAATTGTCCTAGGCATGAAAGAGGTGAGAGGAGCAGAGAAGGTGAGATCAGAAAACAGAACACCCCCAAAGAGAGAAAGGTGACAGAAACAAAGACCCCAGACGGCCGACCGGGAACCACCCAACAGGAAGACTACTCTCAACAGAAAGAAGAAACACTGTAGGAGTGGTACCCCGCTGACACCTAACTCTAACACAATTAAAAAATTTGCAAAAAAAGCATTAACAATAATTGTGAAATAATCTAAGTCCGAACCGCGTGGCCCGCGAAATTCGCGCGCGACTCGAGAGAGAGCAAATAAATATACATGATGGACATATAATAGAAAAAAGAGAATATAAAACACTGTTCCTGAGAATACAAAGGATACACTGCGGTATAATGAATCAGGAATCATCAAACATCGAGTTGGTGGAACACTGATAAGCGTGCAAAAACATCTCGACACGAAGCAGATTTTAAAAAGAATGAGTCTTTAGAGACGGTATGCGCACTGGCAACGGAAGTCGTGGAGTTGTACTTGGGAGAGAGCGTCCCGTACTGGGTCTGCGCCGGTTGCACTCGACCCAGTTTTGGCTTATTTTTATTGGTGCTTTTGCACCACTTTTCTTTCCCAACTTGCTTGGGAAAGACAAAAATAGAGAGTATTTTATCCGAGTTAGGGACTTCCACTGTAGTGCAAGCCTGTAGTAAACAATTGTGAGTAGGTTGATAAGAAATATTGTTGTGAAAGACTCATGTACCAAATGTCAGTCAAATCAAGTGATGTTTTTTTCATGTAATCACATAAGCTCAATATTCAAGAAAAATATAAACGACCATATTTCTACTAGGGATCATCTGACCACACTGGTATTCAAACTCAACAAATATATTATTTTGAAAGGCTCACATAACAAAACATCATTTCATTTATTTATTTATTGGTGTTTAAGGTCACATACTTATGCACAGTGGCTAATCATGACTGACAGTTTTACGGGTGGAGGAAGCCGGAGTATCTGGAGAGAACCACCGAGCAACGACGAACAGCTGCAAGCTCCCCAACATTGTAACGCCGCACTGCAGCACAGACAGGGTTAGATTGGTTGAAGACATGTGCACCATCGACGTACAGTACGCCTTGGTACACCATGTCATCGTGCCCCCATGTGGACAATGGGGGTTAAGTGCCTTGCCCAAGGACACAGCGCAGGAGTCCAAAACAATCGTTCAGACGGTCGCCCATCCGAGGACTAAACGGGCTCGATGTTGCTTAACTTCGGTGATCTGACGAGAACCGGTTACCACAACGCTGCCGTGCTCCACAAAACATCAAACAAATCAGATGACGTTTGTTCGAGTTGGGCCAACAAGCTCCAAATTCATGACAAGAGGCCCCAGGGGGCCTGAGAGTGCTCACATGACACGGTAGCCTGAATATAAAACCCAGGGAATTGATTTCAACAAGTTGCATCTGCCCCTCCTTAGAAAAGCTTATACCAAATATCCAAAGATTCAGACCAGTGGATCAAAAAAAAAAAAAAATTTTTAAAGAATATTCCTCATATTGAACAAAGTTATAATTTGGGCTCCCATAGGAAGCCCAAATATGAACCCAGGGACTTGGCTTGAACAAACTGGAATCTCACCTTCAGTGGGATGCTGTTTTCCAAATATCAAAAGATTCTGACTGGTGGATGTGAAGAAGATGATTTTGAAGAATATTCCTCATACTGAACTAAGTTATAATTCAGGGAGCCCAAATATCAACCCAGGGACTTGGCTTGAACAAAATTGAACCTCACCCCTCTAAGCATGCTGAATACCAAATATCGAAAGATTCTTACTGGTAGATTTGAAGAAGATTTTTACAGAATATTCCTCATACTGCACTAATTTAAACATTTGGGCTCCCATAGAGAGACCAAATACAGACCCAGGGAATTGATTTCAATAAACATGTGAAACAATCTTCCAAAGATGTTATATGTGAAATTTGAAAGCTTTTGGGGCAGTAGTGTGGGAGAAAAGTAGTCTTAAATGTTTTTAACCATTACCCACAGTGTTAAAAAATGCTGACTCCGCACTTTTTCAAAAAAGTACCCCATGATAAAACGGATAGCAATTTTTTTTGACCATTCCATTCTGTTGGTTTAAGGAAGTTTCACACCAAATAAGAATTCTCAGTGCCGTGTAGTTTTGGAGATATGGGCATTTTAATTTTTTTCTATTTTTAGCTCCTGCGGTTCCCATGGGGGCGAAGGGTAAAAGAATTTTGGCATAAATTAAGTACTTATGACCCAAAAAGCCCTCATATCAAATTTGGTTCAAATCTGCCTCTAGGTTTGGAAAATGGAAATTTGGGGCAGGGCGAAAATTCTTGTCCCTCCCATAACGAAGGCAAATATAGCTCCTCGAACTTCTCTTTAACAAATCTGAGTCTACACCTCAAAAGGAAGCTGTACACCAAATATCAAGTCTCTGCAACTGCTGGTTCATGAGAAGATTTTTTAAGATTTAGGCTCACTTTTTGAGCGTGTCCCTACAAAGGGGCAGGTCAACTTGATTTGAACAAAATTGAATTGACATATGATAGGGAACATGCACAGGAAAATGAATTTGGTCCAGCAGTTCATGAGAAAAAATTGATAATGTAAAGTTAACGATGGACGACGGACAGACGATGGACAGAAAGTGATCAGTAAAGCTCCCCTTGAGCTTCGCTCAGGTGAGCTAAAAATTTGGTAATTAAGGGCTATAACTCTGCTTACGAAAACCAGACTGCCTAACTTGGTTTTTTAACCTGATCAAGATATTGCTGTGAAAGATTCACAAACCAAATTTAAATCAATTTTAAGTTTGTTGAGTTACTGCGTTAATGAGCAAAACATTCCAAGTGAAAATAAAGTATTCATTGGCCAGAACTCCACTGACAAAAATCATGATATTGTTGTGAAAGAATTATATCAATCGAAATAGTCTGTTTGTTTGAGTTATCATACTAACAAAGTCAAAATTAACTAAGAGGACATAATTCGACAATGGTAAATCATAACTGAATTTTCAAACTCCATGAAGATATTGTGTGAAAGACTCTAAAACCAAATATTAACTGAAACAGTCAACATTTTTTTTAATTATCATGCTAACAAGCTCAAAATCTGCAGCCAAAAATGCCGATAGGATCACCGATCCAATGTCAAATTGAGACAGCATCAAAGTGGGTTTAACCATTAACAACTTATCGTCCAGAAACCAACTGTTTACAATTTACTATGTGAAGGGTCACTGTGACCTTGACTTTTGACCTAGTGATTCAAAAATAAATAGGGTTCTTTCTTGCACCAGTGCCAACCTACCTTTGAAGTTTCATGAAAATGGGTGGAATCATTGTCAAATTATCATCTGGAAACCAGTTGTTTACGACTTATGTTCAAGGTAACTGACCCTGACCTTTGACCTAGCGAGTCCAAAATAAATAGGGGTCTCCCACTCACCTAGGCCAACCTACCTATAAAGTTTCATGAATGTGGGTCAAACCATTATCAAGTTATCAATCGGAAACCAATTGTTTACGATTCACTATGTTGAAGGTTACTGTGACCTGGACCTTTTCACCTAGCGGGTCCAAAATAAATAGGGTTCTTCCTCTCACTGATGTCAACCTACCTATGAAGTATCATGAACGTGGATCGAACCATTATCAAGTTATCATCCGGAAACCAATTGTTTACAATTTACTGTGTTCAAGGTCACTGTGACCTTGACCTTTGACCAAGCAAGTCCAAAATAAATAGTATTCTTCATTTACCAATGCCAACCTATCTATGAAGTTTCATGAATGTAGGTCAAACCATTATCAAGTTATCATCCGGAAAACAACTGTTTTGATTTACTATGTTCAGGGTCACTGCGACCTTGATCTTGTGAGTCCAAAATAAATAAGGTTGTTAATCTCATGAAGGCCAACCTACATATGAAGTTTCATGAATGTGGGTTGAACCCTAGTCAAGTTATCATCCGGAAACCAATTGTTTACAATTTACTATGTTCAAGGTCACTGTGATCTTGACCTTTGACCAATAGTCCAATATAAAAAGGGTTCTTCCTGTCACCGATACCAACCTACCTTTGAAGTTTCATGAACGTGGGTCGAATCATTATCAAGTTATCATCTGGAAATCAATTGTTTACGCCCGCCCAACAGCCATTCACCAAACTATAATTCGAGTTTGACATCGACGAAGTCAAACTCGACTAAAAATTAGGTAATTAACGGAAACAACTTCCCTATGAGAAGTAAGACATGTTTTTAAACTCAAAGATACCATTTTGAAAAACTTATATCCCAAATATCAAACAAATCGGTTCAATTTTGTTCACGCGGAGTTAAATATTCATGAAAATCATCTAATTAAGGGCCATAAGTCTACCAGGAAATTGAACCAAACTGGTTTTCGAATTTGATTAAGATATTGCAAAAGGCTCCCTATACCATACATCAATCAAATCAGAGCAAGATAATAAATATGTTTGGAAAACATGCCACCACACTGTAGCTCAAATAATTTTTTTTTAAATGTTTCTAGTGCAAAATGTGTATTTTCACTGGTGGTGACTTTCACCTTAAACAAAGGTGAAATCAAGTGCTGTCTGCCATTACAAACCTGCTGTTGGAATTAGAGGAGCATGGAATAACTTGATTGTACAAAAAACGAAACAAATCCATCACAAATAAGTGCAATGTCAATCGCCGGTGACCAGACAATAGTCCCCCATGGTTGGGTGTGTCAGCAAATTATGGGCTATTATTTTCGATCTCATTTTAGACATTGTTGAGAAAGTCACACATACCAAATTTTGACCAAATCCATTGATATTTGTTCAAGTTATCATGCTAATGGGAAGGTGATGCCCACCCATGCCTTGTTGCACCCAAGGGACAAATTTATCAATTTTATTAACTTAGGTAAAATATCAGACATAAACCATTTAATTTTTTCAAGTTTGCACTGGTTATAAAAGAACATGGGGCAGCCAAAAGTACCACGTGGGAGGGTCTGAGAAACAGATTTTTTATTTTTTTTTAGGCCTTATTAGCGAAGGGTAAACAGAATGGTATGTTACATACAATACTTGACAAGAGGACCTCTCTGATGGGTCTTCCATGGGACAGGGGAAGCTATCACTTTGGGGAAGTCGAGTTGTCAATTGAAAATGAATGACAGAATGAAATGAGATGGAGAAATGCACCACAGTGTGATTATAACATTTCCTTCAGTGCCCTAATTACTGAATTGCTATGTCATCACTTGAGAAGAAACCATGTTTTCACCAGCACTATAAATCCTGAAGTATCTGTACATCCTTTTGCCTGTACCTGTGAAGATTCTGATGATGTTTAGGAGAAAAAGCTCTTTTCAAGATCTTACTAAAGATCATACCTTCTGCTATGAAAATTAAAAATATTCATTAGTTTGAGTATAACACATAAAACAATTATATAAATTAAAAAAAGAATTATGCTGAACATGGACTACTGTAAAATAAAAAAATTTCATTCATTTCAGCACTCAATAAATGTGACCTGAAAAAACAAAGTTTCATAACTGACCAAGAAAAACTAAAATACTCATCTGCAAATGAAATGAGCAAAAATCTTGAAATCAGCTTCAATATATTATGTTCTGGTCAATAATATCTGATATTCTGATCCAAAAAGTGAATATATTTAATTATATGAAATATCCAAATTTATTGTTATTTATTTATTGGAGTTTAAGGCCACATATTTCTGCACAATGGCTAATCATAATCGCAACATGGTTATAAAGTCAAGATAAGTCAAATGCCTATATCCATGTTGACATTTTAGAAGACTTGCACCCCAAGCTGTGGTGACTGCTTCACTTTCTGGGTTCCCACAGAGAAATATCCAAATTTTCAGTACTACTGGCCAAGGAAAACTCATGTTAAGTTTTAGTCATTGGCCCACGGAAATTCAGTAATACAGACAGATGGATGGATGCACAGAGGGATCAAAATGCATGCATGAATAAAGGTGAATAAATTGATGATTGATGGGGTGGGGGGCAAAGTTGTAACTAATGTCAAAGATACTGAATGTCAAGTATTAAAAGTACTTGTTGGCCCACTGGTTTATTGTCAGCATTTCACCCAGTAGGAGAAAGATTTGCTTAAATTTAACTGAATGTTACCCTTCTCAAAATTTCATTCAAATCATCCTAAGGTTTCTAAAAATTGGAAATATGATGGCCAATATTGCCCTTTGAACTTCCTCTGAACAGACATTACTCACGGCACCTTGAAATAATGATCATCAAATAACAATCATGGCATCCATGCGTTCAGGAGATATTTTTAATGTTAGGGTATTTTTGCCTACACAATCACTCAAAAAAAATTTAATGAAATTAGTGAAGCAGTTTTTTTGTGAAGATGGCCAAAACATCACTTTCAAGGTAGATGAATTGTGACAACTATAGCTCACCTTGACTTTTGGTCAGGTGATCTAAAACACATTTCACCCAAGGTTTAGCCCTTTTAACCCGAAAGTACTGTTTTTCTGGCCCAGGATCATGATACAACCTGAACTTAAGAAGTAGATGGTTACACCGTGAATTTGTGTGGTAGATCAATCAATATTTTCAATGTGCAGTCCTAAGGCTGCACATTGAAAATATTAACCGGTCTACCCTCAACTAACAAATATGGATTCTTCCAATTGATGACAATGAACTGGGATGGAGTATACCAACAGGATTCCAAGAGTTAAGATTTTTAGTGTTTCTCCTGAAATTCAACATCCTGGATGGGAACCCTGTAGAAATAATTCCAAGCTTGGTTATTGTAAATTCTGACAGGAAAATCAAAATCTCATTTTCAGTTTTAAGACAGCATCCAAGATAGCTGCAATAGCGTACCAAAAAGCAACAGAAAAAAACTATGCTTGGCAGTCAGTTTCAGTTTAATTTTATTTTGTACTACCTCATTTTGGTTTTTTATGGCCAATAACAGGCCTGGCATTTTTTAGGAGTGCTGCACGCCTACTGCACGCCAAGAAAAAATGAGGAGGGCAATTTTTTTGCACCTCTTGATTTTTCTGGAATGCCAGACATGTTTAAATGCCTTTAAATCTATTATCATTTTCGTCCCTGAGTTCCAATGTGTTCTCTGTGCCTACTGGCACAGAGGACACATTGGAACTCAGGGGATGATTTGTCAATGTTGCATTGATTCGCAATAATTCATGACCCATTCTGTGTCGCATTTCGATACATTTTGAGTGTAGAAGACAGTCATATAAGAATTGAAGGCAACATTTTAAATAATGAGAAGATATGTGTGCCAATTTTTCCACTTTGTAACTGAATGTAGTAGAATTTTTCAGTCACAATATTAATACCTTCAAGTGAATATAACCAAAATAGCATACAAGTTTTTGCATTAAAAAATTTCAGGTGCAAATGCACTGCCAAGCAATCTGAGGAGGGCAACTGTTTTGCACTTCTTGATTTTCTAGATTGCCAGGCCTGCAATAAACCTATCAAGAGAAATTTTACAACAATCTACCTTGACTTTATGACCTTAACCAGTACGGTATGTCACACTGCTCAAATTTCATTAAAATAGCAAGACTAACGGTGACTGCTTGGCCACGGATGTCCCCGAACTATGGACAAATGGCCTGTAATACTGGAATGATAAGTTTTGTGTTGAATGTGGTGCTCACTATAGTCCATAAAGTTTCCGATTTAACAAGTGCAATGCCGATCGCCAGCGATCAGACAATCGTCTCCCACGGTAGATGAATTACTGAAATATATTGATATTTCCTCAATAAAACCCAAACAAATATGGATATCAAAGGGACAACCCAACAAACTAGTCCCAATGTTACCCATATTTCTGTGGTTTTACTGGGAGCATCCAAATATCTGTAAAAAAGTTAAGTAGGGCTAACTTGCATAACTTAGGCACAAGAGAAAAAACCTGTATAATATGTTATTTTATGTCTCTTGACCTTCAAATTTGAAAATTTGAAACAAAAGCATGAAAGCATCTCTGAGATGCAGGTGGTAACAGTACACACCATAATACGCACAAAAATATTACCAGAGAAAAAGGTTGAGTTAGGCTAATTTGCATAATTTATGCACAAGAAAAAAACCCGTATGATATGTTATTTATCTTATGCTGCTAGACATCCATACCCAAAATTATTGAAATTGGAAATGTCATTCAGAAGTTCTGAGCATATAACGAATTACACGCAATTTCCAACAAAAATGGTCACCCGTCGGACATCTGGAATTTTTTTTGGAAAACAATTGACGTGCATTAATTTTCCTAATGCCCCATCGAATCTGAAAATTTTAAGCAAATAGCATGAAAGCATCTCTGAGATACAGGTGGTAACTGTACCCAACATAACACGCACAAAAATATTACCCCGAAAAGGTTAAGTATAATTTTATATAATAATTTTGGCACGAGAAAAAAACCTGTATGAAATGTTATGCTGCTAGACCTCCATACCAAAGATTATTGAAATTGGAAATGTCTTTCTGACGTTCTGAGCGCAAAATGAATTACACACAAATTCAAACAAAAATGGCCACCAGTTGGCCATCTTGAATTTTTTTACGGAAAAAAACTGGCGTGCATCAATTTTTCCTAATCCCCCATCAAATCTGAAAATTTGAAACAAAAGCGTCAAAGCATCTCTGAGATACAGGTGGTAACATGACATAAGGACAGATGGACAGACAGAGTGCAATGCAATAGTCCCCTTCATGGTGAAACCGTGGGGGACTAATAAAATACATCAGAACATAAGGTCAATACAGCCACTAATATGATGGAACTTTCTCAACAGAACCATACACATATGGATGCCACTTGAATTGTACAAGTCAAAATAAAGTTGGAGGATAATTGCTATGAACTATGTATCTCTTCCTACATTGATAAGACTAGAAACATCATTTTCTGGAAAGCTCTCATACCGATTTCCAGAAAATGATGTCAGATTCTGGTCTTATCAGTGCATAAGCAGCAATATACTTAGTTTATCACATTTATGTTACAACTTATTTTGACTTGTACTGTAACATTTAAGTTCTTTTGACAACGATATCTGATGTATTCTGGTCTGATCAGGACACAAGCAGCTTTATACTTAGTTTATTGCAGTTATTTATTTATTTATTGGTGTTTAAGGTCACATACTTATGCACAATGGCTAATCGTGACAGTGACAGTTTTACGGGTGGAGGAAGTCAAAGGGCCCGGAGAGAACCACCGAGCATCGACAAGCAACTGTCAGCTCCTCAACATTTGAACTGTTCAAGCTCTGCTCAAGCAGGGTTACAGTGGTTGAAGACATGCGCACCATAGACGTGCAGTACGCCTCAGTACAGTGTCATCATGCCCCCATGTAGGCAACCGGGATAAAGTGGCTTGCCCAAGGACACAATGCGGGTCATCTCGGGCGGTGATCAAACACAGGACCTCTAGCATAGAAGTCCAATAGTCTACCACTGAGCCACCACGCCCCTTATTGCAGTTATGTAACAGCTTATTTCGACTTGTGCTGTAGATTAACTTTTTAAACAATGAAACCCTGCACAAAGGGATTGTAAATGACAAAAGTGTATGAGCAGACATATTTGTCAGTCAAGCATTTAGAATTATGGCTCCAGACGGATAAATAGTCTGAGAGAATTCACTTTTCCCATTCCTGTGACCTTGACCTTTGTCAATCGAGAATGGTGTTGCTGTGCAAAAGACCTTCCATTGGTAAAGCTTCATGGAAATCGATGAAAGCATTATAAATTCATAGCTCTGAACAAGACAGATAAAGTCAGACAGGTGGATGATGGACAAACAGACAACACGGATTTAAGATGCCTCCCTATCGGGAGCATAAAAATACACTTCCACTTTTCCATTAGCCTGTACAAAAGCTTTTCTGGGCAATGCATGAAATCAAGAGCTTTTTAATAGTTTTTATTTCACAGATGATTCCAAATACTGCCAAAGAAACTTATTGAAGATACCCAAATTTAAACTACACAACTGAATCTTCAAAGATCCAATCATTGCAGCCTAAAGGTTTGTAGAGCTTTTTCTAATTTAGAGAATTTAGATGCACACTGACCGGACACAAAACCTGTGAATTGAAAAGACTTCACTTGTGAAAAAAATATTTGCTAACAATTTCATTGAAAATGGCCAATTGGTCTGAAGAAGTCACAAAAAAGAAAGTTTTTTATTGTTCAAGGCAGCTGGATGGAACGACAGATGGAAGAAGAGCCGAAACTAGCAAACTTGAGTTTAAACTTAACTCAGTTGAGCCGAAAACACTTTCTGTGTATTTTTTTTTTGTATTCTGGCATTACAAAATCAGCAATTCATCTTTCATCCAATCAACAAGGCAGCTTTAAGAATATCTTGCATGGTAAGTATTTATTTATTTATTGGAGTTTTAAGGTCACATATTTCAGCACAATGGCTAATCATGACGACAGTTTTATGGGTGGAGGAAGCCGGAGTACCCAGAGAGAATCACCGAGCAATGACGAGGAACTGTCAGCTCTCCAACATACTAACTCCACACAAGCAGGGTTAGCATTTGTTGACGACAAGTGCACCATCGACGTGTAGTATGCCTTAGTACACAATGTCACTATGTCCCCACGTCGACAATGGGGGTAAGTATCTTGCCTGAGGAGACAACACGGTTGCCGCAGGTGGGATTCGAACCAAGGACCTGCATGATAAGTGGAAGGGTGCCAAATTATTTTTGGCCATTAAAATTTATCAACATGTTTTTGCCTTGTTACTATTAAAAGGAGAATGCATATTGGCACTCTCATAAACTGAAGTTAGGCAAAACCAAAGAGCGCAAATAATTTCAGTTTTAAGATACTATAAACGGACAACAGAAAATGAAACCTTCAAGTTGTGGTACCTGTACATCAGAATGAAGTCCAAATATGGGCCTCCAGTACTCAACAATTTAATGATTACAGTATATTTGTACCCACCTGCACCAGCTCACCTTCCTCAGACAGCACCTGAAAAGAGAAAGTAGGCATGGTGTTGGACTTTGCCATTGACACCAGCCTGCTTTAGTATTGTTCTCATCACCACAACAGAATCAACTGTTTTAAAATGCATTGTTGTATGAATCAACAGTGACAGAGAGGATATATTCACAAACACAAAAATGATGCTACTTGTAAAACACCTGTAACAGATAACGCACTTTGAATACCAGGGGTCAGGGATCGAAAGAATGTGAAGCTACTGAAAAATACTTTGCATTACCAAAATATAGAAAAATGATTTCACTTGCCAGTGCCACAAATTTTTCAACAAACTACAAAATATTTGTCCACTTAAAATTAAAATACACTGGAACCCTACAAACTGATTGTCACTTTGCCAGAAAAAAATATTCAATTAACAATATACAATTAATAGGAAATGGGGCATTTCCTCATCTTCTAGTTATAAACTGAGCAATTATACTCAGTGAGTTCTGTCAAACAAGATATAATAGATTACATATCTATATTGTATGGATTGATGCAATAAAATGTGGAGAATTCAGTGGATGTTGGGAGAAAATCCAGCAAAATGACCAAAAAAATCAATTAACAGGAGTTTACTCTATAACCTGTATGCAATTAACAGGTCAATTTTGTACTGAAGGTATGGATAAAGGTTTTGCATTTGTAAGTTATATACCATTACCTGGGTGATTACATTAACCCTTTCGCTGCCGAAAAAGGCAATTGTCGACTATTTTATAATTATCTATACGTTCTTGTGTGCGCAGATCAAACCTACCATCTGATTAATTGTTGGAAAGGGCTCAGAGAGCCCTTCCTAACAATTAATTAGATGAGAGAGTTTCAAGTATGTCATACATTTGATTAAACTTCCTTGTATACAGGCGTATACCAAGGTCCTCCACATATGGATAAAGTGGGCAAGGCAGTGAAAGGGTTAAAAGGTATACAATTAAGTGGACTCCAATATATGAGATTTTTCAGATATGCAAGGCACGAGAATCTACCAAATGTTCAAACCCGTTGTAGACTCTTCAGCAATCTCAATGCAGAGACCATTCAGAAGAGGATGGTCACTACATTCCGATAGCATATCTATTAAATGATTTTTAAATATGCATGTATAACACAAATATAAACTTACAAGGTGCACCTATAAATTAGTTGGATAGTTTAATAACAAACTTGGTGGCACTGACATGTACTCAATAAAGGCTATTAAAAAAAAAATTCTTGTTTCTCAGGCACTTTCCTCATTAAAAATCTGGCTCATAACTCTTTTTTCACCTGAAAATCTCTTCACAAATACTACTTTGCACTTGTAGGACTACAAATTTAACCAACTATATCTGTTTGACAGAGCTCACTGAGCTCTGTCAAACAAGATCTAGTTGGTTAAATTTGCAACTGCTGTACAGGAAAATTGTTAATACAGAAATCATTGTTTTTTCCAGGAGTTAAATTAATAACTGCAACTATTTTTAGTACAGGTTTGTGAAGCAACATCAAAAGAGCACCCAGCCCACCCCCCCCCCCCCCACCCCACCCACTCATAAAATTGAGGCAAAACTGCCTGAAAAACGTGAAACAATTTTTAATACACCTTTGTCCTTTCAAACTTCACTGCCAGGTTAGTTTACTCTTTTGCATCAATGATTTGTTTGTTTCTGTCTTTCATAAACATGGTTGAAACATAACAGATTGATAATTTTGACCACTGATTTGTTTAATAGGTACCAAGATAACTGCCCCCACCCCCATACCTGCCCTTCATTCACTCGACATGTGCCCATCCTGACATCTGCCACCCAGACATTTACCACTTGGACATGAGTCCACCTTAAGGATTCCTCTCGGTCATTTTAACAACAAGTGCAATACCAAGGGTGGCTATGCCCCTGCCCCCACTGCTAAGCACGAGTTTCTAGTCACTTAACTTTGTTGATAGTGAATTAATAAATGTCTTATCTTATCTCCATTAAACCATAGCACCAATACAGCAGGCCACCAAATGTGTCCATGGGACACTGATGCTCCCACTTTATGATAAACTATATTTAGTGGTTAACAAAAAGGGGACATAACTTGGATTAAAATTTATCGCACCACTCTCAAAATCAAACCTGTCTGGTACATTGTCTACAATAAGCTATATTCCAAGTCTGTTTGAAATCGGACACCTATAACTTACTATTCGGAAACCAATATCAACATGTCTTCTAAGTCAAAAAAGGGCCATAACTCTGCCAAAAATATCGGACCAAGCCCACTATCAATCCCAATCTGTATTATGTGGTAACAAACCTATGTATAAAATTTTGTTTCATTTCATTCAGTCAAACTAAAGTTATTGTCCGGAAAACATATTCTGGACAGGCGGATGGACAAGGGTAACACTTAATGCCCCTGCCAAAATTGGCGGGGGCATAACCCCGCCATAATAATAAGCTATTGGATGACAAAGTATAATGGAGAAAAAAACATCAAGGTATATGTACCTTCCTTATGATTTGTTTGTTGCAAACTGCACTAAAATGGGGGAGGGGAGCCCCATGTATAGAATTGCTGATAACCAGAGGAGCTCATGTCCAAGTGGCAAATATACAGGTGGTGCATGTCTGGAAGGACACATGTTGGGGAGGAGTGGGGGGCGGGGGGGGGGGGGGGGTTAGACGGCAAATGTCTGGCATTTAATCGATTAATATGATCATGAAACTCATTCACATCTTTTCCAGTTTGAAGAACTAGAAAAGAAGAAAAAATGTTATTCAATAAAAGGTTGAGCTTTGAAAACACAACCTAAGAAAAGTTTGTGGGTGTTAATCATCCAGTTTGTACATACAGAATAAATTAAAAGAGTATGAAATATAATAGAATTAGGAATTAAATTTACAAGACTCTGGAAGTTTAATTCCTAATTATCTCGGTGAAATTTTTCAGATTGTGTTTGTTCTTTATCCCATATCATTGTTTTAAACAAGATATGTGTCAATATGAAAGTTTTACTGTATAAAAGCGCAGTAAATTATCTAAGTGGAGCTCAATTTTCTATTTATTGGCATTTACAGTCATTTTCAGCAACTATGGCTATATCCTGTCCAAACACAAGTACACCAGTTTTAGAAATCCAATCACTTATTTCTATGCTGCCACTCCAGAGGCCAATACTATAAAACTTCTACAATTGTAATTTCTAGAACTGTATTTTCTAGTTATGGCTTTAAATGGGTTAAAATGAACCAATAGCATTTGCAATGATTTGGCAATTTGCAGTTGGCAAATTGTCATATCTTTTAAAAAGAGATATTTCCCAAAATAAATGGAAGAAGAAAGGATAAAAGACACTTGTTTGTTATCAGAAATCGATACTTTATCAAAATACTTAATCCACAAAATATCAACATATTTTCCTGAAAAATCCAGAAAGTAAACAAAAGCACTAAAAACTGTTTGCAATACAGAAGATTTATGAGTGAAGTCTTCAGTTTGGCAGTTGAATTCAGGTGGATTGAAAGCCTAAGTTTAGTGCACCAATGTGCATTATTTCTATGGGAGAAGCTTGGTGATGTATCAAATATGTTAAACAGGGTGTTGTGTTTTGTTATATTCCTGCCAACAGTCAAACAGCAAACAGAAGTATTCTTAGCATAATATTACATCACATAAGTGACTTCCAAGTATTCAAAAGCCATTAAAATTTTAATGCGGATGTGGGTACGATCTTTGAAAGAAACAGGTGCTTTTATAATAATAATAATAGTACTGAACATTTCTCATGACGCATGTTGGAAACAGCAAAATAACTTTTCAACAAGTCAGGTCTGTTTGCAGGTTTAATTCAGGGCATCAGGACAGCCCACTGGAGAATATTAAAAAAGCTTGCAACCAAAACCACAAGTCATTGCAAGTAGTAACAGAGCACTGGGTAAACAAAAGCACTGCTAGACGGTGACATCAATACATAGCCACTTGATGTATATTCAGTCATTTTAAAAGCATTCTAAAATATACCTCTTACATTTCAAATGCATATTAATTTACAAGAACTATAATGAAAGTGTCAACGACACTGTAGCTCAACTTGACAAACCTGAACTTGGTAAGTTATAAATGAAATGGCAAAATTGAAGATCATTGGTAGCAACGTTATTTGATGAAATTTCAACATAACAGCATTGTGTGTGCACAACGTCAGAGTAATCTATGCATTTTAAATGTAACCTGTAAGACTGGCTAAAGGAAGAATGTTGATACACAAATGCAGTATGTTCAACAGAAATGAATGCTAATCAATAGCTCTTATCTAAAGGTCTTGCCTAATGAGCACACCAAGTTCAAAAACAATCCTATGATAAATGTGGCCTGCAGACCATGTCAAAGAAGAATGTTGAGGCACAAATGAAATAAATTCAAAGATTGCTGCACCCTGCATAAGCATACAAAGTTTCAAAACAACCTGATAATGAATGTGCCCTCTGAGGCATGCCAAAGGAAGATAGATGTTAATGCACAAATGAACTAAGTAGAAGGTCATTGCTAGTGGCAATGGGGTTTTTTTTTGTTTTTTTTATGGAAATTCATAAATATACCCTGCAGAGAGTGCAAAAGGGATAAGTTGATGAACAAATGCAGTAAGTTCAAAGGCTGGTGATAACGACAATAATTTTTTAAAGAAATGAAAAAAAAGCAATAGCTCACATCTAGAGGTCACCCTGAACACACACACCAAGTTTCAAAGTGATCCGATCATAAATGTGCCCTGAAGGGTGTGTTAAAGGGAAATATTGAGGTCTGACTAAACTAAGTTCAAAGGTCAGCAGCAACATTTTTTGACAGAAATGGAAGAAAATCGACAGCTCCCATCTAGATGTCACCCCCACACAAGCACACCAAGTTTGCAAGCGAACCAATCATAAATGTGCCCTGCAGGGTGTGTCAAATGGAAATATTGATGCTTAACTGCACTAAGTTTTTACTAAGTTCATCGAAGGCCATTGCCAGTGGCAACATTTTTTGACAGAAATCGAAGAAAATCGATAGCTCCCATCTAGAGGTAACCCCAAACAAGCATACAAAGTTTCAAACTGATCTGATCATAAATGTGCCCTGTAGGGCATGCCGAAGAAATATATTGATGCCTGACTAAACTAAGTTCAAAGATTGTTGCCAGCGGCAACATTTCTTGACGGACGGAAATGGAAGAAAATCAATAGCTCCCATCTAGAGGTCACCCCAAACAAGCATGCCAGGTTTCAAAGCAATCTGATCATAAATGTGCCCTGAAGGGTGTGCCAAAGGGAAATATTGAGATCTGACTAAACTAAGTTCTAAGAACGTTGGCTGTGGCAACAGTTTTTGACGGAAATGGAAGAAAATCGATAGCTCCCATCTAGAGGTTACCCCAAACAAGCATGCCAGATTTCAAAGCAATCCGATCATAAATGTGCCCTGTAGGGTGTGCCAAAGGGAAATATTGAGGTCTGACTAAACTAAGTTCTAAGAACAGTGGCTGCAGCAACATTTTTTGACGGAAATTGAAGAAAATCGATAGCTCCCATCTAGAGGTCACCCCAAACAAGCATACCAAGTTTCAAAGTGATCTGATCATAAATGTGACCTGTGAGGTGTGTCAAAGGAAATTGTGTGCGTACGTATGTACGTACGCCAACGGACGAGAAGTCTGGCAATAGCTCAGCTTGACTTTGTCAAGTTGAGCTAAAAATGGGATCCATCAGTCAATTGTTTTTCAAGTCATTGCTTGGACATGGCAGACATATTGAATTTGCAAGAAAGATGGTGATCGAAAGGAACCTTCCTACAGTGACTGGGTAATACCCTGGAAAAACTGGATCCACTGGTCATTAATGTATAAAGTTATTGCTAGATTGTATTCGGTTTGTTACAGGGAGACCAACTCTTAAAACAGTTTAAAATCAATCATAAACCCTTAAGGACCAATTCCCAATGCTGGTCAAATTTCACTACCTCAAAACATGTGCACCAATAAGGCTTTTTGTCTGGGGCAATTTGATTCAAATTTGTTTCACTAATTGGATGCATGATCAGTTTGGTGATTCAGAAATAATATAAATCTCTGTAAAATTCTAATTGCATCATAAAAGATGATGCATCTTCCTTACATAGCAGACAGTATCCTATATAGGATATGTTGACTTCACTATTGCACAATGTCACACATCCATATGAAGTCAACTAGTTTCATATGCAAGGATTCTTCTACCCTCTCTGGGAAAGGGTCTAGGGGCATCAGGAAGAGGGGGGTGGGGGCTTCAATTGAAAATTTCCAAGTCTTTCTATGCTTCTTCCCCTTCAGTACAAAGACTTAGAAATTTTACTTTCCAACTCACCCGAGTCCATTAAGATCAGCACCTAAGCAACAGTATGTATACAAGTACAAGTACGTTTTACAAAAAATAGTCACATGGAGTCATGTTCACACAGTCTCTGTAGCCTCTATCAAACTGTTCTTATACTATTATAGAAGAACTTGTCACTTGCCTTTGAATAAAAAGACTTTCAGGCGAGCAATTTAAATTTAATGCATAAATGGTGCTCTGAACTGGGTGGTCATAAAGCCTAAAAAACCTCAAAGGTTTTCTGATCTAAGGCCTTATGACTACCCACTTCAGAAGTTGAGAACACCAACTGTGCATTAAATGAGATTGGGAGATATGGGGTTGAGAATTGGGGAAAAATGATGCCTAAATGCCATTGGGCTCTTGTCAACACCCAAAAGAATCCCTGATATGATAGTGTGACTGTATGCAATTTCCTGGTACACATATCCTATACTAAATACCACCTTGTATTGCATATCAAATGGCCATATGAAGCTAAGTAGAAGGCTTTACACGTAAGTGTGACTACACACAATATCCTAGTGAATATATTATCTTACACTAATCTTACACTAAATCTTGCCTAATACCAAACATATTTAATTTATCAATGTTTAAATGTGTTAAAATCTCGGGGTCCCATTATATACAAAAACAAGAGGCCCCAGGGGGCCTGAGGGCGCTCACCTGACATGGTAGACTAAATATCAAACCAGGGATTTAACTTGAATAAGCCACATACACCCCTCCTAAGAAAAGCATATACCAACTAGATGAAGCGATTGTGCTCACACAATACACAGGATTTTCCTTCTATTTTCAGTTCCTGCACTTTTACATCCCAAAACTGAGATAAACGCATAAAAAACAGATTTCTTTTTATTTTTGTTCGGAAATTTTCGACGTCCCAAACAAAACAGTTTCAGACAAAATTTTTTTTTCTTCTTTAAAATTGACCAAAACGCAAAAAAAACCCAAAAAACTAATTTCCAGATTTTGGTCCAAAATTTTCTAAGTCCCACCCGGACCCCAAATTTTCAGTATAAAATTTTTTTTTTATGTCTTACAATCGGCCGAAACGCATAAAAAAACAACAAGAATTTCCAGATTTTGGTCCAAAATTTCTAAGTCCTGAACGGAACCCCAAATTGAACAAACTTGAATCTCACCCCCTTAAGGATGCTGCATACCAAATATCAAAAGATTCTTATTGGTAGATCTGAAGAAGAAGAATTTTTAAACAATATTTCTCATTCTACACTAATTTAAACATTTGAGCTCCCATAGAGAGCCCAAATATGGACCCAGAAATTGATTTCAATGAACATGTGAAACAATCTTCCAAAGATGTTATATGTGAAATTTGAAAGCTTTTGGAGAAGTGGTTTGGGAGAAAAGTAGTCTTACATGTTTTTCCCATTACCCACAGTGTTAAAAAATGCTGACTCAGCACTTTTTCAAAGTCCCCAAAAAGTACCTCATGATAAAACCGATAGCAATTTTTTTTTACCATTCCATTCTGTTGGTCCTGAGGAAGCTTCACATCAAATAAGAATTCTCAGTGCCGTGTAGTTTTGGAGATATGGGCGTTTTCATTTTTTTCTATTTTTAGCTCCTGCGGTTCCCATGGGGCGACGGGAAAAAATATTGGGGCATAAATTAAGTACTTATGACCAAATAAGCCCTCATATCAAATCTGGTTCAAATCTGCCTCTCTGGGTTGGAAAATAGAAATTTTGGGCGGGGCGAAAATTCCTGCCCCTCCCATATTGAAGGCAAATAAATATAGCTCCTTGAACTTCTCTTGAACAAATCTGAGTCTACACCACAAAAGGAAGCTGCACGCTACATATCAAGTCTCTGCTGCTGCTGGTTCATGAGAAGATTTTTTAAGATTTAAGCACACTATTTGGGCGTGGCCCTACCAAGGGGCGAGGCAACTTGATTTGAACAAAATCAAATTGCGATGTCAAAACAAACTATTATCTCAAATATCAATTAAATTGGTTCAGCGGTTTGGGAGGAGAAGATGCAAACACCAAGTTCACGGACAACGGACGACAGACGGTGAGTGATCACTACAGCTCTCCTGACTGAAAGTCAGGTGAGCTAAAAATGTTATAAATCAAACATGGAGCTTTTGGAACAGTGGCTTGTTAAAAATATTTATATATTGTTTTCCCATTACCCACCCTGAAGTATGCTCCCAAGGTCTTGATTTAAAGAAATTTGTGAAGTGGCTGTTTGTCAAGCATGGAAGCATCTGACTTGATTCATAAGATTTTTTAACTCCTTTTCCCATTACCTGCATTGTTAAAATAAGAGCTCCCCATAATAAAGCCAGTCAAGACTGTTTAGTCAGTTTTTTTTATATTTCTCTGGAGGATGCTCCACACCAAATATCAACAAGAGCGCTCGTATCGCTGAAGCAATACAATGTCCCCTACCGGACTAATGAGCATTAATAATTATACAAATGTTATAACCTAGATGTGATCAGCATGAATTCCGTTCAAGCATTTCCAAAAAAAGTCCAGAAAACTGATATTTTGGCGCTTTTCCATATTTCCAAGGGCTATAACTCACACAAGAAAAATGCAGTCAGCATGAAACTCAAACTTGATCTGTAAGTCATCGTTCTATAGTAGGTTACCAAGAATGAAATCATTCGGTTGAAGCATTTCCAAAAAAAAGTCCGGAAAACTAAAGTATGGCTGACAAACTGACTGACAGACTGACGGATGGACAGAGTACAAATGAAACTTGATCTGTAAGTCATCGTTGTATAGTAGGTTACCAAAAATGAAATCATTCCGTTGAAGCGTTTCCAAAAAAAGTCCGGAAAACTAAAGTATAACCGACAGACTGACCGACAGACTGACGGATGGATGGACAGAGTGTAAATGAAACTTGATCTGTAAGTCATCGTTCTATAGTAGGTTACCAAAAATGAAATCATTCCGTTGAAGCATTTCCAAAAAAAGTCCAGAAAACTAAAGTACGACCGAAAGACTGACTGACAGACTGACGGATGGATGGACAGAGTGTAAATGAAACGTGATCTGTAAGTCATCGTTCTATAGTAGGTTACCAAAAATGAAATCATTCCGCTGAAGCGTTTCCAGAAAAAGTCCGGAAAACTGATATTTTGGCGCCTTTCCATATTTCAAAGGGCAATAAGTCACACAAGAATAATGCAATCAGCTTTACATGTAAGTGTAACTACACACAATAGCATGAAACTCAAACTTGATCTGTAAGTCATCCTTCTATAGTAGGTTACCAAAAATGAAATCATTCCGTTGAAGCATTTCCAAAAAAAGTCTGGAAAACTGAAAGTTTGGCGCTTTTCCATATTTTCAAGGGCCATAAGTCACACAAGAATAATGCAATCAGCTTTACATGTAAGTGTGACTACACACAATAGCATGAAACTCAAACTTGATCTGTAAGTCATCGTTCTATAGTGGTTTACCAAAAATGAAATCATTCCGTTGAAGCGTTTCCAAAAAAACTCCGGAAACTGATATTTTGGTGCTTTTCCATATTTCCAAGGGCCGTAACTCACACAAGAATAATGCAATCGGCATGAAACTCAAACTTGATCTGTAAGTCATCGTTCTATAGTAGTTTACCAAAAATGAAATCATTCCGTTGAAGCATTTCCAAAAAAACTCTGAAAAACTAGTGTGACTGACAGACTGACAGACTGATGGATGGACGGAGTGCAAACCTATAGTCCCCTCTGGCGATGCCGGTAGGGGACTAATTAGCTGTGCCATGCAGTTCAGGAGACTTTGTTCTAATTTTAACCTATGTGGGTCTTCCCACAGGGCTGCTGACAACTTTCTATTGCATAAATCAAAAACATGTCATCGACTCATAATGTATGCCCATTGTATTCAAAAGGGCCCATAACTTCCAGAAATGTACATTTTGGGTGGGTCCAAAAGTTATGCACCTGCCCATTACAAAGACATACATTGCCTCTCAAACTCTGAACACACTTTATTCTACACTTCAAAAGGAACCTCAATACCAGATATGAAATAACTGCATCTATCAGTTGAGTACAGGTTTTAAGAGCAATGCAAAGCGTGGCATATGCACCCAAGAGCATCTTAATAAGGTCAGCTTATGGCAAAGTTTTGGCAAAATGGGAACCTTCCAATACCCAACCTCAATACATCACTAGAGACTGATCAGTGAAGACATTCTTGAGTTAAACAACGGAAACCAAAATCATGGCCATCTCAAAGGCCAGATTGGATAACAAATACAGACAATTATCGAACGGAACCATCCACCATCAATTACCCATCCTCAACACAATACCAAGAGATAAGGCGGATGGGCGAAGACGCTTTTGAGTTAATGAGAATGGTTGGCATGGCAGCTGTGCTGAATATGGAATCAGAACAATTATCAACAGGAAACTTCCATTATCCATCCTCAATACAAAAGATGAGGCTCATCAATGAAGACATTCCTGTGTCAACGGAAACTGCACAACTGGGAGGGGTGCTTAAAGAAAGATTTACGGTAACTTTGACATGGTTAGTTAAAAGGAGGAAAGAAGTTGAGTAATTTTCTATAACCCTTTGTCCATGTCAGATGATTTCAATGCTTAGATTTCCACTAATGCTTAAGAATGGGTCATTATTTACCAGGATCTGGATATTCTAAATACCTATTTTCCAGGGAAGGTAGTCTTCAAACCCCAATTGTGTCAACGTCATATTTTTAACTGGGTGAAGGGAGGGGTAGTGAAATTGGTCAGTAAGGCTCTCCTTGACCTTGGCTCAGGCGAATTAGTTGAGTTAATTAAGTTCACGATGCCAGACATGCGATAGTTCAAGTTCATGATATTCTCTCAGGCGAGTACAAAATAGCCATTTAGTTTTTGAAAAGCACCCTTTGTTTTGAGAATACAAATATTGTGCCCCCTGCGGTGTCTCATAAGGCAACAGATTCAAATTTCTGTCACCAGTTGGAGATTCACTCACACATCAACATTCTACAAAACTACAATGTCCTTGGGACACTAATGCCTCCACGTGCACTTGTTCAGGAGTTACCCAATAGTTTTCATAGGTGGAGGAAATGGTGTACCCAGAGAGAACCAACGAGCAACTGTCAGGACTCTCCAACTTACTAACAAGCAGAGTTGGCAGTGGTTGAAGGCAAGTGTTCCATCAATGTGCAGTATGCCTCAGTACATAGTGGCTCCATGCTCCCAAGCGAGTCAGGGTAACCACCATATAAATGAAGCTTTGCACAATGACTGTCTAAAACTACCAAATTACTCGCAGAAAGAAGTTGAACAAATTTGGACTTTCTTTGGTAATCACAAGATAAGTCAAAACCACTCAAAAAGTATTGTGTAACAAGTCATCAACATTATGACTGAGATATATGTGATCTTCACTGTAAGTTTTGAAATATGACTTTGACCTTGAATAAGCCGGAATAAGCAAGTATAATAATATGCTACACACATTCTGACTGTCATTAACATTTGTATAAAGTCTAATAATTGTGGTCTGTTTTGTTTCTGAGTTATGGCAGAAATTATTAAGCGTACCATTAATATGTGACACTGACATTCTAGTTACGATTTGAGGCCTTAAACATATGAAAGTGAATTATGACTGACTCTGAAGATGTGCAAGCAGCTATAAAAAGTGAGACAACTTCTGACTGTCCTTAACAATTGCATGAAGTTTGATAATTGCAGCAATGAAGTTTGATAATTGCAGCAATCTGATTCTGAGTTATGACTGAGCAACGAGTATTGAGATTTTTAGTGAGATTTTGAAATATAATCTTGAGCTTAAGTTACAGATCAAGCTGTGGTGTGTGATACATCCCCAACTATCGTTTAAAATTGTGGGAAGTTTAATGATTGTAGCCCCAATAGTTTCTGTGTTATGCCCGAGATATGATTTGTGACCTTGAACATATGGTGAAGTATGACCTTGATCTTGAAGATGCACAAGCTGACTAGTAGACAAGACACAGCTTCTGACTGTCCTTAACATTCATATGAAGTTTGATAATTGTAATTTGATCTGTTTCAGAGTTATGGCTGAGACACAATTATTGTCAGCTTTCAAGTGTGACCTTGCTATGTGTGACACATCCTCTCATTGTTCTTTTTAACTGTGTGAAGTTTCATTACTGTAGCCCTGATAGTTTACAAGTTATTGCTCGGACACACACTCACTCACACATTTTAATCACTATATTCCACCCCACCTAATTCGGGGAGGCATAAAAAATGCTGAAAATCTGTCTTTTTTAAATCATCAGGGAAATTATGATTTCAAGTCATTATGCCAAAAGACTTCCATGCTACTTTTCTGAAAGTGTTAACATGTTACATTTGCATGAAATCAGTGAAAAGTGGATTGTTTAGTAACTTTTTCATTCAAAATTGGACAATTTTGGAACAACTCTCTGGAATTTACATTTTCTTGGCGATGTCGTTGTAAGATTTTCTGTGGACTGGTAAGTGGATATGCTCATATTTTGTACATTCAAGATTGCTCCGTAGAAAAATTATTGAACACTGTTCGTTGACATTGTCATTTCTTCGTGATTTAGAATGTTTAAGGTTACTGCTGCTGCTGGGGTGGTGTAATTATGACACTTTGTCTGCTGAATTGGTGATGTTATTGCCAAAGCAATCGAACTTGAAGCTGAAGGGCATGTTGATTTTCTACTGTGTTCAAACAGAATGTTGGAATAATGTGTATTCAATCGAGAAGCTTCCAATTTCCATTAATTATGGTCCACTTTGGTCTTTGTTTACAATTTGTACGAAACGTTTTTTTTTTCAGGTAGCAGACAAACTTTTTAATTAGGGCAGCTCTTTAATCGCGGAAGTAGCCGTAACTATAAATAGTGGCCTACACATTAGTGACACTCTAGGAATTTCTACATAAGGTTTTGAACGAAGTAGTTTGTAATTATTTGTTTGTTTCAGCTAAATAAACAGAAAATTTACATGTTTACTTATAGAAAATAGTTCATATCATTTCGATAAAATATCACTTGCTCCTTCAACGAAGAATTCAAACCTGCATTATGAAGTGTATGAATGAATGAAAATGAAATCGAACGAGGTCAAAGGTCTCAACACTCGTTGTATATACTTCAAGTGTAAACAACGGGTGTTACACTCTATGGTTATCAGATAAAATGAAGTATTCATCTGATCAGGAACCATAACTTCAAATTATGCACAGTAGAATTTGAAAAACGATTTTGTTCTTTATTTTGTGATCATAAAAAACCCCTAAAATTCCAAATCAATAAGCCAAAGGAAAGTAATTATGCAGAAACAAAAAAGTATGGAAATTTGTGCACACTCAAGGACCATAAATGGAATTACAGACAACAGAAATCTGAAAATTAATCTAAGCCTATATTTTCTAATAAAATTAAAGAACCTCAGTGAGCACGCTCACATACCCCACGCGCCCCGATATTTCAAGCTCTAATCATTTTTTAAAAATAAACATAGATTCTAGGAATACTGCAGAAAACAGTGTTCTGTAGTTTCAATGGTATTGAAAGAATTCAAGCAGAGAAAAAGCCCGGAAAACTGTAATTTTGATGAACTTTTCAAAGTCTATGGAGCCGTAATTTTGGTAAAAATCAGTGGAGCGGAACAAAACCCAAACTTGTTCTGTAGGCCACCATGTTAGACTAACATATCAAAAATCAGCTCAATATCTGGAAGCGTGTAGGAAAAAAGTCCGGAAAACTAATTTTGATGAACTTTTCAAAGTTCAAGGGTCGTAATTTTGGTAAAAATCAGTGGAGCGGAACAAAATGCAAACTTGATCTGTAGGCCACCATGTCAGACTAACATACCAAACATCAGCTCAATATCTGGAAGCGTGTAGAAAAAAAGTCCGGAAAACTGTAATTTTAATGCATTTTTCAGAGTCCAAGGGTCGTAATTTCGGTAAAAATCAGTGGAGCGGAACAAAACGCAAACTGGTTCTGTAGGCCACCATGTTAGACTAACATAACAAAAATCAGCTCAATATCTGGAAGCGTGTAGGAAAAAAGTCTGCAAAACTGTAATTTTGATGAACTTTTCAAAGTTCAAGGGCCGTAATTTCGGTAAAAATCAGTGGAGCGGAACAAAATGGAAACTTGATCTGTAGGCCACCATGTTAGACTAACACACCCAAAAACAGCTCAATATCTGGAAGTGTGTACAAAAAAAGTCCGGAAAACTGTAATTTTAATGAACTTTTCAAAGTCCAAGGGCCGTAATTTCGGTAAAAAACAGTGGAGCAGAAAAAAATGCAAACTTGATCTGTAGGCCACCATGTTAGACTCACATACCAAAAATCAGCTCAATATCTGGAAGCGTGTAGAAAAAAAGTCCGGAAAACAAGTAGGACTGACTGACGGACTGATGGACGGACCAGTCAAAAACATTATACCCCAGCAACTTCGTTGCGTGGGGTATAATTAGCAATGCCAAATTTCAATCTCTATACAGTTATTATGAGAAAAAAAAAAGCAAAGTCTTTTAAAACCAATGACCATAACTCTGAAACTAACATTAAAATTGAACTTAACCTTCGGGCCTCCCCCCCCCCCCCCCACCCCCCCCCCCCCCCCCCCCCCAAACTACAGCATTATCTCCTTTGGAAGGCATATACAAATGCACATGCAAATTCATATCGACAGACAGGCTAACTGCTTAATGTCTCCATTCCCTTAATTTTGCAGGGGTTTGATAACAATTATTTGTGCTGTGTGGTTATGGATTTTTTTTTCTTCCCTGTAGCAACTTTGGTGGATTTGAGGCAAACGTTTTTAGTTTTTTTACAGAAATCAAATGTATTCTCACCCACATCAGGAAGATGAACCCCAGATATTGTATCACTATGATCACTTGTTCATGGGCATGGGAATTTTTAATAAATCCGAGGCTTTTGGTCACAGATTCAAGATTCAGTAGGGCTTATATTTCGACAAAAATCTGCAAATCGATTCTCGCAATGATTCCTGCAACAAAACCAGCAAGAATCCATGTAGATTCTCGCTGCACCTCTGCTTGGACTTGTGTGAAAATTGAGTCAGTTCAACTCTTTATTCTAACATAATGGCAGCAAATTAACCAATACAAGGCTAACTACCCTAAAATATCCTGACACTTAACTTTGTCAATAAAATAAATTGAACACATATGGCTGTCACTGGAACCGCCTCATTGAGCCAGTTCCAATAACGTCCATATTTTTAAGGTTTTATTGGCAAATATTGTTTATTTTTTAAAACATTCAGAGGATGTTTTAAAAATTAAAAACCTGTGTTGGGTAAAGGGTTATCATGAGTTATCAGTATACAATAGGGGTTCAACCATGGTGGTTTATGCGATATCCTGGGACACTCATAGCAGGTATGGACTCTTGTAACCATTTTTCCAAAAGGATTCTCGCAAATTTAGATGAAATATACTGAGTCAAAAAAGAAAGTATAATAGAAACAAATGTGAAAAAATAGCATAAAGGATGAAATATAATAGTTCTAATGCTGCATGTTCGTGGAGAAGAAGTCGGGCAAAGAGTTTAATGACATGTTGTTGTCCACCCAGTCGTATACAATTTTACTACGGATTTCAAAATAGCATGTGATACCTGAGAATGTCAAATTGAATGGGGGACTAACAATTTTCTTTGTGTTATGTTGTGTTAGAGAGCCTGGGTTAGTGAGAAAACACGCTAGTTTTTGTCTTCCAACATTTTAAAAAATGCCAAAGTCAACCGAAAATCAGAGGATGCATGCCACTGGTGAGGCTGGGATACCTCCAGATGAGCTCGCTGCTGAGTTCAGAGTAACTGTGGCCACTATTTACCATCTCATTGGAAGATCTAGACCCACTGGATCCACTGCTTACTGACCGAGTTTAGGTCGACCAAGAGTTACGACCCCTGCATAAGACCAACACATCAAGACGTCTCACTTGCGAGATCGCTTCCTTCCGGCGACGAGGACAGCAGCAATTACTCCTGGTAGAACTAACAATACAATCAGTGCACAAACTGTCCGCAACAGACTCGCTGAACATGGCATCCGCAGTAGGTATCCATACCAGAGACCAATCATTACCTAACGTCATCGTACCGTCAGAATGGAAAGGGTACATCAGCGAGTTTGCTGGACTTGGCAGCGTTAGAGCACAGTTCTTTTTAGTGATGAATCATGATTTTGTCTGCAGTGTGCTGATGGTAGGGCAAGAGTATATCGCTGATGGGGAGAACAGTTTTTTGATGCTTTCGTGCGGGAATGCGACCATTTCAGCAGGGGTAGTGAAATGGTTTGGGCAGGAATTTCCTTGCACCATCGAACAAAGTTGATCTTCATCGATGGTAATCTGAATGGACGGAGATATAGGGACGAAATTCTTAACCCTGTTGTTGTCCCATTGTTCAACGTCAACGTCGGATTGCAGTTATTCCAGCAAGACAATGCTCGATGTCACGTGGCACTTCTTCTCTGGCCCCCACTTTTGCCAGATTTGTTGCCAATCGAGCATCTTTGGGATCAAGTGATCAATTCGGGTACAACTTCAGGAACTTCAAATGTTAGGCAATTTACGTAATGTTCTGAGGCAGGAGTGGAACGCAATACCACAGGGTGACATCCAGAGACTTATCAGATCCAGGCACCGTCAATGTCTTGCCACCCAAGAGGCAAACGGTGGACATACATGCTACTGATTGACTGCATGTGTGAACTTTTCATTTCACCCCCATGTCTGAATTGCGATATCCTGACGAGACGCTGGCAACAGGAAGAACATGAAATTATGCAAATTCATGCAGCTAAGACTCGAAATATGAATTTATAAATAATTTGTTTGGGATTAAAGTCGATAGGACTAAAGAAATTGCTCCTCAAAGTTTATTATACTTTCTTTTTTGACTCTGTATATAAGCCCTGTTCAGGGTTATACTAACAGTAGTTGACAGCTGAGGTCAACTGGTAATTCATTCTGGCAAATACTTCATTTTCTACCACCCCTAAATCTCCCCCAACATGAAGCTTCATAGCATAGAGATGCCTTTGGCTTCCTGTTGTCGGACACTGAAATATTTGACCAGTATCCTAAAGATTACATTTTACCAGCTGCAAAATAAAAATTTCTAATTTCTAAATCATTAAAGTGAAATTGTTTTACTTACCCTCTATAAATTTTTTAACTGTCCATACAGCATTTGGATTACCAGGAAGCTCAGATACAGCCATTTCTGACACCTAAAATTAATGAAGATATTTTGAATTATAAGACAATTTCAAATGGCATGCAAATTGCATTACAAACTTCCAGGTCAATATTCTTTCAGCACTCATACCATTTTAGACCCAACTTTAACATCCATGAACTGAAAATAAAATAAGCTGGTCAGCTTTTTAGAACTAGACTGTGGAGGGCAAGTACGAAATAATGAAAACCTTTATTAGGCCTACAAAGTAGATCATCTGTTTCTCAGGACATTTTTTTGTAAAATTGTATTGGGGGGGGGGGGGGGGGGGGGGAGCAGTTTTTCATTTTTGTAATTATTTCTTTGCCATCAAAAGTTCATCTTGGTTTGTTTTATGTTTTAGGTCTCAAGCTAAAGAATAGCATGAGTGTTGGTGTATTTCGTTCCTTGAGTGCATGAAAGCTTTGCAATGCTTTAGCCTTGTTGTATTCAAGGGACAAATTTATCAATTTTCAATTTTATTAACTTGGGTAAAATCTCAGTCATAAGCCATATATTTTTTATTTTTTTAAGTTTGCATTGGTTACAAAACAAGAGGCCCCAAGGAGCCTTAATCGCTCACCGGCCAAAGTAGTTCAAAGAAGTATTTGGGGGTCACATTCAGTTAGACATGGTTCATCAACACAACAAAGGAATGAAGTCATGAGAGACAAAATTTTATGGAACTAGGGCCATGGGTTGAACAAACTTGAATCTTACCCCACTAAGGATGTTGCATACCAAATATCAAAAGCATTCATCTGCTGGATCTGAAGAAGAAGATGTTTAAACAAGAGGCCCCAAGGAGCCTTAATCGCTCACCGGCCCAAAGTGGTTCAAAGAAGTATTTGGGGGTCACATTCAGTTAGACATGGTTCATCAACACAACAAAGGAATGAAGTCATGAGAGACAAATTTTATGGAACTAGGGCCATGGCTTGAATAAACTTGAATCTTACCCTCCTAAGGATGTTGCATACCAAATATCAAAAACATTCATCTGCTGGATCTGAAGAAGAAGATTTTTAAAGAAAATTCCTCATTTTGAACTAAGTTATCATTCGGGCTCCCACAGTGAGCCCAAATATGAACCCCGGGACTTGGCTTGAACAAACTTGAATCTTACCCCCTAAGGATGCTGCATGCAAAATATCAAAACATTCCGACTGCTGAATCTGAAGAATATTTTTCAAGAAAATTCCTCATTTCGAACTAAGTTACAATTCAAGCTCCCACAGTGAGCCCAAATATGAACCTAGCGACATGGCTTGAACAAACTTGAACCTTACCCCCCTAAGGATGCTGCATACCAAATATCAAAACATTCCGACTGCTGGATCTGAGGAAGAAGATTTTTAAAGAAAATTCCTCATTTTGAACTAAGTTATAATTTGGGCTACCACAGAGCGCCCAAATATGAACATGGGAACTTGGCTTGAACAAGCTTCAATCTCACCCCCCTAAGCATGCTGCATACCCAATATCAAAAGATTCTGCCTGCTGGATCTTGAAAAGAAGATTTTTAAAGAAATTTGCCTGAAATGCACTAAGTTCAAATTGGGCTCCTATACTGAGCCCAAATATGAACCCAGGGGGCTGATTTGAACAAACTTGAATTAGATCCACCCCACAATGTTGCATACCAAATATCAAAAGATTCTGCCTGCAGGATCTGGAGAAGAAAATTTTTTAAGAAATTTGCCTGAAATGCATTAAGTTCGAATTCAAGCTTTTATAGTGAGCCCAAATATGAATCCAGGGGGCCGATTTGAACAAACTTGAATCAGATTCACCCCACAATGATGCATACCAAATATCAAAAGATTCTGCCTGCTGGATCTTGAGAAGATTTTTTAAGAACTTTGCCTGAAATGCACTAAGTTCGAATTTGGGCTTCCATAGTGAGCCCAAATATGAATCCAGGGGGCCGATTTGAACAAACTTGAATCAGACCCATACCAAGATGCTGCATACCAAGATTTCTGCCCACTGGTTCTGGAGAAGAAAATTTTTTAATAATTTTTCTATAATTCATACGGTGCTATCAGAGTTATGCCCCCTATGGAGCCCCAAGTGGGCATGTCCAATTCATTTGAACAAACTTGAATTGACATATGGTAATAAACATCCATACCCAAGTTTCGAGCAAATCGACCTAGCGGTTTCAGAGGAGAAGTCGTTTGAAAAATGTTCACGACGACGGAACGGCAAGTGATAAGTTGAGCTCCCTTCGATGAGCTAAAAAGAGAGCATACGACAGCCAAAAGGGACCATGCAGGAGGGCCTGAGAAACAGATTTTTAACTTTTTTAGGCCTTACAACAACATTATAAATCTGCACAGCTGGTAAAGTGATCTCCACTTAATTGGATACTGGTGAATAAAATATCTGTGTTAAGTGCATACTTCTTTCCTCCGACAGTTAATTTACAATATGTTCAATAAAAGTATTACCTGTTCATTGCATGTTAGTTATGAAAGAAATCAGCCAACTGAATATAATACAATGGTATTTCCAAAAACTACATAACAAGTAATTGCACCAGAGCTGCTGGCAATCTTTATTATTATACCTATTGTGTAAGTTTGGACTGCATGAAGTGTTGCACTTCATTGTTAATTTAGTATAATGTAAATGTTGGAATCATAAAACATGCTTTTGGCTACCAAATGCTACAGCAAGAAGTGATAATAGTAATAAAATTAAAGCACCATTGACACTGCAGCTCACCTTGACCAATAAGAGACTGAACTAATTAGAAAGTTCCTGTAATGCAAAGTCATTCACACAAGTTTCTACAGAAAAGACATCACACCAAAGCTACATATGAAATCTGAAAAAGATCGGGTGAGGGATGCAGCCTGTAGGCTGTGCTAATGGAATTGTTGACAATTTATATGCCAAATCCAAGATGGTCAATGGTGGTCAATGAAATTCAGAAATGAAAGTGTTAATGACACTGTAGCTCAACTTGACCAACTTGAACTTGGTCAATTATCATTTGGTACCAATGTTATTTGATGAAATTTCAACATAACAGCATTGTGTGTGCACAACATCCGAGTAATCCATGCAATTTTTAAATGTAAACAGTAAGACTGGCTAAAGGAAGAATGTTGATACACAGATGCAATATGTTCCATGCATTTTTTTAAATGTAAACAGCTCTTTGCCACCCTGCATAAGCATACAAAGTTTCAAAACAACCTGATAATGAATGTGCCCCTCTGAGGCACACCAAAGGAAGATGTTAAAGCACAAATGCACTAAGTAGAAGGTTATTGCTGGTGGCAATGGGTTTTTGGGGTTTTTTTTATGGCAATTCATAAATATACCCTGCAGAGAGTTCAAAAGGGATAAGTTGATGCACAAATGCAGTAAGTTCAAAGGCTGGTGATAACGACAATAATTTATGGAAATGAAAAAAAAGCAACAGCTCACATCTAGAGGTCACCCCGAACACACATACCAAGTTTCAATGTGATCTGATCATAAATGTGCCCTGAAGGGTGTGTTAAAGGGAAATATTGAGGCCTGACTAAACTAAGTTCAACGGTCAGCAGCAACATTTTTTGATAGAAATGGAAGAAAATCAACAGCTCCCATATAGATGTCACCCCATACAAGCACACCAAGTTTGCAAGCGATCCAATCATAAATGTGCTCTGCAGGGTGTGTCAAAGGGAAATATTGATGCTTAACTACACTAAGTTTTTACTAAGTTCATCGAAGGTCATTGCCAGTGGCAACACTTTTTGACGGAAATCGGAGAAAATCGCTCCCATCTAGAGGAAACCCCAAACAAGCATACAAAGTTTCAAACCGATCTGATCATAAATGTGCCCTGTAGGGCATGCCAAAGAAATACATTGATACCTGACTAAAATAAGTTCAAAGATCGTTGCCAGCGGCAACATTTTTTGACGGATGGAAAAGGAAGAAAATCGATAGCTCCCATCTAGAGGTCACCCCAAACAAGCATGCCAGGTTTCAAAGCAATCTGATCATAAATGTGCCCTGTAGGGTGTGCCAAAGGGAAATATTGAGGTCTGACTAAACTAAGTTCTAAGAACGTTGGCCGCGGCAACATTTTTGGACGGAAATGGAAGAAAATCGATAGCTCCCATCTAGAGATCTTCCCAAACAAGCACGCCAGGGTTCAAAGCAATCCGATCATAAATGTGCCCTGCAGGGTGTGCCAAAGGGAAATATTCAGGTCTGACTAAACTAGGTTCTAAGAACGTTGGCCGCGGCAATATTTTCCGACGGAAATGGAAGAAAATCGACAGCTCCCATCTAGAGATCTTCCCAAACAAGCATGCCAGGTTTCAAAGCAATCCGATCATAAATGTGCCCTGTAGGGTGTGCCAAAGGGAAATATTGAGGTTTGACTAGCCTACCAAGTTTCAAAGCGATCTGATCATAAATGCAACCTGTGAGGTGTGCCAAAGGAAATTGTAGACGTACGTACTAATACGTATGCGGACGGACGAGAAGTGATGGCAATAGCTCAGCTTGACTTTGTCAAGTTGAGCTAAAAAATGACAGCTCTCATCTAGATATCACACCAAAGCTACATATACAATTTGAAAAAGATCAGGTGAGAGGTGCAGCCCGTAGGGTGTGCTAATGGAATTGATAATTTATTTAGCTATCCAATGACCATTACTGGCCATGTTTTTCTATAAAATTTGGAAAAATTCAATGAAACCCATGAAGACATCACCCCAAAGCTACAGATGAAATTTGAAAAAAATCAGGCAAGAGATGCGACCTGTAGGGTGTGCTAATGGAATTGTTGACAATTTATATGCCTAATCCAAGATGGCCTCTCGCAGCCATGTTTTTCAACAAGATCTGGAAAAATTTGATGACTCCCATCCAGACATTACTCCAAAGCCACTTATGAAATATCAAACTGCTCAGGTGAGAGAAGCCTGTAAGGTGTACTATAGGAATTGTGAATAGATGGACAATGGGGCTGCAATGATTAATCGCGATATGCTTGCATCACGATACAATGCTCATGATTCAATATGTATCATTGTTTACTATGTATCACGATACGATGAATATTAACTAGAGGGAACTTTTTTAGTGAACCAAAACACATGTCTCCCCTTCAATTAGTTCCATGCTTCCAACTTACGATCAAACTAAAGGTCAATTATCAAGATCCTGGAAGTTCAAGATAGAATGTGACACATCAGCCTGGCTGTTGCATTCATATTCCAAATATCACAAACCTAGATGAACAATTCAATAATTTGACTTTGATGTCAAGGATCAAGGTCATCTGCCATCACAACAGTACATGATACAATGTTGTCTTACGCTGATACACCCACATGCCAAATATCATAAGCCTAGGTGAAAAGATAAAAAAAAAAGTTCCTGCCCCAACAAGCTTACTTGCCAAAAATTCAATAATTTGACCTTGAGGTCAAAGGTCAATGTCTTATGTGGGTCATGATGGTACATCGTCACATGGTGATACACCCACATGCCAAATATCATAAGCCTAGGTCAAAAGATAGAAAAAAATCAATAATTCGACCTTGAGGTCAAAGGTGAAGGTCATATGGGGGTCATGATAGTACGTGACATATCGTCTCATGGTGATACACCCACATGCCTAATATCATAAGTCAAGGAGAAAAGGTAAAAAGTTCTTGCCTGGACAAGCTTACTTGCCAAAAATTATAAACTTACAGTAATTTCTATATTTTTATACTTACCAATGGCCCAGACTTAGCTGGTGTTAACTCTAAAATATTGCCCCCCCCCCCCCCCAATCCCCAAAATTTGCATGCAAAACTGAATATTAGAAGTCCTATCTGGTCCTCCATACATTTACTCTCTGCACATCCACAGATGCCAGGAAGTGACCAGAATTGGCGCAAACATCATTCTTTGTAAGAGAGGCCATCTCCGTCTGGGCCATTGGTAAGTATAATATAGAAATTACTGTAAATTTATAATATTTTTACTTGTATACCAATGGCCCAAACTTATCTGAATCGTAAAAAGGTGGAGGGGATAGGACTTCCAAAATAGTTCCAATCCTGCAATCTGTGATGAAAGGAAATTAGAATAATTTGGAATTACATTATGTCTCTCTATACAGTAATAGAGGAGACATATTCTAAATAAGTAGCCCAATTTAAGTAATTCCTTAATCTTAGCATGAAGACAATGCTACTTAGGATGTAACAAGTTCCTAATTTTTAAGGCTAGTCTGGACTAAGCCCCCCAAAATTAGGATGACGTATCTGAGAATGAGAGAAAATCCCCCACAAACACACATCATATAATAACACTTCAGCTGTATGCAGGATATAATTACGAATAAAACAGCTTCTTTCATAGTTACATACCCATTAAGCCAGAGAAGAGGTAAAAATCCCCCCTTTCTTTTGAAAAAATCTTCAAAAGAAAGAGGGGAGAGCTCTGGAATCAATAAGAGCGGTACCAAAAAATAATATAAATAATCGTCAAAGAGGCACTCAGGTATTAATTCATGATTAATAAATTGTGCTTAACGCCACTTCAGAAGTTAAAGCTATAGCGACAATCCTGGCAATTAATATTGCCCGCTATATAACTTTCACCGCAGACGGCATGCAGATACGTCGAATATACACATATCGAAATCTCCTCACCCGCATTATTTAATCGTTCCTGTGCCAGTTATCAAAATCACATAGGAACTGTGCTGGTTCCCTCACGTCTAACCGACTCCATTATGCCACTATAGGCAGAGAAGGACGTGAAGAATAAAACTTCCCCTGAAAGAAGGCCCTCTCATGGAGGAAGCTTCAGGGGAGCATCCCATAACAGACACTTGAGAATACTCATCGAAGGTTTCCGTGACAACAGAGGTGCTACTTGTAGGATTCACGAGACTGTTTAATCTTAAATGTAATCCATTGAATCAAATGAATTGGAGGATATGCGTATCCTATCATTAATCCCCATGAATTCTGCAGAGCGTCTACTGCATGCACTCAATGGTCTGGGCATGGTGACACAAATGACGGTAACTACTTGTTCCGGTGCGTCGCAAACTGAGCTATCATGGGGCGATCCCACTGGTAGCAAAACTGTCCAAATACTCGCTTGTTGAGCGTCCAATGCAAATGAAACAGGCGACCTTTCCGAGGAGTGTGTCTGCTAGTACGTTCAGACGACCCGGTATATGTTGGATAGAGAGATGAACATGATGATACATGACAAAAAAGAAAAAATGCCGCTCAGGATCACAGATCCAATGTCGAGTTGTGACCTTGACCTTTGACCTGGCGAGTCCAAGGTCAATAGGGTTCTTCCTCGCACCAAGGCCAACACACCTATGAAGTTTCATGACTCTAGGTTGAACCACTATCAAGTTCTCATCCGGAAACCAATTGTTGCGATATGCTATGTTCAAGGTCACTGTGACCTTGACCTTTGACCTGGTGAGTCCAACATCAATAGGGTTCTTCCTCGCACCAAGGCCAACACGCCTGTAAAGTTTCATGGCTCTAGGTTGAACCACTATCAAGTTATCATCCGGAAACCAATTGTTGCGATATACTATGTTCAAGGTCACTGTGACCTTGACCTTTGACCTGGTGAGTCCAAGATCAATAGGGTTCTTCCTCGCACCAAGGCCAACATACCTATGAAGTTTCATGACTCTAGGTTGAACCACTATCAAGTTATCATCCGGAAACCAATTGTTGCGATATACTATGTTCAAGTTCACTGTGACCTTGACCTTTGACCTGGTGAGTCCAAGATCAATAGGGTTCTTCCTCACACCAAGGCCAACACACCTATAAAGTTTCATGACTCTAGGTTGAACCACTATCAAGTTATCATCCGGAAACCAATTGTTGCGATATACTATGTTCAAGGTCACTGTGACCTTGACCTTTGATCTGGTGAGTCCAAGATCAATAGGGTTCTTCCTCGCACCAAGGCCAACACACCTATGAAGTTTCATGACTCTAGGTTGAACCACTATCAAGTTATCATCCGGAAACCAATTGTTGCGATATACTATGTTAAAGGTCACTGTGACCTTGACCTTTGACGTCGCGAGTCCAAAATCAATAGGGTTCTTCCCCTCACCAAGGCCAATCTACCTATGAAGTTTCATGAATGTGAGTTGAACCATTATCAAGTTATCATCCGGAAACCAATTGTTTAAGATTTACTATGTTCAAGGTCACTGTGACCTTGACCTTCGACGTAGCATGCCCAAAATCAATAGGGTTCTTCCTCCCACCAAGACCAACCTATGTATGAAGTTTAATGAATGTGAGTTGAACCACTATCAAGTTATCATCCGGAAACCAATTGTTTACGCCCGCCCGCCCGCCCGCCCGCCCGCCCGCCCCACCCGCCCGCCCGCCCGCCCCGCCCGCCCTCCCGCCCGCCCGCCATTCACCAAACTATAAGTCGAGTTTGACTTCGTCACAACTCGACTAAAAACTTCTCCATTTGTTATCATAACAGAAATGAATGGGTGCCGCCCTGGTTACTGATGTACGCTACCACTATCAAGTTGGCCAACAATATCTGAACATGCATGTCTGCAAATAATGTGAATTCATTGATGTAGCGCTAACAATATTGACATCATTCTTGATGTTTATGTGTTTCTTCGGGAACCAAGGGTCCCACGACCCCTGCATTTCGAGTCTGTCAGACTCAGGGTCGTGCCCCAAACTACTGATTCACATCCGTCATAATCGTGAAAGACGGATCTGGCAGTTGCAGCAGAACTTTTTGAGTTAATCACTGAATATCTGCCCCAATATGGACCTTTTGTTTACAAGATCCGTTAAACAATACTGGCCTTGAGCGAATGCGTCTTCACACTCCAATTCTTGTTAAAGAATAACTGGAGGGGACGTGCGTGTAGTGACCCATCGGAATAAGCATAGCCGCTCCGCACAAACCCCATCAGTTGCATAAAATTTCTCGCTGTTAATGCGTCTGAGAGAAGACAAAAATGAGCATAACAACTGACTAATTTCGCTCTGGATAACGGCAGACGAACCAGATTGTTGTGAGGCATTACCGAGTTCATTATTCGAGTGAAAGCCCAGGGCGCTCGATTCAGACCGAAGCACATCACTCGGAACTGAAATACTATCCTTTGGACGATGAACCGTAGGTACTTTCTGAATGCCGGATATACCAGGACATGAAAGAACGGATCCTCAGATCTATGCTTGTTGCATTGCATAGTCGATCACTCGAATGCTAGCTTTTACCAACTAAATGATTACCATAAATATACCTTTAGGGCCATGATAAACTTGTTATCCAGTTGTAGTCTATTATCGGTCGAACAAGCTCTCTGGCTTCAGTACGAGTAACAGGTGACTATAGAATCCTAGAGAATCTTGATTCTCAATGACCTCTATTACTTTCATTGTCAAGAGAACCTTTACCTCCGATTGGAGAGACTCTTATGCAAGGATTTGACGGAAGCACTGTCCATTACAGACATTAAGTTAGTGGTGTTTTCTCTCAGAAAGATAGCCGTAGGCCGTCCGAGACCACATTTTTCGCCTTCTGGTCTTCCGTAATAGTTATCCAGTTTGATGCGAATCTTGATAACCATCCATCAACTACTAAGCAATAGAGGTTGTAACCCTCACCTGTAGTAACTGCAAGGCCTACGGAAGGAGAAACTACGTCTCCTTCGCGAAGAGCCTCGAGCCAACGGCTTAGGGCGTGTCTGACCGGTAGTCTCGATCAGACCTAACCGCGTAGCTGTATGACGATCCCTAGAGTAATCCAGAGCAACCCGTATAGAGTTTTTCACCTTGTCATCTATTAAAAATGACGACGCAAAGGCTCCGTCATGTCTGATTAACTTCAAATTAGCCAACTGTTAAGACAGAGTTATACGTGATAAATATAATAGCCCTGGAAAGGACTCTGAATGAGGTACAAACGTCCTCAAATTCCTTTCCGTGGTGACGTTGCGTCACAGTTCTTAAAGGTGATCTGCGTAAGACAGAGTCTAAATTCACTCTGAATGAAGAAATTGCCGTCTCAATTGTGACTGAGTGAATAGTAAATGATGAAGGTAAGGCCATAGCTAGGTCCTCAGCCTGCTCATTCAAACGCAGAGGAACTCTCTATACATCTTCCCCGACCATTATAATCGGTAAAATTACGGAAGACGATGACAAGAAACCGCCTTACTTCTTCCCACTGGTCAGTTGAAATGGCGCCCTCTAAAAGGCCTAAGGCCTGCAACACCTGTCTAGACTTAGCCAAAAAAGACATGACCTCCTCTTTTTTCCGGATGAAGTCAGCGTCCAACAATGCTAGCGGTTTCTTGCAAGTAGTTACAGCATTCTGATTTGCTGGAACAAATTCAGGGTAGTGTTGATGGATTAAATCCATCGCAACTATATCTTGTTGTGAAAGGGAAGGGTAATCCCCCTCCGTATCCCTTTCATCATTCGTCTGAATCAGATGAAAATCACGGTCAGCGGCATCTGAACTTCCAGATGACTGGAATGACACAGCACCATCTGACAGCTCAGGTTCTGAGACTGCCGTCGGCGTCTTCTACATTTGCTGGGATGCTGTGATGAGCTGCGCAATCTGTGACAGCCAGTCTGTTACGGAGGCCTGAGGAGCAGCAGTCTTCTGCTGCTTGACCGCCGACTGCTCCTGGGACAGTGTGCCCAAGATGGCTCTTTTCTGCAGATGTCCCGATGAATGAGGCCTCGTCTCCTTGGCTACTGTATGGTGTGACTTCTCTGACGAAGAGTGGACCTTCTCGGCGATGCAGGCTGGATATCAGAAGTCACGCAGCCAATGTGCGGTCGTGTGTGCTTGGTAGATGCTGAAGAAGAAGCCATAACTATAGCCGACCCTGGCTGTGAACTGAACGGAGCATCCCAGACGGGAGGCGAGGAACTATGCACAGACTGACGAAAGTTCCAAACCACAACATCTGGCCCCAAATGTTATGGAGAGGGGGCTCTCTCGCTTGCTGTCCTTCATCCCCTCTGTCGTCGCATTATTTTATAGTGCTCGCTCTACCCTTTCTACTCTCCTCGACCGCACCAGATACACCCGGCATCATGGTACCCACGGACAGTGTAACCGCTTCACCAGTCGAGCCAGCTGGCGACAGGGAGCTGAAACCACACTGTGGTTTATTACTGTCTAATATTCATGAGCACTTTAGCCACTAGCCCTTATTGACTATCTAAATGCGAAGATGGCAGCACACTCTCTTACAGCATCACGTAAACATCACCATGTTCTTGTTTCTCTGTAAATAGAAACTAAAAAACTAGAGCAACTTTTTGGCGAGAGGACCGGCAGTGGCCTCTCACCACGACAACAACGTACCATGACACCCGTCTCCAACATTTGTCATCCCATGCGACACATGTTGAGCAAGAATTAGTGGGAGTACATCGACTACCAGCAAGGCAACCAACATGTAAATCAGAGGAAAGGTTTCCTCACCTTGCTTATTGAGCAATATGCTTTCATAATGAAGCAAAATTAGTCAATCGTACTCCCACCAAATCCACATTAAAAATTATAAAAAGATAAATAAATAACATTCAAAATATAAATCTTAAAATAATTTACACAAAAAAAATTTTTCGGAAAAATTTTGTCAAGAGCCCTAGTTCCCAAAGGGAACGATGAGCCCAAATGTATCCCGATAGAGCCCAAGTGTGGAAAAAAAATTATTTTTCTATCCAAAAAATTAACTGCTACACTACCGAAATATTTAATGTACCTTACAACAGTGCTAACCATACAATAAATAGGAAACTACATATATAAATAGAGCATTGTCAATGTAAACGTCAGAATGAAAACTAGAAACAAGACCCCAGGCAACACGACCCGAGGTCAGTAACAGATTTTTGAACTATCCGATGTAAAGCAAGATCTTCAGAAGAAAAAACGATACATCGGATGTATGATGCATGACCAAAAGGCCTAAACACCCCAAGGGTGAGCACGTAACCATGGGGATATACAGAATAAACATTCTGTGTAACACGTTAAACTCCCAAGAAATTTTATACAAAAATTTCAATAAACCAAGCCAAAAAGCTTAGGAGTTTAACTGGGGGACTTCAAGGAAGGGTAGAGAAGGAATACTTAACAAACAGTGGAGAAATCATTAGCTTATTAATAATGATGACGTCGGGCCCATGTCCCGAAATTGGGGAACATGAACTAATTTTTATAAATATTATAAAGTTACAGCCCTGAACGTTTCAAACCACCGTTTCTTCCCTCCTTCATCCAGTTGTGTCCTTGGATCCACGAAATTAACCATTGATTTGTGTCTGGCATCATTATAAACTGAGATTTCAAAGAACAAAAGTCAGTTTGTTGTTATCTGACTGAGGGCCAAACAAAGAATGATGTTGGCGCCAATTCTGGTCACTTCCTGGCATCTGCGCATCCGCAGAGAGTAAATGTATGGAGGACCAGATAGGACTTCTAATTTTCGGTTTTCCATGCAAATTTTTGGGATTGTGAGGGCAAAATTTGTGTTTGGCCCTCGATATTTTAGAGTTGGCACCAGCTAAGTCTGGGCCATTGATATACAGTGTAAAAATAATCAATAATTTGACCTTGAGGTCAAAGGTCAATGTCATATGTGGGTCATGATGGTACACGACACCTCGTCTCATGGTGATTCGCACACATACCAAATATCATAACACAATGAAAATGTCAATGACAGTGTAGCTTAACTTGTCTGTGTGTTGTGTTTGATAAAAAGGATAATGTTCCATGTTTATGAAAGGATTATGAAATAAGACAAGAATTGTGATAATTGGGAATATGTTAATTTCTGGTCTCTGTATGCTGTGTTTCAATAAGAATATTATGAGGTGTATACTGCACTAAAGAATTGAGGGGTGGGTTAATGTGGCCCTCACAGTTAATGTATGTGACCCTCACAGTTAATATATGTGGCCCTCACAGTTAATGTTAATGTATGTCAACAAAAGTTACAAAGTTACAGTGAAATTATTCCAAAATGAGTCATCCTATCAAGTTACAATGAAATCCCTTCATAAATACAGCCTGTAGACTGTGCTAAAGGTTTTCGAGCTTCAGGCCTGTGTAGGCATCACGGTTGACCGGTCGCAACCAAAAGGAGATGTCCTCATCTAGACATTATATTGAGTCATCCTTCCAAGTTACAATGAAATCCCTTCATAAATATGACCTGCAGTCTGTGCTAAAGGTTTTCGGGCTTTAGCCCCTGTAGCCGTCACAGTTGACCAATCACGACGAAAAGAGGACGTTATCTTCTAGACATTATATGGAGTCAACCTACCAAGTTACAATGAAGTCCCACCATAAATATGACCTGTAGAATGTGCTAAAGGTTTTCAGGTTTTGGACTCGGGCAGTCGTCACAGTTGACAGATCGTGACGAAAAGGGGAATTCTCATCTATACATCATACAGAGTCATCCTACTAAGTTACAAGGAAATCCCTCCATATTAAATATGACCTTCAGACTGTGCTAAAAGTTTTTGGGTTTTGGGCTTGGGCAGCCATCACAGTTGACCGATCATGACCAAAAGGGGACGTTCTCATCTAGATATTATACAGAGGCACGCTACCAAGTTACAATGAAATCCCTTCATAAATACGATCTGTAGACTGTGCTAAAGGTTTTTGGGTTGTGGGCTCAGGCAGCCATCACGGTTGACCGATCGCAACCAAAAGGGGACGTTCTCATCTAGACTTGATCGCAAAAAGGCATATGAAATTTCGTGATGATCAGACAAGAACTACGGGGTGTAGCCTGTGCTAAAGGAAAATGTGAACAGACTCACAGACTTCTGCACGCGTGATGGCAATAGCTTATCTTGACTTTGTCAAGTTAAGCTAATGAAAGAGTCAATGACACAGTAGCTTAACTTGTGTGTTGTGTTTGATGAAAAAGATAATGTTCAATGTTTATGAAAGGATTATGAAACTAGAGGTCCTGTGAGCGCTAAGCTCACAAAGTGAATGTGTAAGTTAAATTATCTCCCCTTGGAAATGTCAGAACAGAATCATATTGCTTCAGGCATATCTTCATATGGAGTTCTTCCATTGTGTAAAGTTTCATGAAAATTCTTCAAACGGCTTAGGAGTTGCGCTTATAAGGATGGACAGACGGACGGACAGGGTGATTCCTATATACCCCCCAAACTTTGTTTGCGGGGGGTATAATAAGACAAGAATTGTGATAAATGGGAATATGTTCATTTCTGTTCCCTGTATGCTATGTTTTTGATAAAAATAATATGAGGTGTACACTGTACTAAAGAGCTGAGGGATGGGTTAATATGACCTCACAGTTAATGAATGTGGCCCTCACAGTTAATGTAGATCAACGAAAGTTACCAAGTTACAGTGAAATTATTCCAAAACGAATCATCCTATCAAGTGACATTGAAATCCCTTCATAAATATGGCCTGTAGACTGTGCTAAAGGTTTTCGGGCTTCGGGCCCCTGTAGCCGTCAGTTTCCCAATTGCACCCAAAGGGGACGATCTCATCTAGACATTATATGAAGTCAACCTACCAAGTTACAATGAAATTCCATCATAAATATGACCTGTAGACTGTGCTAAAGGTTTTTAGGCTTTGGCCTCAGGAAGCCATCATGGCTGAATGATCGCAACCAAAAGGAGACATTCTCATCTGGGCACCATCTGGAGTGATCCTACAAAGTTACAATGAAATCCCTTCATAAATATGACCTGTAGACTGTGCTCAAGATTTTCGGGCTTTGGCCTGAAGCCATCACAATTGACCAATCACGACCAAAGGACGATGTCATCATCTAGGCATTATATGGAGTCAACCTAACAAGTTACAATGAAATCCTTCCATAAATACAACCTATAGACTATGCTAAAGGTTTTTGGGCTCGGGCATCAAGGCTGAATGATCACGACCAAAAGGGGACGTTCTCATCTAAACATTATTTGGAGTCATCCTACCAAGCTACAAAGAAATCCCTTCATAATTATGACCTGCAGACTGTTCTCAAGGTTTTCGGGGCTTCAGGCCCCTGTAGCTGTCACAGTTGCCCAATCGTGTCCAAAAGGGGACTTTCTCATCTAGACATTATATGAGGTCGAACCTACGAAGTTACAATGAAATCCCTTCATAAATATGACCTGTAGACTGTGCTAAAGGTTTTTAGGCTTTGGCCTCGGACAGCCATCATGGTTGAATAATCGCAGCAACCAAATGGGGACATTCTCATCTGGACATCATCTGGAGTGATCCTACGAAGCTACAATGAAATCCCTTCATAAATATGACCTGTAGACTGCGCTCAAGGTTTTCGGGCTTCGGGCCCCTGAAAACGTCACAGCTGACCAATCACGACGAAAAGGGGATGTTATCATCTAGACATTATATGAAGTCAAACTAACAGGTTATAATGAAATCCTTCCATAAATATGACCTATAGACTATGCTAAAGGTTTTGGGGTTTTGGGCTCAGGCAGCCATCAAGGCTGAATGATCGCGACCAAAAGTGGACGTTCTCATCTAGACATTATTTGGAGTCATCCTACCAAGTTACAATGAAATCTCTTCATAAATATGGCCTGTAGACTGTGCTAAAGGTTTTCGGGCTTCGGGTCCCTGTAGCCGTCAGTTTCCCAATTGCATCCAAAGGGGACGTTCTCATCTAGACATTAGATGAAGTCAAGCTACCAAGTTACAATGAAATCCCTTCATAAATATGACCTGTAGACTGTGCTAAAGGTTTTCGGGCTTTGGGCTCAGGCAGCCATCATGGATGAATGATCGCAACCAACAGGTGACATTCTCATCTGGGCACCATTTGGAGTGATCCTACAAAGTTACAATGATATCCCTTCATAAATATGACCTGTAGACTGAGCTCAAGATTTTCGGGCTTCAGCCTGTAGCCATCACAGTTGACCAATCATGACCAAAAGAGGATGTCATCATCTAGGCATTATATGGAGTCAACCTAACAAGTTACAATGAAATCCTTCCATAAATACAACCTATAGACTATGCTAAAGATTTTTGGGCTCGGGCATCAAGGCTGAATGATCGCGACAAAAAGGGGACGTTCTCATCTAAACATTATTTGGAGTCATGCTACCAAGCCATCGTGTCCAAAAGGGGACTTTCTCATCTAGACATTATATGAAGTCGAACCTACCAAGTTACAATGAAATCCCTTCATAAATATGACCTGTAGACTGTGCTAAAGATATTTGAGCTTCGGGCTTCAGGCAACCATCATGGTTGAATGATTGCAACCAAAAGGGGACATTCTCATCTGGACATCATCTGGAGTGATCCTGCGAAGTTACAATGAAATCCCTTCATAAATATGACCTGTAGACTGTGCTCAAGATTTTCGGGCTTCTGGCACCTGTAGCCATCACAGTTGACCAATCATGACCAAAAGGGGATGTCATCATCTAGGCATTATATGGAGTCAACCTAACAAGTTACAATGAAATCCTTCCATAAATATGACCTATAGACTATGCTAAAGGTCTTTGGGCTCAGGCAGCCATAAAGGATGAATGATCGCGACAAAAAGGGGATGTTCTCATCTAGACATTATTTGGAGTCATCCTACCAAGCTACATTGAAATCCCTTCATAATTATGACCTGTAGACTGTTTTTCGGGCTTCGGACACCTGTAACCGCCACAGTTGCCCAATCGTGTCCAAAAGGGGACATTCTCATCCAGACATTATATGAAGTCAACCTACCAAGTTACAATGAAATCTCATTATAAATATGACGTGTAGACTGTGCTAACGGTTTTCAGGCTTCGGGCAGCCATCATGGTTGAATGAACGCAACCAAAGGGAACAATCTCATCTGGGCATCATCTGGGGTAATCCTACAAAGTTACAATGAAATCCCTTCATAAATATGACCTGTAGACTGTGCTCAAGGTTTTTGGGCTTCAGGCACCTGTAGCCATCACAGTTGACCAATCACGACCAAAAGGGGATGTCATCATCTAGGCATTATATGGAGTCAACCTAACAGTTTACAATGAAATCCTTCCATAAATATGACCTTTTGCCTATGCAAAGGTTTTTGGGCTTGGGCACCCATCAAGGCTGAATGATCACGATCAAAATGGGACGTTCTCATCTAGACATTATTTGGAGTCATCCTACCAAGTAACAATGAAATCCCTTCATAAATATGACCTGTAGACTGTGCTAAAGGTTTTCGGGCTTCGGGTCCCTGTAGCAGTCACAGTTGCCCAATCACGTCCAAAAGGGGGCTTTCTCACCTTGACATTATATGAAGTCAACGCACCAGGTTACAATGAAATTCCTCAATAAATATTACCTGTAGACTGTGCTAAAGGTTTTCGGGTTTTGGGCTCGGAGTCATCACGGTTGGCAGATCATGCTCAAATGGGGAAATTCTCATCTAGACATCATAAGGAGTCATCCAAGTTACAATGAAATCCCTCCATATTAAACATGACCTGCAGACTGTGCTAAAAGTTTTAGGGTTTTGGGCTTGGGCAGCCATCACAGTTGACAGATCATGCCCAAAAGGGGACGTTCTCATCTAGGCATTATACAGAGGCATCCTACCAAGTTACACTGAAATCCCTTCATAAATACGACCTTTAGACTGTGCTAATGGTTTTCGGGTTTTGGGCTCGGGCAGCCATACCGGTTGACCGATCGGGACCAAAAGGGAACGTTCTGATCCAGACATGACCCCAAACCTGCATATGAAATTTCGTGACGATCAGACAAGAACTGCGGGGTGTAGCCCGTGCTAAAGAAAAATGTGAACAGACTCACAGACTAAGACTTCCGCACGTGTGATGGCAATAGCTTATCTTGACTTTGTCAAGTTAAGTAAATTATATGCCCAGGTCAAAAGATTTTTAAAAAAGTCAATAATGTGATCTTGAGGTAAAAGTTCAAGGTCATATGTGGATCATGATGGCACGGGACACATGCCAAGATGCATATGAAATTTCATGACGAGAGGTAAGAACTACGGGGTGTAGCCTGTGCTGAAGGAAAATGTTAACAGACTCACACACTCCCAGACTAATAGACTTCCGCACGCATGATGGCAATAGCTTATCTTGACTTTGTCAAGTTAAGCTAAAAATCAATAATTTGACCTTGAGGTCAAAGGTCAATGTCATATGTGGGTCATGATAGTATGCGACACATCGTCTCATGGTGATACATCCACATGCCAAATATCATAAGCAGAGGTGAAAAGGTAAATCAGTTCTGGCCCGGACAAGCTTACTTGCCAAAAAATCAGTAATTTGACCTGGAGGTCAAAAGTCAAGGTCATATGTGGGTCACGATGGTACGCGACACATCGTCTCATCGCCACATGCAAAATATCATAAGCCTAGGTCAAGAGAGAAAATAAGTTCTGGCCCGGACATGGTTGTATGAGAAGAACAACAAGAACGAGATGGAGAAGAATTCAGGGTAAAATAATATGTCTCGCTCTCAGTGAAAGGGAGACATAATAATATCATGCAAAACAATTTCTTGGATTTTGAAAACTGGTTCAGAGAAACCCTGTTTCTGCATACTAACATTGATATTGATAAATATGCTATCAAAGGGATTATTCAGTTAATCAAAATTTTATGAATTCCCTCTATTGTACTAAGTATTCATGTGATTAATCCATTATTAAATGTTTAGAACATATTTTCAGAGAGGAAAAAAAGCACTGAAAAATGGGTTGTAAAACCTTTAATTACATAATGTCATTGGTTATCACATTGAGAAATTATCTATTGTTCAGAGAGTGCATCCTAATTTGTAATAAAATGCTGATAGGATCACCGATCCAATGTCGAGTTGTGACAGCACAAAAGTGGGTTTAATCATGATCAACTTATCATCCGGAAACCAAGTGTTTACAATTTACTATGTGAAGGATCACTGTGACCTTGACCTTTGACCTAGTGATTCCGAAATAAATAGGGCTCTTTCTTGCACTAATGCCAACCTACCTATGACGTTTCAAGAACCTAGGTGGAAACATTGTCATATTATCATCTGGAAACCATTTGTTTACGATTTATTATGTTGAAGGTCACTGTGACCTTGGCCTTTGACCTAGTGAGTCCAAAATAAATAGGGGTCTTCTACTCACCTAGACCAAGCTACCTATGAAGTTTCATGAACGTGGGTCGCAATATTATCAATTTATCAGCCGGAAACCAATTGTTTACGATTTACTATGTTGAAGGTCACTGTGACCTTTCACCTAGCAAGTCCAAAATAAATAGGGTTCTTCCTCTCACTGATGCCAACCTACCTATGAAGTTTTATGAACGTGGGTCGAAACATTATCAATTTATCAGCCAGAAACCAACTGTTTACGATTTACCTAGCGAGTCCAAAACAAGGCCAATGCAGCTATTAAGTTTCATGACTATAGGCTGAACCACTGTCAAGTTATTGTCTGGAAACCAATTGTTGCAATTTGGTCACTGTGACCTTGACCTTTGACCTGGCGAGTCCAAGGTCAATAGGGTTCTTCCTCGCACCAAGGCCAACACACCTATGGAGTTTCATGACTCTAGGTTGAACCACTATCAAGTTCTCATCCGGAAACCAATTGTTGCGATATACTATGTTCAAGGTCACTGTGACCTTGACCTTTGACCTGGTGAGTCCAACATCAATAGGGTTCTTCCTCGCACCAAGGCCAACACGCCTGTAAAGTTTCATGACTCTAGGTTGAACCACTATCAAGTTATCATCCGGAAACCAATTGTTGCGATATACTATGTTCAAGGTCACTGTGACCTTGACCTTTGACCTGGTGAGTCCAGGATCAATAGGGTTCTTCCTCGCACCAAGGCCAACACACCTATGAAATTTCATGACTCTAGGTTGAACCACTATCAAGTTATCATCCGGAAACCAATTGTTGCGATATACTATGTTAAAGGTCACTGTGACCTTGACCTTTGATCTGGTGAGTCCAAGATCAAAAGAGTTCTTCCTCGCACCAAGGCCAACCCACCTATGAAGTTTCATGAATGTAGGTTGAACTACTATCAAGTTATCATCCGGAAAGGAATTGTTGTGATTTATTATGTTCAAGGTCACGTTGACCTTGACCTTTGATGTAGCGAGTTCAAAATCAATAGGGTTCTTCCCCTCACCAAGGCCAATCTACCTATGAAGTTTCATGAATGTGAGTTGAACCATTATCAAGTTATCATCCGGAAACCAATTGTTTAAGATTTACTACGTTCAAGGTCACTGTGACCTTGACCTTCGACGTAGCATGCCCAAAATCAATAGGGTTCTTCCTCCCACCAAGACCAACCTACGTATGAAGTTTAATGAATGTGAGTTGAACCACTATCAAGTTATCATCCGGAAACCAATTGTTTATGAAAGCACGCACACCCGCCCGCCCGCCATTCACCAAACTATAAGTCGAGTTTGACTTCGTCACAACTCGACTAACAAGTAAACTCCTGGAAATGAATACATGCAGCCCCCAAAGTAGCTGACATCTGTAGTTGCATGCCGAGAGAGATCATGTGCATCATGATACATATTGTATCATGTACACTGAATTGTGATACACATCGTATCATTTGGGAAGCATATCGTTGCAACCCTACGGCTAACTGACAATGGCAAAAAAAACTCAATCCCAATAGCTCCAACTTGATGTTGTCAACTTGAGCTAATGATTTTGTAGCAAATTTACATTTTATTATCAACAACTAATCATTCATGTTGAGCCAATATAATAAACAGGGTTCCCCCAGGTTAAAATCTTTGAAATTCAAGGCCATTCCAGGCCATTTCTCGGCAATTTTCGTGGATTTACAAGGCCCCCATTTATGAAATTCAAGGCTTTTCAAGGCCGAGACTGGCAAAGTACCCTAAATTATCAGATAACGACTAGAAACTTTCTCTTATATTTCCCTTTGTTGGTAATTCTAACACTTGACATCATTTCTTGGAAAACTCTTTCTGAAAGCTATCCAAGCAATGATATCACTGATTAGAATTAGTGAGCCTGAGAAAGACATTTTCTTGTGTTTATCCTACAACTACAGTGTAATTACCAGGTGGCACAATAGCTATGTCTCTTGTACATGTACCGCTATTCTAACTGAATACTTACTGAATGCAAATGAATTGATGTCATACTTTCTCCCAATGAGTAAACTACATGTTACATGTAAATGACACATTTCATAACCCACAAGTCTCCAGAAATGTCATTCGAAAAGCAAAATGTAATTCCGTTGTGGGAAAGTGTACCTTCCAACAAGCTTGGATTAAATCAACTGCATACTATAACTGGTTACTGCCTGTTCCAGTTGAACGGTATTCAGCTAAATGCATTAAGTGTCGAAAAGTTTTTAATGTTTCATACATGGGCGAATCATCCTTAAAATCGCACATGTTAACATTTGAGGTGAATAAGTCAATAACACTTTCATTTGGAAATCCAAACTCTGAATCCACCGTGATGGCGACTGCCCGTGCCAGGACTTTAAGATGACGTTGTGGCAAATTCATCAGAGATGCATGCTTTGGAAATACTCAAATAGTTCAACTGAACAATCATCCATTTGTAATATTTTCAATATGAATAAATTATCCACGCACGTGCGCTCAGCATTCGAACAGGCAGAATTTACAATAAATCTTCCCATTGGCTTAAATATACACCATTGTGCTTGCCCACATCAATAGTAACCATTCACAATGCTTGATTCGAAGGATTTCAGTGTCACATCACTGCAAAGTTCTATCAATAATGCACGCATTCGCAATGCCGTAAATACTCCAAAATATGACCTGATTAATAAACCACACAGTTACATTTGCTGTAAATGCCGTAAAATATGTTCAGATTAAATTACGCATCACAAAATTCTCCGATTTTCCAGGCTTTTCAAGGCTCCCATTGGAAATTCAAGGCTTTCAAGGCCTTGAATAACCTTTTGACGAATTCCAGGCTTTTCCAGGTTTTCAAGGCCCCGCGGGAACCCTGATAAAGAGTAATGTCCTCCAAGTCAGGTGATTGGAATATTATAAGTTCAATCTTGTTTGACAAAGCTCCATCAGACATGATATTACTAGAGGTGTGACTGTCACAGATGGGCCTGTCCATACCCCCCCCCCCCCCTCCCCCCGCCGCCACCATGATTATTCTAAGACAAAAAAGGGGCCCAACTCTGGCAAAAAAAAGTCTGATCGAAACTATGGTAGTGAACATCCTTACCAAGTTTCAAAGGAATCGACCCATGAACATCTGAGAAAAACTCCGGAGAAAATTCAGGCATTCTAAGATGAAAAAGAGCATAACTCTGGCAAGAAAAGTCTGATCGAAACTATAATCACAAGTGCACAGGTTTCCATGGTAGTGAACATCCATACCAAGTTTCATAGAATCGACCCATAAACATTTGAGAAAATCGCTGGACAACAGTCTGGCATTCTAAGATGAAAAGGGACATAACTCTGGAGAAAAGGTCCAATCAAAAGTATAATCGCAGATGCACAGGTTCCCATGATAGTGAATAACCTTACCAAGTTCCAACAAATCGACCCATAATCATCTGAGAAAAGCTCGGGACAAAATTCTAGGCAATTTGGGCATTCTAAGATGAAAAGGGGTATAACTCCGGCAAAAAAATTCTGATCAAAATTATTATAATGATAAAAAAAAAATTCAATAAAATCTGGCATCAAGAAATCCTGGATAAGAGGATTACTCCTATTTGTAGTGGAATATTATGTTAACTCTTTACTAATGAATCAGTTGCATCCACCCGAATTATTTATAAATGCAGCAGTTGGAAAAATATTATTTCAAAAAATTCAACAAATCCATATGTGACATCTCAATGAAACGTGCCCGTCATCGTTCCAATGAGTGGTCACATGATATAGTTTTATCAATGTTTTTTTTTTAAATTTGAAAAAAAACAAAAACTAACTCAAATAACAAATTTTGATATAATGTATGTTCAATTCAAGGTTAACAAAATCCAGGACTATATAATTTTTTTTTTTTAGCTTATTTGTTTTAAAAGGATTGGCAAGCAAGTTACACAAATTATATTAATGCCTCTCCCTGGCCAAAGGCGCAGGTGTGTGGGATCGCCTTTGTAGCAGCAACTTGGTGGCCTCACTCTTCTCGAATATTATGATACAACGGGATCTTCAGCCTACATGGAGTGTATCTCTCTCTGCACAGAGGACAGAAATTCTGTGTCGACCATCTGATTTATTTATTTATTGGTGTTCAAGGTCACATACTAATGCACAATGGCTAATCATGACCGTGACAGTTTTACGGGTGGAGGAAGCCAGAGTACCCGTAGAGAACCACCGAGCAATGACGAGCAGCTGCCAGCTCCCCAACATCGTAACTCCGCACTGCAGCACAGGCAGGGGTCCCCATCTGATGGGACGGTGCGCTGTGACAGCATCAACTCCACAATTGATGCTAACAGAGGATGTTTGGACACCTCAAGAACTTTCCCTGGCCAAGGTTTGATCACGGGACCTCTGGCATGAGAGACCAGTGCACTCATCCACTCAGGCACCATTCTCTTTTATACAAAATGCAGTATATGTGTACTGGGCAATGAATGACCTGCAGTAGGCAAAGAGTAAATGGAATAATGAAGAATTGTCTACCTCTAATCCATGCCTCAATACTCTCAATGATGACCGTGGTCCTCTTCCACACAGAGTATATAACTGAGGAGTGTCTTCATTAGCAATATCTGCAATTTGACATGTCATTACTGGTGATAAGCTATCCATCTCATCCACCATGACTAAATTTTTCAAAGGTCTTGGAGAAAAAAAGAATGTGTCCCCTTCCTCCAAAGGCATGGTGCTACTAAATCGTGGCTCATCATCTTCATCACCGAGATGTGCAATTTGATACAAGAAACTGAAAAAAAAATAAAATGATGAATTTCAGTGTCAACAAGAAAGATCTGGTGAGAAATTTCATCAAAACAAATTTCGCATTTATCTGTGTACTGCTAAATAGGATCGGATTGAGATTTGTTGAATGGTTCATTTGTGTTTAACTCTTTACAGTACAGCTGCCATGGACTGGTCGTAATCCATGCATGGGCGGATATGTCCACACGTCCACCAGGTAGTAAAAATATCATCAGCCAAATTTTAATTAATGAAATGCTGGGTTGTGTCCAGTGCTTCATTAATTAAATTTTTGATGATTAATCCTATAATTAGTGTTTGGAATGTAATATTTAATATTATTGTGTCCATGGACATATTGCCCACGTATCGAAAGCGACCAGTCCACAGCTATGACAAAACCAAATGACACATGCATCAAAAGAAAAACAAGAGGCCCCAGGGGGCCTGAGGGTGCTCACCTGACATGGGAGTCTAAATATCAACCCAGGGAATTGATTTGAACAAGTTGCATCTGCCCTTCCTAAGAAAAGCTTATACCAAATATCCAAAGATTCTGACCAGTGGATTTAAAAAAAAAAAAGAAAATTTTTAAAGAATATTACTCATATTGAACGGAGTAGTAATTCGGACTCCCACAGGGAGCCCAAATATGAACCCACGGACTTGGCTTGAACAAACTTGAATCTCACCTCCGTAAGGATGCTGTATACCAAATATCGAAAGATTCTGACTGGTGGATTTGAAGAAGATTTTTGAAGAATATTCCTCATATTGGAGTTATAATTCGGACTCCCACAGGGAGCCCAAATATGAACCCAGGGACATGCCTTGACCAAACTTGAATTTCACCCTCCTAAGGATGCTGCATACCAAATATCAAAAGATAGAGAGCCCAAATATGGACCCAGAGATTTAATTTCAATAAACATGTGAAACAATCTTCCAAAGATGTTATATGTGAAATCTGAAAGCTTTTGGAGCAGAGGTTTGGGAGAAAAGTAGTCTTACATGTTTTTTCCCATTACCCACAGTGTTAAAAAATGCTGACTCAGCACTTTTTCAAAGTCCCTAAGGTTCCGCTCAACAGTTTCGCACTATTGCACAGGGGTGACATTCTAAACTTAGGGCATATATTGAAACTAAGGCCATGTAAAACAGAGAAATATTTTTAGTATCAGATATATGATTACATTAGGTTTTTTGTTGGACAAGAGAATTTGAAGTTTTGGTCCCAAGGTTGGAGTCTGATACATAGGGGTAAATTACCCAATGAATTATGGGAAACAGTGGCTTCGAAAAATTGGCTATTTTTTCAAATGTAATTTTTACACGGGTTTGTTACCAGACAGGTAACTAAACAAGAGGCCCCAAGGGGCCTGAGGGCGCTCACCTGACATGGTAGCCTAAATATCAACCCAGAGAATTGATTTCAACAAGTTGCATCTGCTCCTCCTAAGAAAAGCTTATACCAAATATCCAAAGATTCTGACCAGTGGATCTAAAAAAAAAAGATTTTAAAAGAATATTCCTCATATTGAACTAAGTTAAAATTCAGGCTCCCACAGGGAGCCCATATATGAACCCAGGGACTTGGCTTTAACAAACTTGAATCTCGCCTCCCTAAGGATGCTGCACACCAAATATCAAAACATTCTGACTGCTGGATCTGAAGAAGATTTTTAAAGAAAATTCCTCATTTTGAACTAAGTTACAATTCAAACTCCCACAGTGAGTCCAAATATGGACCTAGGGATATGGCTTGAACAAACTTGAATCTCACCCCCTTAGGATGCTGCATATCAAATATCAAAACATTCCAACTGCTGGATCTGAAGAAGATTTTTAAAGAAAATTCCTCATTTTGAACTAAGTTATACTACGGGCTACCACAGTGAGCCCAAATATGAACCCAGGGACTTGGCTTGAACAAACTTGAATCTCACCCCCCTAAGCATGGTGCATACCCAATATCAAAAGATTCTGCCTGCTGGATCTTGAGAAGAAGATTTTCAAAGAAATTTGCCTGAAATGCACTAAGTTCGAATTCGGGCTTCTATAGTGAGCCCAAATATGAATCTAGGGAGCCGATTTGAACAAACTTGAATCAGATCCACCCCACAATGTAGCATACCAAATATGAAAAGATTCTGCCTGCTGGATCTGGAGAAGAAGATTTTTTAAGAAATTTGCCTGAAATGCATTAAGTTCGAATTTGGGCTTCTATAGTGAGCCCAAATATGAATCCAGGGGGCCGATTTGAACAAACTTGAATCAGATCCACCCCACAATGTTGCATACCAAATATCAAAAGATTCTGCCTGCTGGATCGGGAGAAGAAGATTTTTGAAGAAATTTGCTTGAAATGCACTAAGTTCAAATTCGAGCTTCTATACTGAGCCCAAATACAAACCCAGGGGGCCGATTTGAACAAACTGCAATCAGATCCACCACACAATGTTGCATACCAAATATCAAAAAATTCTGCTTGCTGGATCTGGAGAAGAAGATTTTTGAAGAAATTTGCTTGAAATGCACTAAGTTCGAATTCGAGCTTCTACACTGAGCCCAAATATAAACTCAGGGGGCCGATTTGAACAAACTTGAATCAGATCCACCCCACAATGTAGCATACCAAATATGAAAAGATTCTGCCTGCTGGATCTGGAGAAGAAGATTTTTTTAAAAATTTGCCAGAAATGCATTAAGTTCAAATTCGGGCTTCTATAGTGAGCCCAAATATGAATCCAGGGAGCCGATTTGAACAAACTTGAATCAGATCCACCACACAATGTTGCATACCAAATATCAAAAGATTCTGCCTGCTGGATCTGGAGAAGAAGATTTTTTAAGAAATTTGCCTGAAATACACTAAGTTCGAATTCGAGCTTCTATAGTGAGCCGAAATATGAATCCAGGGGGCCGATTTGAACAAACTGCAATCAGATCCACCACACAATGTTGCATACCAAATATCAAAAGATTCTGCCTGCTGGATCTGGAGAAGAAGATTTTTGAAGAAATTTGCCTGAAATGCACTAAGTTCGAATTTGGGCTTCTATAGTGAACCCAAATATGAAACAAGGGGGCCGATTTGAACAAACTTGAATCAGATCCACCCCACAATGTTGCATACCAAATATCAAAAGATTCTGCCTGCTGGATCTGGAGAAGAAGATTTCTTAAGAAATTTGCCTGAAATGCACTAAGTTCGAATTCGAGCTTCTATAGTGAGCCCAAATATAAACCCAGGGGGCCGATTTGAACAAACATGAATCAGATCCACCCCACAATGTTGCATACCAAATATCAAAAGATTCTGCCTGCTGGATCGGGAGAAGAAGATTTTTGAAGAAATTTGCTTGAAATGCACTAAGTTCAAATTCGAGCTTCTATACTGAGCCCAAATATAAACCCAAGGGGCCGATTTGAACAAACTTGAATCAGATCCACCCCACAATGTAGCATACCAAATATCAAAAGATTCTGCCTGCTGGATCTGGAGAAGAAGATTTTTTAAGAAATTTGCCTGAAATGCATTAAGTTCGAATTCGGGCTTCTATAGTGAGCCCAAATATGAATCCAGGGGCCGATTTGAACAAACTTGAATCAGATCCACCCCACAATGTTGCATACCCAATATCAAAAGATTCTGCCTGCTGGATCGGGAGAAGATTTTTGAAGAAATTTGCTTGAAATGCACTAAGTTCGAATTCGAGCTTCTATACTGAGCCCAAATATAAACCCAGGGGGCCGATTTGAACAAACTTGAATCAGGTCCACCCCACAATGTTGCATGCCAAATATCAAAAGATTCTGCCTGCTCGATCTGGAGAAGAAGATTTTTAAAGAATAATCCTCATATTGCACTAAGTTAAAATTCGGGCTCCCATAGGGAGCCCAAATATGAACCCAGAGAATCGATTTGAACAAACTTGAATCTGACCCCCCTAGAGATGTTCTAAACCAAATATGAAAGAATTCTGCCTGGTGGATCTGAAGAAGAAGATTTTTAAAGAATAGTCCTCATTTTGCACTAAGTTAAAATTCGGGCTCCCATAGGGAGCCCAAATATGAACCCAGGGACTCGATTTGAACAAACTTGAATCTGACCCCTCTACAGATGTTGTATACCAAATATGAAAGAATTCTGCCTGGTGGATCTGAAGAAGATTTTTTTTGATTTTGGAAAGAAATTCATGGGTGCTATCAGAGTTATGTCCCCTGTGGTGCCCCCTGGGGGCGTGGCAACTTTATTTGAACAAACTTGAATTGACATATGATAGGGAACATGCACAGCAAATTTTGTTGAATTTGGTCCAGTAGTTTGTGAGGAGAAGTCGATAATGTAAAGTTTACGACGGACGGACGGACGACGGACAGAAAGTGATTAGTAAAGCTCCCCTTGAGCTTCGCTCAGGTGAGCTAAAAATGAGACGGAAACATATAAATTTTTTTTTTGCTTTTTAGAAACAGGGGATGCTCTTCTCCAGGGGTGGGGTTGGTGGGAAAATTCTGCTTTTGAGGCCGCTAGGTGGCTGAAAATGACTGGTTTGGGTATTTTTTCAGGCAATTTTTCCGGTTGAAGTCTTGCCTTTGACGATAAATAAATTCACCCACATTCAGATTGTTTATTTCTACTAAGTCAGAGTGTTATATGTTTTTTGTGGATTTGGGAAATGTAATACTTGTAATAGGTTAGATAACTAAGTTACAGAATATTTGCATTTGAAGAGAGTGTATGGCATGTCATATTTGGAAAAGCCTGGAAAACTGTGGAGCGGAACCTTAAAGAGCATTCTGCCGTCTGTGTCAATTCTTGAACCAGGAAGTTCCTTATTTGTGTGAGTTATAAATACACCATTTTTCAAAAAAACTTTTCATTATTTCTGGTTTGTGTGCAATTGTTAGTAGTAGTTAAAATTCATCAAGTGATATCTCAGCACAACTGGAAGGAAATAAGTGGAAATTTTTAGAAATTTATTGATGGAGCCTAATTTCGCACTTGTTTTGAATTTTCGACAAGATTTCGAAAACATTAAGGTAGAGCACTGCCTTTCCTAAACACCGAGCCTTGTATTCATGACAAATATATGCAGTTATGGACAGCTTGGTTGTTATTGTTGACCAGAGATTTGCAGTCATGGTGTCTACTTTTTCATTTTGGTCATTGGTGACATGCCGGTGTGTCATCTGTCCGTCAAGCTGTTTACACTTTCATATCTAGTGAGCAACACCCCCCCCCCCCCCCCCCCCCCCCCCCCCACACACACAAAGCTATGGTTATTAGTGCTTATTGTTTTACATTTTGATTGTATTTAACAGTGCTATTGGCAGGACCTGGGGAGTCAATGTGGCTGGTGGTAATAACAAAAGTTAAAAAATTTATAGTAATTTATATATTTTTTATACTTACCAATGACCTAGACATATCTGGTGCTAATTCTCAAAAATCTAGGGCCAAACACAAATTTTGCCCCCCAATCCCCAAAATTTGCATCAAAAACCGAAAATAACATGTCCTAAAAGGTCCTCCATACTTTTCCTCCACTGCGCATGCGCAGTGTCAAGGAGGTCTCGAAATTGGCGCCAATTATCATTCTTACAAGCAGTGCCTGGTCAGCGCTATGTACTCAGCGGAGAGGTACGAGTTCTCAACTCCTGGGAGGGCCATCCCCGTCTGGGTCATTGGTAAGTATAAAAAATATATAAATTACTATAAATTTTTTAACATTTTTATACTGTACCAATGACCCAGACATAGCTGAATAGAAAAAAGGCTGGAGGGCCTAGGACATAGAGGAAAATCCAATAAGCTCAACTATATATAATAGAGTTATCCCCTCGAGGAGAAAAGGAGGATTAGGCTTTACATGTATCTTTCTTATTTATGACAAATTAGAAAGACACAACACCTTTCATAATTGAGCATCATAACATCCATGTTCTCTATTAACATCCAGTATAACCCTTTATACTAATTATTATAAATAAAGTAAGTCCAGAGAATTGAGACTCTTTATAATCATTAAAAGTGTCCGAGGATTCTATATTAATGCCCGTTTGACCCGTGACATATACAAATGCTTCACACCGAGCTACACTTTAAAAATATGACGTGAATGAATTTAAACATTAGCTTTACACTTTAAAACCATCCCGGTACCGACTCAGAATTACTGACTCCGGAGGAGGTATCCCTTTGCTTTTCACTATAAAGCAGGTGACCTAAGGGAACACCCGCCCCCCCCCCCCCCCCCCCCCTTCCCCTTGCCCTGGGTCCAATAGCCCAGAGCGAAGAGGACAGCAGGACAGAGTCACTGCCGGAACAGAAAGCCTGCATAACTATAGTTGCAACTGTTTAGTGGACGACATTCTGAGCAACAGATAACGGACCTAAACAATGCAGGTCTCCAGAAATGGACTCAATATTTCTGAGATAAAAATTTGTGAATGTTGATGGCTGAGACCAATATGCAGCCTTCATTAAATCTGTAATAGCAACACTATTTGCGTAAGCCCAAGATGTAGAAAGAGCTCTTACTTCATGAGCCGAAATCTTAAGCATAGACTGCCGAGTTGAAGATAGATTATCATAAGCAGTACGGATAGTTAACTGAATCCATCTAGCAATAGAATGGACCGTAATGTCCTTTCTATTAGGCATCAGAGACAGAAAGAAGCGTTTTCGTCCCTTTCTGATAAACTGAGATCTTCGTTTATAAATACGTAAAGCTCTAACCGGACAGAGTAAAGGCCTATGCCTGTCTGAAGACGGAAGGGCCTTAATAACAATAGGTTCCGGATATATATTAGGAGCCTGATTCTTAGCCAAAAATTCAACATTAGTAGTAAAGGTAATAGTGTTCCCGACACTACGATAGTGAGAATCGTCCACAGATAGTGCATGAAGCTCACTGACTCTTCTAGCAGAAGAGAAAGCTAAGAGAAATGCTGTCTTATAAGATAAGAATTTGAAGTCCACTGTCTCAAGAGGCTCAAATGGCTTTTCTTTTAGTTTAAGAAGAACCCAAGCTAAATTTCATTTAGGAATTAATCTAAGGGTTCTAGGTCTATTTATCGAGAAGTTTCTAACTAATTTAGATAAAGAGACATTAGATCCAATTTGTAAACTATCATGGTGTGCATAGGTATCAGATAACATAGACCTATAACCTTTAATAGTAACAGGCTGCAGTTTGATCTCATCAAATAAGTATACTACAAAGTTTGCAATGTCTGGAATGGAGGGATCAAAAATATCAACAGAATGATCCCTACACCAACGACAAAAGACCTTCCACTTAGCCGCATAGTTTAGCGAAGAGGAGGTCCTCCTACAGTTAGAAATTGCGTCCACTGCTCGTCCTGTAAAATGCTTGCCGTGGCAGAAGAACCGCACAACGGAAATACGTGAAGGTTGAGACCTCGCGGGTTGTGATGTAGTTGACGCGATTTCCCCTGCGAAAGAAGATGCTCTCGTGGAGGAAGCTTCCGCGGTATGTCCCACAGCAGACACCCGAGTAGATTTATCCACGGTCTCTGTGGAGACAGAGATGCTACCAACAGAATTTGCATTGAGATTGTTTTATCTTTAGTAATATCTGCTGAATCAACGGTGCTGGAGGATACGCATATCCTATCATTCCGTCCCACAAGATCGATAGAGCGTCTACTGCATATGCTCAAGGATCCGGACATGGTGACACATACGTCTGCAACTGATTGTTGAGCTGAGTCGCAAATAAGTCTATCATTGGCCGCTCCCATTGGTAGCAAATCTGATTGAATACCTGTTTGTTGAGAGTCCATTCTGACGGCAACAAACAACCCTTACGTGAAAGGGAGTCTGCTAATACGATCCGACGACCCAGAATATGACGGACCGAAAGTAGAACTTGGTGTTCTAGTACAAACAGAAGGATTCTTTCCGTTAAATTGAATAACGGAATGGAATGAGTGCCCCCCTGGTTCCGAATATACGCTACTATTGTCGTATTGTCGGACAGGATTTGGACATGTGCTTTCTGAATAATGTTCATCCAATGACATAGCGCAAGCCAAATTGACATCATTTCTTTGATGTTTATGTGCTTGCCTAGAAACTGCGGATCCCAAAGACCCTGGCACTTCGAATCCGTTGGGATCAATGTTGCACCCCAACCTGTTTGACTGGCATCCGTCATAATAGTAAAACTCGGATCCGGCAACTGCAGTGGAGCTCCCTGAGTTAACCACTGAATGTTTGCCCAAGTCTGAATCTCTTGTTTCACTTGATTTGACAAGAGAACGTCTATATCGAGCGAATGAATCTTTACTCTCCAATTCTGAGTCAAGACAATTTGGAGAGGACGAGTGCGTAACCGCCCCATCGGAATGAGATCCGCAGCGGCTCCGCACAGACCTATCAGTCTCATGAATTCTCTCGCTGTGACTTTGTCTGAGTGAAGACAATAGCGAGCGTAACAACTGATTAATTTCGCTCTGGTTAACGGCAGATGAACGAGATTGTTGTGCGTCTCGAAGCTCATTCCCAAGAGGGTGAATGACTTGGACGGCACCAGATCCAAATTCTCCTCGTTTATTATAAAACCGAGATGTCGGAGTAATAAAAGCAGATTCTGCACATCGTTCTGAAGCGTTAACTCGTTGCCATACCTCTGAAGAATGTCGTCCAGGTAGGCCGACGTTACCGCAGACGAATGAGCTCGGAAATGCATCATTACCGAGTTCATTATTCGAGTGAAAGCCCAGGGCGCTAGGTTCAAACCGAAGCACATCGCTCGGAACTGATATACAACTCCTAGGACTGCGAAGCATAGATACTTTCTGAATGTCGGATGTACCATGACGTGAAAGTACACATCCTTAAGATCTATGCTTGTAGCATAGTCGTTCACCCGAATAGTCGTTCTGACTGATCGCATTGTCTCCATATAGAACTTCGGAGCGACGATCAGCTTGTTTATCCAGCTCAGGTCTATGACTGGACGGAACGAGCTGTCTGGTTTCGGAACCAGAAACAGATGGCTGTAGAAACCCGGTGATTCCTGGTCTTCTACGACCTCTACCGCGTTCTTCTCCAGAAGAGACTGTACTTCTGATAGAAGAGCGTCTCTTTTCTGCGGATTTGACGGAAGCTGAGTCCATTTTGGACTTCGAGTTAATGGAGGCTTTCGTTTGAAGGATATTCTTAGTCCTTCCAAAATTACCTCTCGAACCCAGGGGGTCATCCGTAATTGACGCCCAATTGTTCACAAAACTCAACAATCTTCCACCTACCGGAACATGATAGAGGTTCATACCATTACCTCCTGGACCTGCGAGGCTTGCGGAAGGAGAAACTACATCCTCCACGACCCGCACCTCGCCCCCTCGACCTATGGACGTCTGACCGGTTATCTCAGCCAGTATAGCGTCCCCTACATGAGTCGCTGCATTGACAGTCTCTAGAATAAGACCTAGAGGACGCATAGGAACTTCCCTTGGGCGTACTTGTCCCAGAAGTGCCTGTCTTACTCTTTTCTGCTGTATCCGACTTTTTAGAAGCGGATTTGAATAGCAGAGAATCCGAAGCTTTCTTAGTTATCTGATCATAGATTGCTGAAAGCTTGCCGTCGAAGAGAAGCTCTCCGGAGACCGAAGCGACACTGAGAGAGTTTTTCATCTTACCATCCACGCGCGTGGATGTAGCTAGGGCCGCGTCACGTCTAACCAACTCCAGGTTTGCCACTGAAAGGGCGGAGTTATACGTGGAATAAGCTATGGCCCTCGAAAGAACTCTTAAGGAGGATTGTATATCCTGGAATTCTTTCCCTTCAAGACGTAATGATAACGCTTTAGTAAGGTGATCTGCGTATGATAAAGCGTCTAAGTTAACTCTATTAGACATTATTGTCGTTTCCAACGTCGTGGTTGGAATTGACATAGACGACGGTATAGACAATTCTAGGTCTTCAGCCTGGTCGTCTAGGCGCAGAGGAACTCTCGGTATGCCCTGTCCTGCCGTTTCAAATTTATTCCTTGAATTGATGAAAGGCAGATGTAGAGCATCTGCGCACAAGAAACCATACTTGCTCGTTTTGGTAGCAAGCTTATATATAGTGTCATTCAATAGTTCAAATGTTCTTGTGACATTATTGGACTGTGTCGGAAACTCAGGGACGATGTCCTTAAACCGATCAAAAAATTCTGTGTCCAGAGACGCTATCAGTCTCTTATCCGGCATCACAGCATTCTGGTCCGACGGAACACCCTCTGGAAGATAATGCCGGATAAATTCTATGGCAACTTTATGTTGTTCCGAAAGGGAAAACTCCAGATCCTCTGAATCCATTTCGCCATCCTGTCGGACCATTTGAAGTTCTCGGCCGTCCATACGTGATGCTTCAGCGGAGCGTACCGACCCAGCGTCGTCGGATAATTCCTGATCCGACAGAGATTCTGTCGTCTGCTGGGATGCTGCGATAAGTTGTGCTATTTGTGATAGCACGTCCGTCACTGAGGCCTGTGGAGCAGCGGTCTTACGTTGCTTTGCCACTGGACGCTCCCTGGACGTTGACTCCTGCATATTTCTTTTATGCGAACGTCCGGAGTCTACAGGCCTCGTGTCCCTGGCTACCGGATGGCGTGACCTGGTCGCCGTGGAATCCCTGATCGGCAAAGCTGGCTGGATATCCGTGGTCACATAGCCAAGGTGCGGTTGTGTGCGCTGCCGTGAGGATGAGGAAGCCATATTGACAGTCTCTCCGGACTGTTTATATAACGGAGCGTCCCGAGTGGCGGACGTATGCTCCGAATGCGAAACGTTTTGTACTACAACATCTGGTCCCAGATGTTGTTGTACAAGAGAGAGACCTCTCTCGCTCGCAGCCCGGATGGACCTGGACGCGCTAGGAACCGGACTGATAGGCTTCCTCCGTTCCATCCTCTGATCCGTCGTCACTGGGTGTGCACTTTGTGTAATTATAGTGCTCGCATCACCCAAATCTCCTTCCTGGACCGCAACGGACGAACCCGGCTGCCGAGCCATTCGATGAATGGTCGCTACACCGGGCGAGCTAGCGGACGCCAATGCCGTCGATCCTACTAGGGACCTCTTAGGCAATTGACGTATTTCCATGAGCACTTTTGCCACTAGCTCTTCATTTAACTGTGAAGACGGAGGCACACTTTTGGAAGACATCACGGAAACATCACCTGAAAAAGAAATTGAAAAACTCGAGTGACCCTGCAGAGAAAGGACCGGTATGGCCTTATCCCCACTAACAACATACCGTGACACACGTTTCCAATGTTTGTCATCCCAATTGACACACACTGAGCAGGAGTTAGTGCGAGTACACTGACTACAATTAATACAATGAATATGAAAGTCAGAGGAAGATTTCCTCTTATTACAATTTGAACAATATCCTTTCATTGTGAAAAGAACACAGTCCTAGTACTCGCACCAACACCTGAAAACATAATAACATTAACATATAGAAAAAATAGATGAAATCAAAAAAAAAAATTTTTTTTAAATATTTTGTCAGAAAAGTCCAAGTTTCTGAAAGTAACCTTGAGCCCCAATGGATCCCAAAAAAGCCTAAGTGTGGACAAAATTTTTTAAAATATTTCAAAAAAATTAATGCAACACTTACGTATAATAATAATGTATCTTGTTATGATTAAACTAATACAAAGACAAGAAATCACTCTCAACAGAAACCGTTGTCAATGTAAACAAGAAGTGTATAAAAACCGGAAACATAACTCCAGGCACTGATAAACATGGCCCGAAATCAGTTACCAATTAAAACACTATCTGATGCAAAACAGAGACTTCCAGGGAAGAAACTGCAGAACATCAGATGGTAGATGCAGAACACAACGCCCAAACACCCATGGGTGAGGACGTAAACATGGGGGAAAAAACAGAATTCATTCTGTTACCAAGCCAAAACTCCCAAGAAATTTTAGTAATAATATTACAGAAAATATGCCAAAAGCATGGGGGAATAGCAAGGGGGGACTAAAGGAAAGGGAGAGAGGAAACACTGATCAAGCAGTGTAACTTTATAGCAAGAATGACAACAACAGGCCCATGCCTTGAAATTAGGGAACATAACATAATTTCATAAAAAAAATTTTAAGTTACAGCCCTGATTATTTCCTGCCACTAATTTTTCCTCTCCTCCTTCTATTTCCTCTTTAGATCCACCATTTCTCTAATATTTATGTGTCTGGCATCATTTAAACGGAGATTTACAAGCACAAATATCAGTCAGATGTGAACTGATGAAGGGCTAAACAAAGAAAGATAATTGGCGCCAATTTCGAGACCTCCTTGACACTGCGCATGCGCAGTGGAGGAAAAGTATGGAGGACCTTTTAGGACATGTTATTTTCGGTTTTTGATGCAAATTTTGGGGATTGGGGGGGCAAAATTTGTGTTTGGCCCTAGATTTTTGAGAATTAGCACCAGCTATGTCTGGGTCATTGGTACAGTATAAAAATATACTCTCTGAAGTGGCTCAGAGAAATGGGAGGGATGAGGTGGTGTGGTGTGGTTGTGAAAATCGGGCAAAAACTGGCTGCAAAAGCGATTCGGCAGACAGAAAGGCCATGCTGTATCTTTTTACTGGTTGAAAATAGAGACTTGTGGATTCTGTTCATTCAACTCAGGATAGACTCCAGATTCTTTTGCCTGAGTGAAATCCAGGGGGAGATCACTCTTGTTTTCTCTTAAGGTTCCGCTCTACAGTTTCGCACTATTGCACACGGGTGAAATTCTAAACTTGAGGCATATGTTGAAACTAAGGCCATGTAAAATAGAGATATATTTTTAGTATCAGATATATGATTACATTAGGTTTTTTGTTGGACAAGAGAATTTGAAGTTTTGGTCCCAAAGTTGGAGTCTGATACATAGGGGTAAATTACCAGATGAATTCTGGGAAACAGTGGCTTCGAAAAATTGGCTATTTTTTCAAATGTAATTTTTACACAGGTTTGTTACCAGACAGGTAACTAAAAAATGAGACAGAAACAAATAATTTTTTTTTGGCATTTTAGAAACGGGGGATGCTCTACTCCAGGGATGGGTAGGTGGGGTTGGTGGGAAAATTCTGCTTTTGAGGTTGCTAGGTGGCTGAAAATGACTGGTTTTGGTATTTTTTCAGGCAATTTTTCAGGTTGAAGTCTTGCCTTTGACAATAAATAATTCCACCCACATTCAGATTGTTTATTTCTACTTAGTCAGATAGTGTTATATCTTTTTTGTGGATTTGGGAAATGTAATACATGTAATGGGTTAGATAACTAAGTTACAGAATATTTGCATTTGAAGAGAGTGTATGGCATGTCAGATTTGGAAAAGCCTGGAAAACTGTGGAGCGGAACCTAAAAAGTACCCTATGAAAGCAATTTCTTTAGATCATTCCATTCTATTGGTCCCAAGGAAGCTTCAGACCACATAAGAATTCTCAATGCCGTGTAGTTTTGGAGATATGGGCGTTTTAAATTTGATCTATTTTTAGCTCCTGCATTTTCCATGGGGTGACAGGACAATTTTTTTTGGCATAAATTAAGTACTTATGACCAAATAAGCCCTCATATCAAATTTGGTTCAAATCAGCCTCTCGGTTTGGAAAACAGAAATTTTGGGTGGGGCGAAAATTCCTGCCCCTCCCATATCGAAGGCAAATATAGCTCCTTGAACTTCTCTTGAACAAATCTGAGTCTACACCTCAAAAGGAAGCTGCACGTTACATATCAAGTCTCTGCTACTACTGGTTCATGAGAAGATTTTTTAAGATTTAAGCGCACTATTTGGGTGTGGCCCTACCAAGGGGCGAGGCAACTTGATTTGAACAAAATCAAAATGAGATGTCATAAACTATTATCTCAAATTTCAATTAAATCAGTTCAGCGGTTTTGGAGGAGAAGACGCAAACACCATGTTCACGGATGATGAATGATAACAATACCTCCCCCGACTGAAAGTCAAGTGAGCTAAAAATTATCGAAATACCTCAAAAACATAGCTTATCTTAGGAACCTCCATTGAATAAGACCTGGATTCGCTTGCTCAAAATGAGTTATATGTAACCCTGGTCATATTATTTATTATTTATTGGTGTTTAAGGTCACATTTTTGCACAATGGCTAATCATGACCACAACATGAATATCAATTCAAGACTAGGGGTGAGCGTTAATAAACCATGTTGCCCATTTTAAATCGATAAAACCGATGGCAATTTTTTTTTCCATTCCATTCTGTTGGTCCTAAGGAAGCTTCACACCAAATAAGAATTCTCAGTTTTGGAGATGTGGGCATTTTAATTTTTTTCTATTTTAGCTCCTGCGGTTCCCATGGGGCGACGGGAAAAAAAATTGGGGCATAAATTAAGTACTTATGACCCAATAAGCCCTCATATCAAATTTGGTTCAAATGTGCTTTTCAGTTTGGAAAATAGAAATTTTGGGAGTGGCAAAAATTCTTGCCTCTCCCATAACGACGGCAAATATGGCCCCTTACCTGACATAGCGGCCAAAAACGGCCAGAAAATAAATCAGGATAAGCCTACCACAGCCTAAAATATCTCTGAAAATATATTATATATCTCAAAACCATGCAAATATGGATATCATTAGAACCAGCTCGTCGAGCTGGTTCTAATGGTATCCATATTTGTATGGTTTTATTGAAAGATTGTGAAATTTGTCTTAAAAAATTGTGAAATTTATTTTTAAATGAAAGTGTCAATGACACTGTAGCTCAACTTAAGACATGTACATGTATAGTATGTGACACAGCAATGACAAACATCTAGGTAATGACCTGATAACAAAGGTACGTATAAAGTATTGTAACGGTCTGTACATAAATACTGACCGTAGCCTGTAACAAATGTATAGGTAAAGTATTGTAAAGGTGGGTGACAGTCAGATGCTAAACTAGAAAAGAAATCTTTGGAGTCCCAGAGTGGGTCTGACTGAACCCCAAAATATTTGTTCTCATAGCACAGTGATAACAAAGGCACCCCAAAGCACACTCGTTCCTGTCCCAAGGTGAAAACAATGGTACCCAAGAAGTTTCGTGACGATCAGTTCATAAATACAAGCTATTTAGAAGCTGTGACAGAAAACTGATTGGACCTAATTTCGGTACAAAATGGCCACTGGCAGCCATCTTGAATTTTGGACCGCACCCAGAAACACTCGTTCTCGTCCCAAGGTGATAAAAAAGGTACCAAAGAAGTTTCGGGAAGATTGGTTGATAAATACAGCCTCTAGCCCGAGCCATATTGACATGTGCACTTACAGCAGTGTATAAGTAGCACTGAATAAATCCAAGTTCATCTAATTTGCCTAATTTCTGCACGAGAAAAAAAAAACGTACTATATGTGATGTATTCCATGTTACTAAACATTCATACAAAAATTTATTCAAATCAGAACTTTCATACAGAAGTTCTGTACAAAAGACTGATTGCACTAATTTTGGTACAAAATGGCTGCTGGTGACAATCTTGAATTTTGGACCACACCCAAAAACACTCGTTCTCATCCCACGGTGATAACAAAGGTACCCAAGAAGTTTTGTAAAGATCGGTTCATAAATACGGCATCTAGCGTGAGCCGTATAGAAGTTGTGTACAAAAAAACTGATTAGACCTAATTTCGGTACAAAATGGCCACTGGCAGACATCCTGAATGTTAGACCGCACCCAGAAACACTTGTTCTCGTCCCAAGGTGATAACAAAGGTACCCAAGATGTTTCGTGAAGATCGGTTCCTAAATACAGACTCTAGCCCGTGCCGTATTGACAATCACATGTGTACTTACTGTGTGTAAGTTGCACTGAAAAAAACAAAGTTCATCTAATTTGCATAATTTCTGCACGAGAAAAAAACCCGTATTATATGTGATGTATCCCATGGTACTAAACATTCACACACAAAATTATTCAAATCAGTGCTTTCATATGGAAGTTTTGTGCAAAAATCTGATTGCACCTAATTTTGTACAAAATGGCTGCCATTGGCCATCTTGAATTTCGGACCGGACCCAAAAACACTTGTTCTCGTCCCACGGTGATACCAAAGGTACCCAAGAAGTTTCGTAAAGATCGGTTCATAAATATGGCCTCTAGCCCAAGCCGTATTGGCATTTGCACTTACAGTGCTGAAAGTAACACTAAATACATCAAAGTGAGTCTAATTTGCATAATTTACGCATGAGAAAAAAACCCGTATTATATGTGATGTATCCAATGGTACTAAACATTCATACAAAAAATTATTCAATTCAGCGCTTTTATATGGAAGTTCTGCGCAAAAATCTGACTGCACCTAATTTTGTACAAAATGGCTGCCAGTGGCAAACTTGAATTTTGGATCGAACCCAAAAACACTCGTTCTCGTCACACGGTCATAACAAAGGTACACAAGAAGTTTCGTAAAGATCGCTTCATAAATACGGCCTCTAGCCCGAGCCGTATTGAATTGTTGATGGACAGACGGAGGCCATGGCATAAGCTCAAATTTGGCTTCACCAAAGTTGAGCTAAAAATATTGTCTTAGGTAAAGGGTTAAAAAGATGTTAATAAAGTCTGTGGTATTACTCATCTAAAATCCAACTAGAACTATCACTGAAGGTGATTAATACTCCCACTTCCGGCTCACTGGAATGCACCTCTGAATAATAAACCCAAGTTCATGGGAGATAACTTGGTTAAAATTGTCACAGATCAAATAAAATTGTCGTAGATCAAAAATTTTGGAATATGTGCATGTTCACTTAGTAGTGATGATGTTTGAAAGGTTTCTTCAAAATCGGTTCTTTAATGTAGGAGGAGTTACGCACATAAGAATTTGTTCGGACGGAAAGACGTACGGATGGACAGACATACAGGGCGATTCCTATATAGCCCCCACTTCTTCGAAGCGGGGGTATAATAAGTAATCAGTCTACATTTTTTTACTGGCTCTCTAATTTGCATCAGTGGGGCTGACAATGAAATTAACTCCTTGTATGCTACTGGTGGATATTCCCATCAGGATAGAAATACTGACATTATCCTGCATCTGCATCTGAGTAACAAGAAAGTGTCAAATCACACTGTAGCTTACCTTGACTTTATAATACATAATTACTTATGTTGCATTTTAGTAAACTGTGTCATAATTATTAACTGTTTTGTTTTTGTTATTCATCAGAAGAAAAAAAACTTGGAAAAAGGAAAAAAAAACTGGGCCATGACAGTCATTCTTGGCAACCAACTATGACAGAAATACATATATGACATTCTGATCATTTCATCATACTAAGTCATCCTATAAATTTTCAAGAAAACTGGTCCATAAATGCAACCTGTAGGGATTGATGAAGAATCCAAGATGGCTGCTACTGTGTCGAGCTAACCATGACCAACAATCCTGGATTGTAGTGAAGGAAGTTTTAGTCACTCCAGTATTTTTGTCATACATTCCTCTTATCTTGATTTATGGTTTTTCGTGGGGATCTTCCACCCCTTCTTTGTATGCTTTCTAGTTTTGTGATCTTTTGATTTTTGTATGAGTCAACAGATGACAGCTCCATATTCCATTATCGATCGATTTTGGCTGTTCTTTGGCAATCCCTTGGACAGTGTTGGAGGTTTCTGCGGAGGAATCTGAGAGTGGAATTTGCCTTTTTACTTATATTGTTGTGTTCTTTCCATTTAAGATATTCCTGTATTTGTAGTTTGAAGTAAGGGTTAGATGGAATGTGTTCTAGTATTTATTTGTTGGTGTTTAAGGTCACATACTTATGCACAATGGCTAATTGTGACAGTGACAGTGTTCTAGTATATAGACGTTTAGGTTGTTATGGCCTGGAAACAGCCTAGCCCTTAAATTGTCCATCGTCTATGTTTTAGTTTCAATTGTCTTTAATAGTTCAGTAGTTCAATAGATTGGAAAATAGTACCAATGTGAAATATTCCAGACTGTTGAATCTAAAATTACCATAAACATTCATTTTCTCTGAATAAATAATACAAGAAATGTTTCTCAATCTTTAATGACATTGGAACACTGTTTGATATATTTGTACACTAAATACTTATGAAGACTCACACAGCGATAGTTTTATTATTATGTCATGCAGTTCCACCAGTTTTTTTAAATATCTTGATGTTTTCAAGGCAAAATAATTATTTACTGAATGAAAATCTACAACTGGAGCATGAAAGAAGATCTCTACATTTTTGTGAATAAAGGGGAATCTCCTTGAATTAGTGTTAGTCTGAGTGCAAAATTCCATAAAAAGTGGGTAACCCAAGAGCCTATATACCAGTGATGCATTACTAATGGAATTAGACCATGAAAATTGGAAAAGAAAAAAAAAAAAAAAAAAAAAAAAATAGTTTTTTATTTACTGGTGTTTAGGCCATACAAAGTTGATTGTCTGTTTCTCAGGCCATTTTTCCCAAAAAAAGCATGCGGGCGGGCGTTTTTTTTTTTTTTTTCTTTTATTTTCTCCCCGAGAGGTGGGTGTTTGTGGTAATTTGACCCCCACCCAAACGCCTGGTGGACGATGCAAAATTTCGCAAATATATTGGTTATTCACCACAGGGGTGTTGGGTCGTAAATGAAGTGGGGTTTGAATGTTTGTTTTTTCAGTGAAACGTGAAAATTATAACACAGGACGAAAGTCACGAAACGCCTCGTGGGTGAAACGTCTCTGGGACAAATCAAACGTCGAAGTGCCAACTTTCAGAGATTTATTTTACCAAAAAAAAAAAAATCCTTATCACAACAAGCCTAATAAAATCGTGAATCGCAATTTTTCCCCATTATATTCAAAATTATCACAACCCATTTGAATGGGCAGTTCATCCATAAATCATATTTTTTGGAAATCTGAAAATGAAATACAAAACGAATGTTTGCGTGTTTTTATTAACCAATTCGACCGCACATACCTGCCTATATGTGATTTATTTTCAACTATGACTGTTACTTTTATATCAAGCAACTGTTACTATTAGTTATCCAATTATCCTGCATCTCAAATGCATTTATTTAAATTAACTGGGAAACTCGTAACGGTTTCAAATAACAGTACACAAATTCCTAATGACGGCCATTTACAATACAAATGTTACTAAAAATAAATGCCAGGAGACTGTGTTCCATTCAACATAGCACCTGACTTTGCAGACTTTCTGAGGGTTGGTGCGAATCAAACGTGGTGCGAATCGACCATTCCCCTTTGTGACTGTTTGTTGTCAGACTGAACGACACCTTCCTTCTTGCTGTCATTATGACTTACCTTTTACAGAATAAAACACTTTCTGTCGTGAGTATTGCTAAAACCTACCCACTTTATTGAGGTATGATGTAGAAAAAGCTTGAAGTGTGTTAATTTAAAATTTGCAAACGCATCGATATCGATTTACCGAAATGAGCACAATATCTCAAATTTTTGGAAGATTTTTTTGGTGTCATAAAAAGGTTACATGCACACCAAAAATGACCATGCACGCGGACCTGAGAAACAGAGGTTCTTTTTTTATGGCCTTAAGGTCACATATTTCTGTACAATGGCTGATCATGACCACGACAGTTTTACGGGTGGAGGAAGCCGGAGTACCCAGAGAGAACCACCGAGCAACGGCGAGCAACTAAACTCCCAAATAACAACACTCACTGATTTCCAAACTCTGCTGCCAAAAACAAAAACCCTGACTTGAGTACACACATACTAGCAGCAATTGGAACCGTGTCAAAATACTTCAGATTAATTGCAGTAACCTGAAAAAGAAGAAAATTAAATCATATCTGGTTAAGTTTACAAATTAAGGGATTTTTTTCAGGGTAAGTTTACGAATTAAGCATTTTTTCAGTTAAAATGTATATTGGAGAACAAATCTCTATTTAACTACACAAAAGAAAACAAGAGTCAACAGATCCAAAAGCTCTTGTCAAATTCACAATTATCAGCATGCCTGCACAAATTCACCCTCTCCACACTGAAGAAAAAATATCGAATTTTCAACCTGCAAATTTTTCCCATGATGCAACCAAGAATTTAACCAATACAAGCTTGTTTGACAGAGCTCATTGAGCTCTGTCAAACAAGATGGAATTGGTTCAATTTCAAGTTGTATTATGGGGTAAGACTAGCTATTTAAAATATTGCTATTTCAACATGAGTGCACAGAGAGTTCAACTGTATTCTTAAGCTGACTCTGAAGCAATGATGTATTTCGACTTGCAGACCCTCAATGTTAGTTATTTATTGGGGTTTAATCACACTTTCAACAGCCAGTCACCTCGTGTCCGACAGTTTTACGAGAGGAGGAAGCCAGAGCACCCATAGAGAACCAGCTAGCAATGGTGAGCAACTGTCAGACTCCCCAATGTACTAACTCCAAGCCAGAGCACATATAGAGAACCACCTAGCAATGGTGATCAACTGTCAGACTCCCCAATGTACTAACTCAAGCCAGAGCACCCATAGAGAACCACCTAGCAATGGTGATCAACTGTCAGACTCCCCAATGTACTAACTCCACACAAGCAGGGTTAACATTCATTGAAAACATGAAGACAAGGGCACCATCGACATGCAGTACACCTTAGTACACAGCACCACCGTGCCGCCTGCCCCCCCTCCCCTCCCCCCCCCCCCCCCCAAGTGAATAATCAGAATTAACTGCTCTGCCTAAGGACATAATGCCTTTGCCGCTGGCAGGGACTGAACCATGGACCTTTCAGTTTGAAGTCCAATATCGTAACCACTGAGCCACCACGCTGCCTACTCTCTTTATAAAGAGTGAGAGCCTTAACAGTAAAACCACAACTATAATAATGAAAGTGTCAATGACATAAAAGCTTAACTTGATTGTGTGTTGTGTTTGATGAAAAGGATAATGTTCAATTTTTATGAAAGGATTATGAAATACGACAAGAATTGCGGTAATTGAGAATATGTTAATTTCTGTTCCCTGTATGCTATGTTTTCAATAAAAAATAATTTGAGGTGTAGACTGTACTAAAGTGAGGGGTGGGTTAATGTGGTTCTCATAGTTAATGTATGTCAACCAAATTTACCAAGTTCCAGTGAAATTATTCCAAAACAAGTCATCCTATCAAGTTACAATGAAATCCCTTCATAAATACAGCCTGTAGACTGTGCTGAAGGTTTTTGGGCTTCTTGCCTGTGTAGCCATCATGGTTGACCCATACCAGCCAAAAGGGAACATCCTCATCTAGACATTCTACTGAGTCATCCTACAAAGTTGCAATGAAATCCCTTCAAAAATATGACTTGTAGTCTGTGCTAAAGGTTTTGGGCTCGGGCAGCCATCACGGCTGAATGATCGTGACCAAAAGGGGATGTTCTCATCTGGGCATTATCTGGAGTCATCCTACCAAGTTACAATGAAATCTCTTCATAAATATGACCTGTACACTGTGCTAAAGGTTTTTGGGCTTCGGGCCCCAGTAGCTGTTACAGTTGACCAATCGCGACCAAAAGGGGAAGTTTTCATCTAGACATTATATGGAGTTATCCTACCAAGTTACAATGAAAACCCTCCATAAATACAACCTGTAGACTGTGCTGAAGGTTTTTTGGTTTTGGGCTTGGGCAGCCATCACGGTTGATAGATCGCGACCAAATAGGGAAGTTCTCATCCAGACATCATACAGAGTCATCCTACCAAGTTACAATGTTATCCCTCCGTATTAAATATGACCTGCAGATTATGCAAAAAGTTTTTGGGTTTCAGGCTTAGGCAGCTGTCACTGTTGACAGATCATGACCAAAAGGGGACATTCTCATCTAGATATTATACAGAGTCATCCTACCAAGTTACCATGAAATCCCTTCATAAATATGACCAGTAGACTGTGCTAAAGTTTTTTTTGCTCGGGCAGCCATCACGGTTGACCGATTGCGACCAAAAGGGGACGTTCTCATCTAGACATGACCTCAAATCTGCATCTGAAATTTCGTGACGATCGGACAAGAACTACAGGTGTAGCATGTGCTAAAGTAAAATGTGAACAGACTCACAGACTAACAGACTTCTGCATGCATGATGGCAATAGCTTATCTTGACTGTCAAGTTAAGCTAAAAATGAAATTTTATTTTGGGAAGCATTTTATTGCAGAGTAATGATGACAATGAAGAAAAAATAATTAAGTAGTCTTATTTTCTCGTTTTGAGGAGTCTCACGGCCATATCATCCAAAGGTGAACAGGGAGGATACAGAAATCAATCCAGGTCTCAACAGGGGCCAAATGCATACCCCATTCACAATGCAAATATTTTTCCCAATCTAATCCTAAAACATCTCAATTCCTCCATATAATCAAGATATAGAAACCAAGCAGACTATTCAGGGATCCACTATGCAATCTCAAAAATAAATTCCCAAGTCAGTCCTCCATAATGCAAATTTTCTTAATTGCAAGGGTCTGGAACCGTTCCCACATTGGATGGATAGAGCCCCAAGAAAAGATAGACAGAAAAGTAAGGTAGATGTTTTCACTGTGCAGTTTGGTGCTAAATACAAATGAACAAGTATTTAATAACATGCAGAATAATATAAGAGCACTGTAATACAATGAATAGCATATCCCAGCTAATTTGAGCCAGTAACAATGTAAAATAATATAAAACAAGTTATGTCACACCATGTCTGAAATATAAGCATGACCCACATTCAGAATTTTAGGTTATGCCCACTTCACTGGCACTAAAATTTAACAATGAGGTTCAGGAATGTATTGGGAGGGGTGCCCGTGGAAATGAGACATCCAGGAATAAAAAAATAAATGCACTGAAATGATCTCTGCATGTCCCCCCCCCCCCCCTCCCCCAGTGACCTTACCCATATTTTGAACCCACAATAAGAATCTACTTATGTGGTGTTCGTCTCAAGTTGGTGAGTCATACTGTTATCATAGGGATACCGAAAAACTGAACCGAACCAATCATTGAATACCAAAACCATCTGAATTTTCAAATTTTCTTACTTTCACTATTTATAAGTCCCTGTTGAGGCTTGATAACAGTTGAAAGGTTCATCTTCATGAAAGAAGTGACTGATTTTCTTTTCAGTTTTGTTAACCCTCAATGGACTGGGCTACAGTCCTGAATTCCTACTAGACTACAATCTGTACATGTCCAATTGCTTAGCAATGATTTCTTGTCAAGCGCTGGCTGCCAAGACCTGACTAGAAATCACTGCCCAGGTATTTTGTCTACTGTCAGCAAGACCTCCTAAAGATGGCATAGTCAGGGCACATGCTCTGAGATTGCAAACCCCTAAAAAAATAGGGCTTTAAACATTAAGATGCATTAAGAACAAGTCATAAAATTAGTGTAGATATGAGATGAGGCCGTTAAAGAATGCCACTGTTAAGGTCATTTTTTTTATAAACAATAATTTATTTCACTTAAATGAAATGGGCATCGGCAAACCGGTAAGGCCCATATCAACGCCTCCGCTTTACAGGTAGTTAACATCAGTCAGGTGCAAGTGCAAATAAACAAATGGAAATTATACAACTTGTGACACAAACACATTTATAAATTTGACAGTAGAATAAATGATGTATAAGATCCAAGTTGGCAATTGGGTTGTTTTGGGGTCATTGACAGTGTCCTATAGCATTGTGGTAGAATGATGGAACTTATTCATTCTGTTTTTCCTGATGTGAATTCCTCTTTGGTACTATCAGCAAATCTCAGTGAAGTCAGATACCGAATACTGAACTGATGCCATAGTATAACCCCTAAAAAATACTGAAACCAATACCAAATCTTCCTCGACCCATATTTTGAATGTACATTGACTCTCAACTTATTCGATGTTGGTCGCAAATTTATGTCATACCTGGGCCTGAATTATAAACATCAACCTCATTCAGAATTTCATCAACTTTTCTGAGCACTACAATTTAAAAACTAGAGGCTCAAGAGAGCCTAAAACGCTCACCTGGACCAAGTTGTCCTAAACTGTAAGGGTTATTGGGTATGGAGAAAATGTAATCTGAATGAACCATATGACAGATTCGCCAGCAATTTTTTTGTCCAATTGTTTCAACTGCTCAGAAGAAAGCTTCAAACCAAATACAAAATCTCTAGTCCGTGCAGTTGGGGAAATATTGGAGATTTCATTTTTTTCTATTTTTAGCGCCAGGTGATCCCATGGGGAACCGTGAAAAATTTTGGGGGCATGAATGAAGTACTTAGGGCCAACTAATGCCACATATAAAATTTGGTTCGAATCACTCCATTGGTTCTTGAAACAGAAATTTTCAGGGGAGCTCAAAAGTGAGCCCATCCCCTGGAGAGCCCAAATATGGACCTATCAACTTTCTTTGAACAACTTTTAATCTTGAACACCAGAGGAAGTTCCATACCAAATATCAAAGCATTCCCACTTGTGGTTCATGAGATGATTTTTAATGAATTTCACGCTATTTGGGCAAAAGCCCAAGCCCAAAAAGGGCAGAGACCCCATTTGAAGAAAACTAAAACAGAATACCCCCAAGATGATGTGGACCACATATGTTTCAATTTGGGCCATTGAATTGTGAAGAGAAGATATTTTTAAAAAGGAAAACATGTTATCTTTTTCCCATTGACTTCAGTGTTAAAAAATGTTGAGTCATCATATTTTCACAACACCCAAAACAGACCATATGGGATTTGCTAGCAATTTTTTTTTTTTGTCCAATTGTTTCAACTGCTCAGAAGAAAGCTTCATACCAAATACAAAATCTCTAGTCCGTACAGTTTGGGAAATATTGGACATTTCATTTTTGTTCTATTTTTAGCTCCAGGGGTTCCCATGGGGAACCACGAAAAGTCTTGGGGGCATGAATGAAGTCCTTAAGGTCAACTAATGCCACATATAAAATTTGGTTCAAATTGCTCCATTGGTTCTTGAAATGGAAATTTTCAGGGAAGCTCAACAGTGAGCCCATCCCATGGAGAGCCCAAATATGGACCTATCAACTTTCTTTGAACAACTTTTAATCTTGAACACCAGAGGAAGTTTCATACCAAATATCAAAGCATTCCCACTTGTGGTTCATGAGAAGAAGATTTTTAAAGAATTTCATAATATTTGGGCATAAGACCACGCCCCAAAAGGGGCGGAAACCCCATTTGAACATAACTAAAACAGAATACCCTCAAGATGATGTGGCCCATATATGTTTCAATTTGGGCCATTGGTTTGTGAGAAGATTGTTTTGTAAAAGCTAACGTGCGATGGATGAGGATGACGGACGCCATGTGATGGCAATAGCTCACACTGACTTTCAGTCAGGTGAGCTATAAAAAATGAAGTTCAGGAATACACTTGGTGATCTCAAAACATGGTTTACAGAATTTAAAAAAAATTCACCAAATGACCCATGGGGGACCCCAGTGACCTTCACTCATATTTTGAACTCGCAGTTTGTCAGATAGGAGATATAAGCGTGACATACAAGGTGGTTTTCAGTAAAAAAAACCCCAAAAACATGTGAGATATGCAGTTTCCAAAGAATCCACGATGGCATAAAGATCGGCCGTTTTGAACCAAAAAATGAACACACATGCAGATTAACACAGTTAACCTCCCCCTGAAAACAGATTCATATAATGTTATATAATATTTAAGTATGAAGATATTTGAAATAAGTGTGCGGTAGGATACAATGGGCAATTGGCACACACAGTTTGTGTTTCTTACAGGACTATTATCCCAAGCAAAATCTTGGGAAGACAACCAAATTTATTTCCCGGGTATATATGTCCATATTAGTGCTGAAACAGTGGGGGAATTTGTAACCGGTAATCTGTATGGTATTATTCAAACGAATAACGGTTATCCACAAATTGATAGATAATCATATATGAAGCTTGTCATTTTCAGCCCGATGATCGTCCTCACCCTCAGTTGGTTGCAAATAAATTGATTCAACTTTGAAAGTACATGAATTCAGAAATCCATGTGCTTAATATTGACACTTTACTCTGTCATCTGACCTTGTTGAAAAACAATTTCATATAAACATTTTTTTTCTATTGCTGAGCAAACACGCTACTGCACAGTGTATAGCCACCAAGGTGGCTTTTCAACGGTGCATGATAGAGGCCCCTACCACGCAAGCAGCTTGAAAGCCATTATACAGCGGAACCCTGTTAATTGAATAGTCACTTTACGAATGAAAATTATTCAATTAACAGGAGTATTAAATTAACACGGATTGTGTCACTTTCCTGTACTCCTGAGATAAACTTAGCATTTATTATATCTTGTTTGACAGAGCTCCGGGAGTGCTGTCAAACGATATAATAGATTAAATGCCTGCACTGGTTGTACTGAGGCAAAATAGGTCTCCAAACAGAGGAAAACTGGTTAGAGCCAGGGTAATTTCTTGACAGGATACAACATTTATTAGTCAATTAACAGGAGTTTACTCTATAACCTATTTTCAATTAACAGGACAGTTTTGTACTGGAGGTATGGAAATGGTTTTGTGTTGGGCAATTATATTGAATTAACAGGGTTATTCAGTTAAAAGTGGGCTCCTCTTTACTATGATGTTTGACCATGCACACATTTTCAAAGACTATTGGGTACAAACCATATCTTCATCCACATCCAGGGTAACTTTAAATATATCTCCTTGTTCTGTCTGGACAAGAAAGAAAAACATGCTCTGAAAAATAAACAAAACAAAGCAAGATTAGATATTTTTCATTGTTTTGAACTTTACAGATTATAATTATGGTCTGCTTCATAAAAGATGAGACTTTTGCACAAGAAAATTTGCACACACTGAGAAAACAAAATTATTTGAGCTCTTAACTAAATCGTGAGAAAGGAAAGTTACTATAATCTGAACATTGCATTATGTAAAGGTTTAAAAATGCAGTGCACTAATATAAATCAAAAAGAGAAATCATGGTGTTCAAATAATAAATCAGTATTTTTTTTACAATATTTGTTTTGGGTAAAAAGACAATTTTTAAATCAATTTTGTTTATGAACTTGTAAAAAAAATAAACATAAGTTTATCATTCAATTAGTTTGAAGAATCAGAGGTGAGAGTCAGAGGAGAAAAAATCCAATAAGGTGATTGCATATCAACAAGTAGAGTTTGTTACTTTGCCTGGAAACAAACTTTTAACAAAGGTCTATTCACAGTAACAGTCCTGTGATCTTTGACTTTATAGTTAAAGGCCTCAAAAGGGTTCGTTTTCTTTCTAAAAGTTTCATTGAGCTGTAATAAATAAAACTATTTGAAATTTATATTTTGATATCAAATGTAAATTTTATTGTTCCATTGCACAAAATATTTTGTTTGCAGTCACCTAAACGTTCACCAGTTAACTCTTTCAACACGAGAGACTGCTTTTCCAGTCCAGGAACACGATACGTCATAATTTCATTAAGTAGAATGGCTACTAAGTGAACGTGTGTGGTAGAACAATTAATATTTTCAATGTGCAGCCTTCATTAATTGCTCTACCCCCAAATAATGGATATGGACTCTTCCAATTTCTGCCGTTTAACTGGCATGCTAGATACCACTGTGTTGAAAGGGTTAACCTTCATTTAGTTGCACTAAAGTGATAATTTATTGTAAAAGTCTATGTTGTTGACAAAATGAAAGTGTCACTGCAGCTTAACTTGACTGTGTAGTGTTTTATGAAAAGGATAATGTTCAATGTTTATGACTGATCGTGACCAAAATAGGAGTCTCATCTAGAACATACTAAGTAAATCCACAAAGTTACAATGAAATCCCCTCTTAAAAACAACCTGTAGACAGTGCTAAAGGAATCTAGGTCACATGCTCAAGTGACGGTAATGGCTGACCAATTGTAACAAAATATGTCAGTCTCATCTAGACATCATATGAGTTATCCTACAAAGTTACAATGAAATCCAAAATAGGATGTTCTCATCTAGACATGATCTCGAATCTGCATATGAAATTTTGTGATTGGACAAGAAATACGGGGTGCAGACTGTACTAAAGAAAATATGAACAGACTCAGACTAAAAGACTCCCAGATTTCAGCATGTGTGATGGCAATAGCTTATCTTAACTTTGTCAAGTTACGCTAAAAAAGGAGAATGGCAGAATGTAGTAAGGACAATTTTGCTTCCAGGAAAAACTGTTCCAGTGAACACTACCGTTTCTTTTACAATGCCCACATTTCAATCTCAGATATTCGGTGAACAAGAAAAACAAATGAGAGAGTTGTCTGACTTCACCCTTTACATAACAGATCGACTCAAATTAAGCAATTGGAAAAAAAGGTATTGAAAAAAATAAAACCATATGTGATACCCTCCCCCCACTGGAATGAGCTCACAAGGCACATTCCAATGGGAGAGGGGGGGGAGTTTACTTGATATAGAAATGTCATTAAAAGTGGGCTGGGAGTTTTGGAGGGGACTCCAACTCCACAATGGATGGCTGATACTAACTGATAACAGCTTACTCTATCTACTTTCAGTCAAGTGAACTGTACACCTGGAACTTAATTAAGCACCACCTGTTTTTTATGCAGTGGTGTTGAAAGAAACTGTCACTACTTTCATGCTATCTTTCAGATGGCCAAAAGTTTGCGAAAAGAATCGTCTATTGACAAATGAAAGACAACACAATGATGAAAATATGAAGTATTTTAATAGCGCTAATTACACATATCTGTCACTAATGTTTTTGATGGAAAAATGTTCTCTCGACAATATGGTGCAGGAACGGTCCATGAAGAAACAATGCCGGTAATTACTGACAAAAAATGTAACTTGTGATCTCCTGAACACAATAGCAGTGTCTGACGTCTATAGTGAGTGAATCCACCACATGCCCGGATGACAGCCTGAACCCTCTCCTAATACTACCTGTGAGCCTTCTGATATGGTCCAGTATAACTGCTGCTACTCCTCATGCAATGCTGCTACTCCTCATGCAATGCTGCTTCCAAATTGGCCAAATTCAGTGCAGGCAGATCCTTTACTTGCAAACGATGTCCAAGAAAGTATTAGATGTGTTTTAAGGTATTCAAATCGGGACTCATTGCAGGCCAAGGTAGTATTGTAATAGCATTGTTCTGAAGGAATCCTTTCACAGCATGAGAATGATGCGGCCTTGCAGTGTCGTGCATGAATACTGGGCAAGTAGCCAACATGTGGTTGTCAAAATGAGGCGCAGCAACCGGATTGAGAATGTCCCAGTTGTACTGATGACCACTGAGATTACCACATACAGTCACCATATCAAGTTTACAATCATGAGAGAGGCATCCACAATCATCCACAATCATTACTGATCCTCCACCATAAGGAACAGTAGGTCTTATGTTCCTGGGCAAGTAAGCTGTATTTCTATGTATTTCTATGCCTCCACACTCTCATGCAACCATCTGTGACATGAAGCAGGAACCTACTCTTGTCTGACCAATATACTCTCCTCCACATCCTGAGATTCCAATGTTGTTGTGCCATACACCACTCCAAACATCGTCTTTGACACTGATCGGACAGAGCTGGAAGCTTGATGACCCTTCTGGACCTCATACCCAGTGCTTTGAGACGGTTTAGGACAGTTCTACTGCACAAACACCTGTTGGGGAGCCAAAGGCATTTCAAAACCCTACTTGAAGCAAAGGGTTCATGCCTAACAAGGCATGCCAGAATCGGATCTTCCCAAGGAGAGGTCTTTAGGGGTTGTCCAGGCTTTGGTTGGTCCTCAACATCGTTGGTTTGTTGATGTTTTCAGACAAGTCTACTGATGACAGAATGACTATAGCCAAGTTGCCTTCCAATAGATTTGAATGACATGCCTGTTGCATGCATGCCAACAATTTGCCATCTAAGTGCCTCTAACAGTCTCCTTTTGCCATGCCAACATTTTGATAATGCTGACAAATTTTCCTATTTAATACCCAGATATTGCAAGTGGATGATAGTGTTTTTGTGACAGTCATAGGAAGCATACTTCAGGTGGACAAGTGGAGGTGATTGGGTTAAGCTATCAACCCGAAACATCATGTTTCACTAGATGAAATGTACTGCAAGACATAGCAATCACAGGGTCCATACACTTTTCAGAGAATCAAATTCCATGACTTTAGCATGACTTTTCCAAAAAATTCCATGACCGGATAAGTTCGCACTCAAACAGAAAAGTTTCCTTTTTTGCATAATTTTTCAGCAAGTCACGCATAATTTTTACACAAAATCAACCCGTTTAAACCCGGTTAAGTATTCCATGACTTTTCCAAAACTTTAACCCTTCCAGCTCATTTTCCAAAACTTTTCAAGGTCCTTGATTTTTTCTCTCAAAATTCCATGACTTTTCCAGGATTCCATGACCCATACAAACCCTGAATCATTAAAACATAATCAGTAACAGCAACTTCACTGTCAGGAAACATTTCAGTGGGTGCTAAAGTTCCAGGTGAATATAAATTTGGATTAAAAACTTACTTTTGTTTTATGTGTAGCACTACAGACAAATATCATTCCTCTCTCAGGATCATCAAAATCATGCTGAAAAATAAAAACACCTCAATTGTAACTAAGAAACAATCTTATCTTGACATAAGGCCTAAAAAGTTAAAAATCTGTTTCTCATGCCCTCCTGCATAGTCCTCTTGGCTGCTGTATACCCTCTTTTATAACCAATTCAAACTTAACTAGAAGCTCCAAAGAGCCTGTAATCGCTCAACTGGCAGAACTACATATAACAAGAGGCCCCACGTGGCCTTAATCGCTCACCTGACAAAGTGACTCTAAGAAGTATTTTAGGTCACCTTCACCATGTCATGCCTCATCAACATTAACTGGTTGAGTGATAGATTTTGTTTGAAGTTCAACATTTGTTACCTAAAATTAGTTTTATTTAAAATCGTTGGTGTGTGGCCAATCTCCAATGATTTTTAATAAAGCAAATTTATCTCTGCAGACAAACTGGTTTAGCATGAAGCACAAACAAGGAATGTGAAGAGATAGCCTTGGACATCTCTCCCCAACTGTGGATATCTTCCATGTGCTACATGTATATATTTGCATGCAAGAAAACAAAAATTTTCACAAATTTTCCAAAATATTAGTTTTTTTTATCATCATTGGAACAAGCTCAAACAGCTTATTCCAATAGGGGTATGGGAAGATCAGGTATATTTTTGAGACAGAAATGTGAATATATAAATAATGGTGTTTTTTTGTGAATGATGCTGGAGAATTTTGCGTAAAGATATGGTAAATGGTTTGTTCTAGATACAGAATGATGCAAAAGTATTTAAATTTGATTAGGCAAGTTGTTCCTATAATGCATTTAAAAATTGAAGTAACTGTTTTTTTGCTGACAAACTTTTAGATGTGTGTGTCTGTGTTTGTGTTTGTGTGTGTGTGTGTGTGTGTGTGTGTGTGTGTGTGTGTGTGTGTGTGTGTGTGTGTGTGTTTGTGTGTGTGTGTGGGGGGGGGGGGGGTTAAGAGTGTTCTTGCAAACAAAATTCCTGAATAAATGGAAAATTTTATTTTTTGTGTGAAAGACATAGTGCGTGAATGTTGATTGGAACAAGCTTAGAGAGCTCATTTTAATGTGAAGTCATAAAGCTGTGTTTTACGTATGAAATTCTGGAATAACTAAAAAAATTGCTTTTTTGCTTCAAAAAGCATGGTGTGCGACCTCTCATTGGAATGAGCTCAAAAAGCTCATTCCAATGGGGTATTTACAAGCGATAAGTACATGTATGTTTAAGAGACAAAAATTAAAATTTGAATAGCGATTTTTGCGAAGAATGCTGACAAGTTTTGGCAGTTATGCTGGTAAAAAGGTAAGATATGCAAAGTGGTTGTTTTTTAGAGGCGACATTTAATTAAGGGGAATTAACCCTTGATTACTGAGGTAACTTCTAAAAGTACTGAAATTTCATGAAGCAATGTGAAAAACAGACAACAGTTGCCTAAAAATTTCATGAATAACTAAAATTTTTATTCCTTTGTCTCGAAAACATGGCATATGACCTTTGTTGGAATGAGCTGAATGCGTGTGTTCCAATGAGGGGTCATAAAATTTGAACGGAGATTTGTGTGAATAATGCATTAGTACTGCTAGATTTGGGTAAACGGTTCACCCTGGATACCACCCCTTCTATAGTAGATCTTTTCTGCAAATTTTGTCTAAGATTCTATCAACTTTACAAATAAATACGTTCATGAATCACAATCAGATCCACCCCACAATGTTGCATACCAAATATCAAAAGATTCTGCCTGCTGGATCTGGAGAAGAAGATTTTTAAAGAAATATGCCTGAAATGCACTAAGTTCAAATTTGGGCTCCTATACGGAGCTCAAATATAAACCCAGGGGGCCGATTTGAACAAACTTGAATCAGATCCACCCCACAATGTTGCTTACCAAATATGAAAAGATTCTGAAGCTGGATCTGGAGAAGAAGATTTTTTAAGAAATTTGCCTGAAATGCACTAAGTTCGAATTCGAGCTTCTATAGTGAGCCCAAATATGAAACTAGGAAGCCGATTTGAACAAACTTGAATCAGATCCACCCCACAATGTTGCATACCAAATATCAAAAGATTCTGCCTGCTGGATCTGGAGAAGTTTTTTTAATAAATTTGCCCGAAATGCACTAAGTGCGAATTCGGGCTTCTATATTAAGCCCAAATATGAATCCAGTGGGCCGATTTGAACAAACTTGAATCAGATCCACCCCGCAATGTTGTATACCAAATATCAAAAGATTCTGCCTGCTGGATCTGGAGAAGAAGATTTTTGAAGAAATTTGCCCGAAATGCACTAAGTTTGAATTCGAGCTTCTATAGTGAGCCCAAATATGAATCCAGGGGGCCGATTTGAACAAACTTGAATCAGATCCACCCCGCAATGTTGCATACCAAATATCAAAAGATTCTGCCTGCTGGATCTGGAGAAGATGATTTTTTAAGAAATTTGCCTGAAATGCACTAAGTTCGAATTCGAGCTTCTATAGTGAGCCCAAATATGAATCTAGGAAGCCGATTTGAACAAACTTGAATCAGATCCACCCCACAATGTTGCATACCAAATATCAAAAAATTCTGCCTGCTGGATCTGGAGAAGAAGATTTTTTAATAAATTTGCCCGAAATGCACTAAGTCCGAATTCGCGTTTCTATATTAAGCCCAAATATGAATCCAGGGGGCCGATTTGAACAAACTTGAATCAGATCCACCCCGCAATGTTGCATACCAAATATCAAAAGATTCTGCCTGCTGGATCTGGAGAAGAAGATTTTTGAAGAAATTTGCCCGAAATGCACTAAGTTTGAATTCGAGCTTCTATAGTGAGCCCAAATATGAATCCAGGGGGCCGATTTGAACAAACTTGAATCAGATCCACCCCGCAATGTTGCATACCAAATATCAAAAGATTCTGCCTGCTGGATCTGGAGAAGATGATTTTTTAAGAAATTTGCCTGAAATGCACTAAGTTCGAATTCGAGCTTCTATAGTAAGCTCAAATATGAATCTAGGGAGCCGATTTAAACAAATTTGCATCAGATCCATCCCACAATATTGCATACCAAATATCAAAAGATTCTGCCTGCTGGATCTGGAGAAGAAAATTTTTTAAGAAATTTGCCTGAAATGCACTAAGTTCGAATTCGAGCTTCTATAGTGAGCCCAAATATGAATCTAGGAAGCCGATTTGAACAAACTTGAATCAGATCCACCCCACAATGTTGCATACCAAATATCAAAAGATTCTGCCTGCTGGATCTGGAGAAGAAGATTTTTTAATAAATTTGCTTGAAATGCACTAAGTTCAAATTTGGGCTCCTATACTGAGCCCAAATATAAACCCAGGGGGCCGATTTGAACAAACTTGAATCAGATCCACCCCGCAATGTTGCTTACCAAATATGAAAAGATTCTGCCTGCTGGATCTGGAGAAGAAGATTTTTTAAGAAATTTGCATGAAATGCACTAAGTTCAAATTCGAGCTTCTATAGTGAGCCCAAATATGAATCTAGGAAGCCGATTTGAACAAACTTGAATCAGATCCACCCCACAATGTTGCATACCAAATATCAAAAGATTCTGCCTTCTGGATCTGGAGAAGAAGATTTTTGAAGAAATTTGCCTAAATGCACTAAGTTCGAAATCGGGCTCCTATACTGAGCCCAAATATGAACCCAGGGGGCCGATTTGAACAAACTTGAATCAGATCCACCCTACAATGTTGCATACCAAATATCAAAAGATTCTGCCTGCTGGATCTGGAGAAGAAGATTTTTTACGAAATTTGCCTGAAATGCACTAAGTTCGAAATCGGGCTCCTATACTGAGCCCAAATATTAACCCAGGGGGCCGATTTGAACAATCTTGAATCAGATCCACCCCACAATGTTGCTTACCAAATATGAAAAGATTCTGCCTGCTGGATCTGGAGAAGAAGATTTTTTAAGAAATTTGCCTGAAATGCACTAAGTTCGAATTCGGGCTTCTATAGTAAGCCCAAATATGTATCCAGGGAGCCGGTTTGAACAAACTTGAATCAGATCTACCCCGCAACATTGCATACCAAATATCAAAAGATTCTGCCTGCTGGATCTGGAGAAGAAGATTTTTGAAGAAATTTGCCTGAAATGCTCTAAATTCGAATTCGAGCTCCTATAGTGAGCCCAAATATGAATCTAGGGAGCCGATTTGAACAAACTTGAATCAGATCCACCCTACAATGTTGCATACCAAATATCAAAAGATTCTGCCTGCTGGATCTGGAGAAGAAGATTTTCAAAGAAATTTGCCTGAAATGCAGTAAGTTCAAATTTGGGCTCCTATACTGAGCCCAAATATAAACCCAGGGGGCCGATTTGAACAAACTTGAATCAGATTCACCCCACAATGTTGCATACCAAATATCAAAAGATTCTGCCTGCTGGATCTGGAGAAGAAGATTTTTTAAGAAATTTGCCTGAAATGCACTAAGTTCGAAATCGGGCTCCTATACTGAGCCCAAATATGAACCCAGGGGGCCGATTTGAACAAACTTGAATCAGATCCACCCTACAATGTTGCATACCAAATATCAAAAGATTCTGCCTGCTGGATCTGGAGAAGAAGATTTTTTAATGTTTTTCCCATTGCCTACAGTGTTAAAAAGTGCTGACTCAGCACTTTTTCAAAGTCCCGAAACTGTACCCTATGATAAAACCGATGGCAATTTTTTTTTACCAATCCTTTCTGTTGGTCCTAAGGAAGCTGCACACCAAATAAAAATTCTCAGTGCCGTGCAGTTTTGGAGATATGGGCGTTTTAAATTTTTTCTATTTTTAGCTCCTGCGGTTCCCACAGGGCTGCGGGAAAATTTTTTTTTGCATAAATCAAGTACTCATGACCCAATAAGCCCTCACATAAAATTTGGTTCAAATCAGCCTCTCGGTTTGGAAAATAGAAATTTTGGGCGGGGCAAAAAATTTTGCCCCTCTCATAACAACGCCAAGTATAGCCCCACAAACTTCTCTTGAACAAATCTGAGTCTACACCTCAAAAGGAAGCTGCACACCAAATATCAAGTCTCTGCTACTGCTGGTTCATGAGAAGAAGATTTACAAAGATTTTGGTGCCCCTTGGGGGCGTGGCACCACCCAGGAGGAGGGGCAACTTCATTTGAACAAATCTGAATTGGCATTAGGTAATAAACATTTAGCCAACATTTGAATAAAATTGGGCTAGTGGTTTAGGAGGAGAAGTCGATAATGTAAAGTTAACGCCGGACGGACGACGACGGACGACGGACACCGGACGACGGACGACGGAAGCCGGACAGAAAGTGATTAGTAAAGCTCCCCTTGAGCTTCGCTCAGGTGAGCTAAAAATGTGATTTCTCATAGGGTTTACATGGTACGATGAGCCACAATTGCAGCCATGTTTGCAACACGATCAACATTACATTAGAATCATTGGCAGAGGTTGCCCCAGTCACTAATCATGTGAAGTTTCAAAGCATTTGGCCTTGTAGTTTCAGAGGAAAAGATTTTTCAAAATCAACCAGTCAGAATAAAATCTAGAGGCTCTACAGAGCCTGTAATCGCTCACCTGGAACTACATATAAAAATGTTATTTCCCATAGGCTTTCCATGGTAACTATGAGCTGCAATTGTGACCATGTTTCCAACATTACATCAGGATCATTAGTAGAAGGTGCCCCAGTCTTCAATGACGTGAAGTTTCAAAACATTTGAATCCACCAAACAGAATCATAGAAAGTCTCTGGTGGCCATATTTTCCAACCAACAGGAACAAAAAGAGGATCATTTTGTAGAGGGCCTCGTATAGACCATTCTTGCAAAGTTTTTGGTTCAACTCAGCTCAGTAGTTCCAGAGAGAGGATGAAAATGTGATTTCCCATAGGGGTTTTCTGTAGGAACTATAAACCACAATTGTGGCCATGTTTGAAAAACGATCAACACTAAATGAGGACTGTTGGTAGAGGGTGTCCCAGCCATCAACCATGCAAAATTTCAAAAACATTTGGCCCTGTGGTTTCAGAGGAGAAGAGTTTTCAAAATTGACCAATCAGAACCAAAGAATGCTTCTGGTGGCCACATTTTTCACCCAACAGGAATAAAATGAGTAACAGTTGTAGAGAACCTCTGATAGACCATACCAGCCAAATCTGGTTCACATTGGCCCAGTACTTTCAGTGAAGATGATGAAAATGTGATTTTCCTATAGGGTTTCTATAGTAACTATAAGCCACAAATGCAGCCATAATTGCAACCCGATGAAGATTAAATGAGGATCATTGGAAGAGGGGGTTACAGTCATCAGTGACATTAAGTTTTTCAAACCATTTAGCCTTGTAGTTTCAAAGAAGATTTTTGTTGAAAATGCACACATTTATATGAATTCTGTTTCAACAAAAAAACAAGCCAAGACCAATACCGGGTCTGGACCTGCATCGCTGCATGCAACTGAATCGGCAAACAGGAAGTGGCTGCACGGCAGATCTGAAAATTGCATACCTGATACAACTGATCATTATCAGGTTCCAGATGAAATATAAAATCAATCCCTTGCATAGAAGCTGAGAAACGTTTGATGAAAAATTTCAATGTTCAGTGGGTACATTAAAATTTCAAAGTATCGGCAAACAGGAAGTGGCTGCACGGCAAATCTGAAAATTGCTTACACGATACAACTCATCATTATGAAGCAACAGACCAAATATAAAATCAATCCCTTGCATAGAAGCCGAGAAAACCTTGACGGAAAATTTCAATGTTCAGTGGGTACAGTAAAATTTCAAAGTATCGGCAAACAGGAAGTGGCTGCACTGCAGATCTGAAAATTGCTTACACGATACAACTCATCATTATGAAGCAGCAGACCAAATATAAAATCAATCCCTTGCATAGAAGCCGAGAAAACCTTGACGGAAAATTTCAATGTTCAGTGGGTACAGTAAAATTTCAAAGTATCGGCAAACAGGAAGTGGCTGCACGGCAGATCTGAAAATTAGATAAACAATACAACTCATCATAATGAAGCAGCAGACCAAATATAAAATCATTCCCTTTCATAGAAGCCAAGAAAACTTTGACAGAAGAAGTGTTTCGGACGGACGGATGGACGGACGGATGGATGGACGGAGTCGAGCGGTTACTAGACCTGCTCTGCCGCTGGCGACGCAGGTAAAAAATCAGTAAAAAAGGGTTAAAATATTTTGAAAATTACAATTTTTTCAGACAGTATTCTCTTTCAAAATAGCTTTTGGATAGGTAAAGGGTTACAGGAAACACATTTTACTCAATTTTTGTCAGATCTTAAAAGATATATAAAATTACTGTCATCTAAGCTGACATGATGGGAACAGAATATAAACAAACTCCAAACACCTGTCAACAGTCACTATTTTTTATATAAGTAAGAGAGAATAGGTAATAACTTTACAGTTGAAGTTGTTTTACAGTACATGTCAAAATAAGTTAGGTTAATCCTATAAACTATGTATCTTCTCTTCCTCCACTGATAAGACCAGAAGCTGACACCATTTTCTGGAAAGCTCTCACTGATAGCTTTCCAGAAAATTTCAGATTCTGATCTTGTCAGTGCAGGAGCAGCAGTTTACTAAGTTTATTGCAGTTATGCTACAGCTTATTTTGTTTTTTTTCCCCAGTTCTCAGTGGAGAAAAACTGGAACCAACCCTTACCAGATTCTCAAAAAACAAGTATTTTGCTGACAGTACCGATCTTCGTGTAGACAGGAGAGGCACTGGGTTAAGTATTAGAATATAGCCTCTGGTGGCCACATATTTCCATCCTGTCATAGACCATTCCTGTGAAATTTGGTTCGCGTCGGCTCAGTAGTTCCAGAGAAGATGAAAATGTGATTTCCCAAAGGGTTTCTATAGTAACTATAAGCCGCAATTGTGGCCATGTTTACAACCCGATCAACATTAAATGAGGATCGTTGGTAGAGGGAGTCCCAGTCATCACTTATGTGAAGTATCAAAACATTTGTCCTGGTAGTTTCAGAGGAGATTTTTGAAAATCCACCAATCAGAATCAAAGAATGTCTCTGCTGGCCATGTTTTTCAACCCACGGAACAAAATGAGGATCGTATGTAGAGGACCTTCCATATACCATCCCTGCCAAGTATGTTTCACGTCGGCTCAGTGGTTCCGAAGAAGATGGAAATGTGATTTCCCATAAGGTTTCTATAGTAACTATAAGCCGCAATTGTGACCATGTTTGCAACTCGATCAATATTAATTACATATTTTTATATTTATGTGAAGTATCAAAACATTTGGCCTGGCAGTTTCAGAGGAGAAGATTTTTGATGGGTTAATATGACCTCACAGTTAATGTATGTGGCCCTCACAGTTGACATATACCAACAAAAGTTACCAAGTTACAGTGAAATTATTCCAAAACGAGTCATCCTATCAAGTTACCTTAAAATCCCTTCATAAATATGGCCTGTAGACTGTGCTAAAGGTTTTCGGGCTTTGGGCCCCTGAAGCCGTCACAGTTGACCAAACACGACCAAAAGGGGATGTCATCATCTAGGCATTATATGGAGTCAAACAGGTTACAATGAAATCCTTCCATAAATATGACCTATAGACTATGCTAAAGGTTTTCGGCTCGGGCAGACATCAAGGCTGAATGATCGCAACGAAAAGGGGATGTTCTCATTTAGACATTATTTGGAGTCATCCTACCAAGGTACAATGAAATCCCTTCATAAATATCACCTGTAGACTGTGCTAAAGGTTTTCGGGCTTCAGGCCCCTGTAGCCGTCACACTTACCTAATGGTGTCCAAAAGGGGCAATTCTCATCTAGACATTATATGAAGTCAACCTACCAAGTTACAATGAAATCCCTTCACAAATATCAGGGCTTGACAATTCAAAATTTTGGGGAACCTATTTGGAGGTTGCGTCAACCAATTTTCGTTAACCTTTTGATCGGTTGCCTTAAAATTTTTGGTAAACCTTTTGGTTAACCATTTCACGATTTACGTTTGATGTAATAAAGTTGTTGGAAAACAACCGTGTCAGTAGCAGCTGTGAACCTTAAATAACAATATTACTGTATGGGTACCATTTTTAATGAATGTGAAAGTTATATTCTTAATACTGGAATAAAGAAATTAGAATCAACTTGATAGAGATAACATGTTTTCTTTCTTATTCATTTTGTTCTCTTATTACCCCCACACCCCACCCGTCTTTTCATTATAGATACAATGTTATGTTAAATAGAAGACCATTGCTTTTATTCAAAAGAATCAACAGATTGATCATTCTAAAAACAAAATATCTCATATTCTGAGTTATCTGTATGGGTACCATTTTTAATAATCAAAGGCCGACCATGGTTTGGTCGGGTGGAGAAAATTTTTGATTTTGGCACCGAAAAGAAGCGATTTCCGTACATCTGAGGGAATTATTACGCTCTGTAACACTTCACTCAGATGCAGAGAAATGACGTATTTTCGGATATTTAAAACTTTATACATGTAATTTAAATTTACACCCGATTCGGCAAGTTGACAACACTTAGTGACAAAGACGTGGAGGTGCAATGCAGTCGGTATCTGAATTAGGTACATGTATACTATATAATACTAACAATCAGTTGATCTCACCTGCAATCACCAAGAGTTTGTAAACAGAGCATTGAAGAGTTTAGCAGTGAGGTAAAAAAGTCGTCTCGTCCCAATTTTCATTTACCCAGACAATTTTGGTGTCTGGACGATTCGGACCATGTACGATTTGGACAATATTTTTTAGACGATTCGGCCCAGATCTGTGGACAATTCGGACCAGATTTCTGGACGATTCGGACAAGATCATGAACTGTTTTCTATTATATGATTATGGACGATTCGGAATACGTTTACAAATGATTCGGAACAGGCATAAATGCGGAGGTTACAATATAAAGAAAAGCCAGTCTGGGGGTGGGGGGACAGTCTGCTGTTTGAAATAATTGGGGTGGGGGGGGGGGATTGAGAGACAGACATGTAGAATGGGATGCCAAATAATCATCCAGAAATCTGGTCCGTATCGTCGATAGATCTAAGCCGAATCATCCAATACATTCGATCATAATTCTTGAGAATCGAGGACACCAATGGGTACCCCTTTGACGATTTCATCGTATCTTTAGCATGGTGTTTCCAAGATTTTATATTCAGTTATGAAATCGTCACCTAATTTTGGCAGGTATACAGAATTTGGGCCCCTGAATTTGGGCGCCCAAACCGGTATACCGGTACCAAAAACGTCCTGGATATGGCCCTGCCAAGGAGGATTTGTCTTTTACTGGTGGGACAGTTCGTTCTCAGTGCAATCTTTTGTGATTGTGAGTGCGGAAAAAGCTAAGCTGAGTCTTATGAAAAACCAACAGTTGGACATTTCACCGATATAACTTTATTTGAAATCTAAAAGTTCACAGATGCACACCCACACTATCTTATCTTCCATCTGCATGTACAATAATACTAACTCGTACCTGTAAAATTTTTAGTCGTTGAACACTTTTAGTTTATCTAGCCTAGTAGGAAAAAAAACTGTCCGTTCCGCCCCAGGTTCCGCCAATCACATCAAGACTATTTCATTTTTTTTATTTTTGTTTTATTTCATTTTATTTTACTTCCCCCCAAAAAGTGCTGTCCGGCCCTTCCCAAGCACCCCCTGTTTCTGTGTACATATAAAAAAAACAGTAATGCAAATTGGGGGGGGGGGGGGGGGGGGGGGGGGGGGGGGGAAGGGGGGAAGGGGGCTGCCAGAGATACAGTTGAAGGGATAATACAGAATAAACCAAAAACTTCACGTTACCCCCAGTTAGGAGCCTAACATCCCAGCATTTTACGGGGTCAAACCGTCACACTGGGTATTGTACTGATGATCACTCTGGGGGCGAACAGAGCTAGGCCCCGTATTTGGCATTCCTATGGTTTCCGTCAGCACAGCTTGCAATAAAAATTATTCAGTTTCTGCAAGGAAGATAGGAGTAGGTTGTGCGCCGTAAGAGGGTACACTAAATTCTGGACCCGGCGCACTCCCTCTCACCTTCTTCTGGAACATAGGGACACCTAGAGCTTCTAAGCCTTTTTCAATTTTTTTTTAAGGTGTGGTCGGAAATTAATGATTTGATTGCCAACCATTATATTTGCTACTACGACCGCCGAAACCAACAATTATATGCGAATTTAAGGAAGGCACCCCGTCCTCATTTCTGCCAGATGAAACCCTCAAAAACTGATGAATTATGTGGGTTTATCATTTAATTCAAGACTCAAATTATTGTTTCAACGGAGAGATGGGGGTGGGGGGTGGGGGGGGTGATGTGGGAGCTCTCAAAATCCTATCATATATCTGCCCGATAATAGATTGTTTTGCCTCCCCCCCCCCCCCCCCCCGCCCCAACAGTGCTGACTAATATTTTTACAATAATATGATTTTAAGGGCGCTATGGTTTATTGACGGCTCTACAAAAATGTTTGACAGCCCGAGGGTTCATTAGAGGGCCGAGACGAAGTCAAGGGCCTTTAATGACCCGTGAGATATTAACCCATCTGTAGGCCGTTAATGAACTATGGCGCCCGACAAAATCGCGTTATTACTAATACTATTATTACCACCACCACCCGGTGCCATCAGCACTGTTGTAAATGGATATAAGAAAGAATAGCTTCTAGAAGTTCTATTGCCAATTTCCATTGCAAGCAAGGGTAACATCCAATCAGTATGCGGAGCACTGTGTTTAAATATTCCTAGAATTCAACATGATTTCCGACTTTGATAAAAGATATTAACAAGATTTTTCCATGGGCGGTAAGGGTAACGTTGGGTTGGTAGACGGAGTCTGAAGAACAATGTTCAAATATTATTTGAACATAACTTATTGTTTTATTAACGTCTGGCAAATTGGTAATAATATTTAATTATTATTTTTAGGCGAAAAAAGTTTTCAACAAATCATTTAGGCGCTAATCATTAAATGTGACATCCCATCATTGTAAACGCGACAACTCGTCCCGGCATATATATTCAGATTGAGGACGAAGTAACAATTGCCAGATTGGGTCGAGTTACAACTTACATTTTACTTCACAAGTTCAGGCAGGTTTGTCTCATGCATATCCCGTTAAGCCGTTTGCAACTTTGTTGAACGAACACCTTTGTAGTTTGTGTAGAATATGAGTGGTACAACTTATGCTGGGGCTGTTTTTCTCACATCATAATAACCACCGGATGTTTTCATATCCACCGGATGTTTTCTTCAATTGTTGAGTGGGGAATACAAATGTTTGAAGAGACACGAATTCGAGAAAATATGACAGTTTTTTTCGTTAACCGATTCGCCGTTCACCCGATTTATTTTTTGCGTAACAGATAGGCGAACGTTACGAGCGTTCGCGTGAATTGTCAAGCCCTGAATATGAACTGAAGACTGTGCTGAAGGTTTCCGGGCTTTGAGCTCGGGCAGCCATCATGGTTGAATGATCGCAACCAAAAGGGGAATTCTCACCTGGGCATCATCTGGAGTGATCCTACGAAGTTACAATGAAATCTCTTCATAAATATGACCTGTAGACTGTGCTCAAGATTTCCGGGCACCTGTAGCCATCACAGTTGACCAATCATGACCAAAAGGGGATGTCATCATCTAGGCATTATATGGAGTCAACCTAACAGGTTACAATGAAATCCTTCCATAAATATGACCTTTTGCCTATGCTAAAGGTTTTTGGGCTCGGGCATCCATGAAGGCTGAATGATCGCGACCAAAATGCGACGTTCTCATCTAGACATTATTTGGAGTCATCCTACCAAGTTACAATGAAATCCCTTCATAAATTTGATCTGTAGACTGTGCTAAAGGTTTTCGGGCTTCGAGCTCCTGTAGCAGTCACAGTTGCCCAATCACGTCCAATAGGGGACGTCTCATCTAGAAATTATATGGAGTCAACCTAACAGGTTACAATGAAATCTTTCCATAAATATGACCTTTTGCCTATGCTAAAGATTTTTGGGCTTGGGCACCTATCAAGGCTGAATGATCGCGATCAAAATGGGACGTTCTCATCTAGACATTATATTAAGTCAACCCACCAAGTTACAATAAAATTCCACAATAAATATGACCTGTAGACTGTGCTAAAGGTTTTCGGGTTTTGGGATCAGGCAGTCGTCATGGTTGGCAGATCACGCCCAAATGAGGAAATTCTCATCTAGACATCATAAGGAGTCATCCTACCAAGTTACAATGAAATCCCTCCATATTAAACATGACCTGCAGACTGTGCTAAAATTTTTTGGGTTTCGGGCTTGGGCAGCCATCACGGTTGACAGATCATGCCCAAAAGGGGACGTTCTCATCTAGGCATTACACAGAGGGTAGGATTCATGCCCAAAAGGGGACGTTCTCATCTAGGCATTACACAGAGGCATCCTACCAAGTTACAATGAAATCCCTTCATAAATACGACCTGTAGACTGCGCTAATGGTTTTCAGGTTTTGGGCTCAGGCAGCCATACCGGTTAACCGATTGTGACCAAAAGGGGACGTTCTCATCTAGACATGACCCCAAACCTGCATATGAAATTTTGTGACGATCAAACAAGAACTGCGGGGTGTAGTCCATGCTAAAGGAAAATGTGAACAGACTCACAGACTTCCGCACGCGTGATGGCAATAGCTCATCTTGACTATGTCAAGCTGAGCTAATGAAGAACAGCTGTAGAGAACCTCTTGTAGACCATTCCTGAAAGTTTGGTTCGCATAGGCTCAGTAGTTCCAGAGAAGATGAAAATGTGGTTTCCAATAGGGTTTCTATGGTAACTATATGCTGCAATTGTGGCCATGTTTGCAACCCGCTCAACATTAAATGAGGATCGTTGGTAGAGAGTGCCCAAGTCATCAATCATGTGAAACATATGGCCTTGTGGTTTCAGTAAATTTTTCAAAATCCACCAGAATCAAAGAATGCCTCCAACAGGAACAAAATGAGGAGTGTTTTAGAGGACTCCCATAGACCATTCCTGCCAAGTTTGGTTCACATCAGCTCAGCAGTTCCAGAGAAGATGATGAAAATATAAAAAAGCTTACAGACGCCACACGCCAAATGATGGCCAATAGCTCATATAGCCCTTTGGGCCAGGCAAGCTAAAAACTACAACCACCGAGGGAGCCCCCGCCATAATGTCAAACAGAAAACTGGAGCATTATTTGTTATATCGTAACAGAAAATAAAGCATGCGCAAGCAGAGTGCAGGGTTTGTTACAAATCACTGCAGTGATTTATCATTTGTACATGTAAATATTCTGTATCTGTAAGACACATATTATGGTCACACATGTTCTACCATATACATTCTGCTTGAAAACTTTAGGAGGAGTTAGCAGGACAAACCACGTACCATGCAGGTGAAATTCCACATAAAATTGACTATGTTCCATAACCTGTAATTTTGTGAAATACTGAAGCAAATCAAAATCCTGACAATATGCACACCTCTGGTATATGTACAAACATCCTGTGAAATGAAAAGGTCCTAACTTGAAAAGTGTGAGAGTAGTTAGCCAGACAAACAATGTGCCCTAGATGCGGACGGGTGGAGAGACAACGGACAGCAGACAGATGGACGGACAAGTGTAAAACAGTAGGCTCCCTGACTATTCATCGCGGGGACATAAATGAAAGTGTCAATGACACTGTAGCTCAACTTGTCAAGACAAAGACATGTACATGTATAGTATGTGACACAGCAATGACAAACATCAAGGTAATGACCTGATAACAAAGGTACATATAAAGTATTGTAACGGTCTGTACATAAATACTGACCGTTGCCTGTAACAAATGTATAGGTAAAGTATTGTAAAGGTGGGTGACAGTTAGATACTAAACTAGAAAAGAAATCTTTGGAGTCCCAGAGTGGGTCTGACTGAACCCCAAAATATTTGTTCTCATAGCACAGTGATAACAAAGGCACCCCAAAACACACTCATTCCTGTCCCAAGGTGAAAACAAAGGTACCCAAAAAGTTTCGTGAAGATCAGTTCACAAATATGAGCTGTGTAGAAGTTATGACAAAAAACTGATTGGACCTAATTTCGGTACAAAATGGCCACTGGCAGCCATCTTGAATTTTGGACCGCACCTAGAAACACTCGTTCTCGTCCCAAGGTGATAACAAAGGTACCCAAGAAGTTTTGTGAAGATCGGTTCATAAACACAGCCTCTAGCCCGAGCCGTATTGACATGTGCACTTACAGTGTATAAGTAGCACTGAATAAATCAAAGTTCATCTAATTTGCATAATTTCTGCACGAGAAAAAAACCCGTACTATATGTGATGTAGTCCATGTTACTAAACATTCATACAAAAATTTATTCAAATCAGAACTTTCATACAGAAGTTCTGTACAAAAGACTGATTGCACTAATTTTGGTACAAAATGACTGCTGGCGGCCATCTTGATCTCGTTCTCGTCCCACAGTGATAACAAAGGTACCCAAGAAGTTCCGTAAAGATCGGTTCATAAATAAGGCCTCTAGCCTGAGCTGTATAGAAGTTGTGTACAAAAACTGATTGGATCCAATTTCGGTACAAAATGGCCACCATCTTGAATTTTGGACCACACCCAGAAACACTCGTTCTCATCCCAAGGTGATAACAAATGTACCCAAGAAGTTTTGTGAAGATCGGTTCATAAATACAGCATCTTGCCCAAGCCGTATTGACACATACACTTACTGTGTATAAGTAGCACTGAATAAATCAAAGTTCATCTAATTTGCATAATTTCTGCTCGAGAAAAAAACCCGTATTATATGTGATGTATTCCATGTTACTAAACATTCATACAGAAATTTATTCAAATCAGAACTTTCATACAGAAGTTCTGTGCAAAAAACTGATTGCACTAATTTTGGTACAAAATGGCCACCGGCGGCCATCTTGAACTTCAGACCGCACCCAAAAACACTCGTTCTCGCCTCCACGGTGATAACAAAGGTACCCAAGTTTCGTAAAGATCGGTTCATAAATACGGCCTCTAGCCCAAGCCGTATTGGAATTTGCAGTTACAGTGCTGAAAGTAACATTAAATAGATCAAAGTTAGTCTAATTGGCATAATTTATGCGTGAGAAAAAAACCTGTATTATATGTGATGTATCCCATGGTACTAAACATTCACACAAAAAATTATTCAAATCAGCGCTTTCATATGGAAGTTCTGTGCAAAAGTCTGACTGCACCTAATTTTTTACAAAATGGCTGCCAGCGGCCATCTTGAATTTCAGACCGCACCCCAAAACACTCGTTCTCGTCCCACGGTGATAACAAAGGTACCCAAGAAGTTTCGTAAAGATCGGTTCATGAATACGGCCTCTAGCCCGAGCCATATTGGCATTTGCAGTTACAGTTCTGAAAGTAACACTAAATAAATCAAAGTTAGTCTAATTTGCATAATTTACGCACGAGAAAAAAACCTGTATTTCATGTGATGTATCCCATGGTACTAAACATTCATACAAAAAAATTATTCAAATCAGAGCTTTCATATGGAAGTTCTGCGCAGAAATCAGATTGCACCTAATTTTGTACAAAAAGGCTGCCAGAGGCCGTCTTGAATTTCAGACCGGACCCAAAAACACTCGTTCTGGTCTCACAATGATAACAAAGGTACCCAAGAAGTTTTGTAAAGATCGGTTCATAAATACGGCCTCTAGCCTGAGCCGTGTGTATGGTGCGACGGACGGGCAGACGGACGACGGGCCATGACAATACCTCAAATTTGGCTTCGCCAAAGTTGAGCTAAAAATCAGTAATTTGACATGGAGGTCAAAGGTCAAGGTCATATGTGGGTTATGATGCTATGCGACACATTGTCTCTTGGTGATACACCCACATGCTAAATATCATAAGCCCAGGTCAAAAGATAAAAAAGTTCTAGCCCGGAACGGTTGTATGAGAAGAAGAAGAAGAAGAAGAAGAAGAAGAAGAAGAAGAAGAAGAAGAAGAATTCAGGGTAAACCAATATGTCTCCTTTTGGTGAAGGCAAGACATAACTAGCATCACCTTGTTCTTAAAGGCAACATCTATACACCAGTTGCACAGATCCCCGGACGATTTTTAATTGTGTAATTTGAAAATTCAGATTTAATATATAAACATTCTGCTTTTAAACAATGACCTTGGCATTTGCCATATACAACTTATATTGAACAAACTTGTTTCTTTTGTGGTAACATACAAAGCATTTATTTAAAACACCTTACTCACACTGCAAAACTGTTTGGATCCTTTGCGATTCCACAAAAAGGCTGCATGTCATCACCTGTTTTTTAGAATACAAAACAGGTTACTTCTCAATATAACAAAACCAATGTGCTGAGAAAAATGAAATAGATATACAAAGAACCTCACCCTGCGTCTTGGAATAGGACATCTGATGTCTGGTTGGTCACCAAGATTTTTATATGTAATGTAATTCTCTGAGCAGATTAAAACACCACTTGGTCCATCACTCCCACCAGGAACTATAAAATTAAAATAAAACATTTTTTACACATACTAGATATCACGGAGATGGAATCCATCTCTGTGGGCCCCGCAGCAAATAGCCGATGTTAGGTATAAACTGATGTGAACCGTAATACTAAAATATTTCAAGCAACAGGTAAAATCTGATTAAAATCCCTTCCCGGACACAAACTTGTCAGAAAAAAAACCCAAATTCTGAATAATTTGACCTTGAGGCCTAACTTCAAGGTCAAAGCATGGCAACCTTGGTACGCGACACGTCGTCTTGAGATAATCTACTCACATACCAAATATCAAAACTCTATCTATTAAGGGAAAAAAGTTACAGCCCGGACACGAACTTGTCAGAAAAGAACCCCAAATTCGGAATAATTTGACCTTGAGGTCAAACTTCAAGGTCAAAGCATGGCAACCGTGGTACGCGACACATTGTCTTGAGATCATCTACCCACATACCAAATATCAAAACCCTATCTATTAAGAGAAAAAAGTTACAGCCCGGACATGAACTTGTCAGAAAAGAACCCCGAATTCTGAATAATTTGACCTTCAGGTCAAAGTTCAAGGTCAAAGCATAGCAGCCTTGGTACACGACACATCGTCTTGAGATAATCTACCCACATACCAAATATCAAAACCCTATCTATTAAGAGAAAAAAGTTACAGCCCGGACACGCACTTGTCAGAAAAGAACCCTGAATTCTGAATAATTTGACCTTGAGGTCAAACTTCAAGGTCAAAGCATGGCAACCTTGGTACGCGACACATCGTCTTGAGATAATCTACCCACATACCAAATATCAAAACCCTATCTATTAAGGGAAAAAAGTTACAGTCCGGACACAAACTTGTCAGAAAAGAACCCCGTAAACAGAATAATTTGACCTTGAGGTTAAAGTTCAATGTCAAAGCATGGCAACCTTGGTACACAACACATTGTCTTGAGATAATATACCCACATGTCAAATATCAAAACCTTATCTATTAAGAGAGAAAGATTACAGGACGGACGCATGCACAGAGAGAGCGATCACTATAGGGCGTCCGCCTCACGGCGGGACCCTAATAAACCAGAGACTTAAGTGATCAAGAGACACTCATCCAGTGCTCAATGTTTCTCAAGATAAAATGAAAGTGTCAATGATACTGTAGCTCAACTTGTTTAAGACATGTACATATATAGTGTGCGACACAGCAATGACAAACATCTAGGTATTGACCCGATAACAAAGGTGCATATCAAGTATTGTAACGGTCTGTACATAAATGCTGACCGTAGCCTGTAACAAATATATAGGTAAAGTATTGTAAAGGTGGGGTGACAGTTAGATGCTAAACTAAAAAGGAAATCTAAGAAAAGAGTCCCAGGGTGGGTCTGACTGAACCCAAAAATATTTGTTCTCATAGCACAGTGATAATAAAGGCAGCCAAAAACAATCGTTCCTGTCACAAGGTGATAACAAAGGTACCCCAAGAAGTTTCATGAAGATCGGTTCATAAATACGGACTCCAGCCCGAGCCGTATTGACATGTGCACTTACTGTGTATAAGTAGCACTGAATAAATCACAGTTCATCTAATATGCGTAATTTCTGCTCGAGAGAAAAACCTGTATTATATGTAATGTATTCCATGTTACTAAACATTCATACAAAAATTTATTTTAATCAGAACTTTCATACAGAAGTTCTGTACAAAAAACTGATTGCACTAATTTTGGTACAAAATGGCTGCTGGCAGCCATCTTGAATTTTGGACTGCACCCCAAAACACTTGTTCTCATCCCACGATGATAATGAAGATACCCAAGAAGTTTCATAAAGACTGGTTCATAAATACGACCTCTAGCCTGAGCCATACAGAAATTGTGCACAAAAAATTAATTGGACCTAATTTCAGTACAAAATGGCCAGTCAGCCATCTTGAAGTTTGGAGCACACCTAGAAACACTCGTTCTTGTCCCAAGGTAATAACAAAGGTACCAAAGAAGTTTTGTGAAGATCGGTTCATAAATACAGCCTCTAGCCATATTGTCACGTGCACTTACTGTGTATAGTTAGCACTGAATAAATCAAAGTTCATCTAATTTGCATAATTTCTGCTCGAGAAAAAAATCCGTATTATATGTGATGTATTCCATGTTACTAAACATTCATACAGAAATTTATTCAAATCAGAACTTTCATACAGAAGTTCTGTACAAAAAACTGATTGAACTAATTTTGGAACAAAATGACCACCGGCAGCCATCTTGAATTTCAGGCGGCACCCAAAAACACTCGTTCTCGTCTCCACGGTGATAACAAAGGTACCCAAGAAGTTTCGTAAAGATCGGTTCATAAATACGGCCTCTAGCCCGAGCCATATTGGCATTTGCAGTTACAGTGCTGAAAGTAACATTAAATAGATCAAAGTTAGTCTAATTGGCATAATTTATGCATGAGAAAATAACCTGTATTATATGTGATGTATCCCATGGTACTAAACATTCACACAAAAAATTATTCAAATTAGCGCTTTCATATGGAAGTTCTGCACAAAAGTCTGATTGCACCTAATTTTGTACAAAATGGCTGCCAGCGGCCAACTTGAATTTCAGACCGGACCCAAAAACACTTGTTCTCACAATGATAACAAAGGTACCCAAGAAGTTTTGTAAAGATCGGTTCATGAATACGGCCTCTAGCCCGAGCCATATTGGCATTTACAGTTACAGTTCTGAAAGTAACACTAAATAAATCAAAGTTAGTCTAACTTACATAATTTACACATGAGAAAAAAAACCCCATATTATATGTGATGTATTCCATGGTACTAAACATTCATACAAAAAAATTATTCAAATCAGAGCTTTCATATGGAAGTTCTGCGCACAAATCGGATTGCACCTAATTTTGTACAAAAAGGCTGCCAGCGGCCGTCTTGAATTTGGACCGCACCCAAAAACACTCGTTCTCACAATGATAACAAAAGTACCCAAGAAGTTTTGTAAAGATCGGTTCATAAATACGGCCTCTAGCCCGAGCCGTGTGTACGGTGCGACGGACAGACGGACCATGACAATACCTCAAATTTGGATTCACCAAAGTTGAGCTAAAAAATCAGTAATTTGACTTGGAGGTCTAAGGTCAAGGTCATATGTGGGTTATGATGGTATGCGACACATCGTCTCTTGGTGACCCACATGCTAAATATGAGACCGGACCCAAAAACACTTGTTCTCGTCCCACGGTGATAACAAAGGTACCCAAAAAGTTTCGTAAAGATCGGTTCATGAATACGGCCTCTAGCCCGAGCTGTATTGGCATTTGCAGTTACAGTTCTGAAAGTAACACTAAATAAATCAAAGTTCATCAAATATGCGTAATTTCTGCACGAGAAAAATACCTGAATAATATGTGATGTATTCCAAGTTACTAAACATTCGTGCAAAAATTTATTCAAATCAGAACTTTCATACAGAGGTTCTGTACAAAAAACTGATTGCACTAATTTTGGTACAAAATGGCTGCTGGCGGCCGTCTTGAAGGTACCCAAGAAGTTTTGTAAAGATCGGTTCATAAATAAGGCCTCTAGCCTGAGCCGTGTAGAAGTTGTGTACAAAAAAGTGATTGGACCTAATTTCGGTACAAAATGGCCATTGGCAGCCATCTCGAATTTTGGGCCGCACCCAGAAACACTCGTTCTCTTCCCAAGGTGATAACAAAGGTACCCAAGAATTTTCATGAAGATCAATTCATAAATACAGATTCTAGACCGAGCCGTATTGAATTGAGCACTTACTGTGTATAAGTAGCACTGAATAAATCAAAGTTCATCTAATCTGCATAATTTCTGCACAAGAAAAAAAACTGTATTATATGAGATGTATTCCATGTTACTAAACATTCATACAGAAATTTATTCAAATCAGAACTTTCATACAGAAGTTCTGTACAAAAAACTGATTGCACTAATTTTGGAAGAAATGGCTGCAGGTGGCCATCTTGAATTTCAGACTGCACCCAAAAACACTTGTTCTCATCCCACGGTGATAACAAAGGTACCCAAGAAGTTTCCTAAAGATCAGTTCATAAATACAGACTCTAGACCTAGCCGTATTGAATTGAAATGTGGACTTACTGTGTATAAGTAGCACTGAAAATATCAAAAGTTCATCTAATTGGCATAATTTACGCACAAGAAAAAAACCTGTATTATATGTGATGTATCCCATGGTACTAAACATTCACACAAAAAATTATTCAAATCAGCACTTTCATATGGAAGTTCTGCGCAAAAATCTGACTGCACCTAATTTTTTACAAAATGGCTGCCAGCGGCCATCTTGAATTTCAGACCGGACCCAAAAGCACTCGTTCTTGTCCCACAGTGATAACAAAGGAACCCAAGAAGTTTCGTAAAGATCGGTTCTTAAATACAGCCTCTAGCCCGAGCAGTATTGGCATTTGCACTTAGTGCTGAAAGTAACACTGAATAAATTAATTTTAGTCCTAATTTGCATAATTTACGCACGAGAAAAAAACCCGTATTATATGTGATGTATCCAATGGTACTAAACATTCATACAAAAAATTATTCAAATCAGAGGTTTCACATGGAAGGTGTGCGCAAAAATCTGATTGCACCTAATTTTGTACGAAATGGCTGCCAGCGGCCATCTTGAATTTCAGACCACACCCAAAAACACTTGTTCTCGTCCCACGGTGATAACAAAGGTACTCAAGACGTTTCGTAAAGATCAGTTAAAAAATACGGTCTGTAGCCCGAGCCGTGTTGACGGCGCAGCAGACAGATGGGCCATGACAATACCTCAAATTAGGCTTTGCCAAAGTTGAGCTAAAAATTGTATACCAAAATTTAAGGTGAGCTGTTAATGAAGCACTAAATTGTCAATGCAAAAATCACGCCACACTCCAGGCAAATATTCTTCTCAGATTGGGTAGGCATAGCCAAAAAGCTGAAATTAATGAGAACAAGACAATGTATACAGTTCAAGGCAGCAACATGTGTATGCTACGAGTCTGTCACACTTTGCCATATCCCAAACTTGTCTGTTCTCATGCTCCTAATATATTAGCTGTGGGATATAGAGATGGGCAATATACTAAAAAACTGGACCGATACCAATATCAGGCGAGTATCAAAAAACCGATCCAAATCATTGAATACCCAAACTATCAGAAGTTTCATCCTACTTTCTCTACTTCTTAGACCTTGTTGAACACTGAAAGCAGTTGAAGGATTCATTTTCATGAACGAAGAGACCGATTTTCTTTTCAGTTTTCTTAACCGTTGAGGGCCTGGGAAATTCTGAATTACCACTAAACTACAACCTGTACATGTTGTGTTGCTCAGCAGTGATTTGTAAAGTATTGGCTGACTAAACAGGCACCCAAGACAAGACTAGAAATTACTGCTTAGTTTATTTATCTATATATTTTTGAAAAACACATTACAGTGTAAACACCCGGTGTGAAAACGTGAGGTCATATCAATTGCTTTTACAGGCTCATTGTCTCAATGATGAAGTTATTTCAATGACTGAGGTTAATTTAAGACATTTTCAAGACGCTCTTAACAATAACCAGAGTATTTTCATGTAGCTATGAGTAAACTTATTAATTTTGATATTGGTTAAAAAAAGAACTATTTGATCATTAATAATAATAAAATAAAAAGCAACTTGGCCATACGCCCCAGAAAAAAAAAAATTGAATTTTTCAAGTCGACAAAGGGACACATAACTCTAGCAAAAATTGTCAGACCAAACCCCGATTTGAACTTGACCTGTACTTTATGTTGATAAACCTACAACACAAATTGTATTTGATTTCATCAATTACAGGTTAAGTTATTGGTTGGAAACAAAAAAAATAAAGAGTTTTTAAAGCTGAATAAGGGGCATAACTTTGGCAAGAATTGTCGGACCACACCCCGATTCAAACTTCACCTCTATCTTATGCTGATACACCTACATACCAAAATTCATTTGATTTGGTCAACTATAACTAAAGTTATCATCGGGAAACCAAAGTGGGACTGACGCACGGTCACCAGCTATTTTAACAGTCCTCCCAAAAATATTTTTCCCACGGACAAAAAACAACATAAGTTTGACAAAGATTAGCATATAACCTGTCATGTAAAATATGAGATGGAACACTGAGGCAAAATCCTTGCTTTTAAAGAATGCCGTTGGGTTTGAATTTCTGTTGCACAACAATGATTGTCATGCAGCAGAAATTGAATTTTCTCTAGATAAGGTCATATACAAAATATGGGTGGGCTACAGTATTCAGCTTACAGTATCTGTAAATCTCAAATCATGGAAATTCTCAGAAAATAAAGGTTAATAACTCCACAAACTTCAAAAACAAACTTGATCTGCTATTTACTCATGTGAGGTTCTATTTATACGAAAAGTAGATTTGATAATTAACATATAACTGGTGTTGTCATCTGGAAACCATAAATGAAGACCTAAAATTGTAAGAAAACAGGTTGTAAAAAAAGGTAATAGAGTGTCACACGAATGTCAAAATCAAACTTGATCAACCTTTTACTTGAGTGAGTTTATAAGCCAAAATGGACTGCCTGAGTATAACTGATGAAAACTTCATCTGACCCAAATTAAGTCATCCCCTACAAAAAAAAAAAAAAAAAACAGTACAAAATATCAATCATTGCAGACTTTACTGATTCATGATACGATTACAGGAATGAAAGAATGTTACAGGAACTAAGGATCTTATTGGTGAAGCAAACTGAAGAATTGTTTAATGTGTGATAACCAGGTTACCTGTAATAAGAAATGTTGCATGTTCTTCTAACTGTTCTGAATATTTCCGTACGACATGATTCAAACCTAAATCCAATTCGTAATATGTCAACAACTGTTGTGTTTTCTGAGCAGCCTCACCTGTTGGATCATTATCTGCTTCCTGAAACAAAAAAGGATGATAACTTAATGCTTTGTATGATAACTTAATGCTTTGTATGACAAACCAGTTTGCACAAATATTTTTTCTGAATTACTAAATTTTGTACTGTCTAAGCCTTTCATCAGAACAAGTTCATCATGAAAACAAGAGCAACGTCCAGGCTGAATACACCTGTTGAACAATTCGAGATGAAGCCATTTTTCTTCGGAGGGTAGTGAAAAATCTCAAGTCCACCTGGCCATAACTTAAAAAGGGTTAATTGGATGACCCACCAAAGTGCAGGTGCACAGGTTCCTATTGTGGATTTTATTCATGCCAAGTTTGGAGATGATCGGTTAAAACATGACAGAGAAAAAACCCAGACAAAACCAGAGACTCAAGTGAGCCTAAAACTCTCACCTGGCTCAACTTGTCAAAAAGAGATGAGTGTATCAGTAAGTGATCAGCAGCAAGAGCAATTTTTTTGATTTCCTGTGACACAACCAAAGGAGGCAACTTTGAGGCCATTCACTTCTGCTGGTCCTAGGAAAGTTTCCTAGCAAGCTCTGTTCTGCGAAGTATAAAAAAAAAACAACCAAACAAAATTTTGGGTTTTTTTTTCAACTACTGTGGTTCTCTCTACCCCCCCCCCCCCCCACCCCCCCCCCCCCAAAGAAAAAAAAAATTCTGGCATAAATGAAATACTTATGACCCAGTTAGGTACTACATGACAAATTTGGTTCACAACTGCCCATTGGATCTGAAAATAGAAATTTTGAGTGTAGCCCAAATTTTGACTTGCTGAGTAAAGTGAATTTGCATCACTAAAGTAAGCTCCAAACAAGAAATCAAAGCATTATTTTAAGTGGCTTATAAAAGGAGGATTTTTAAAGCATTTAGGTTTATGGAGCATTAACCTCACCCCACCAAGGGATATACTAATTTTGGGGGTAAAAAATCAGAAAAATAAATTCCACCAGCTTGGAGATGGCAGCAGCTTCATTTGAACAAAGGAGAAAAGGTTTACTCCAAAGATGGTCTGTGCCATAAATGAATGAATTTGGCCCAGTGGCTTTCAAGAATAAGAAATATTTCAAACTGGAGAAACAGAATTTTACTGCCACCAGTAAATTCAAGTCTGTGTGAAAATGGTTAAAGCATCAAAAATAAACAAAATAGGAGAATTTATGGAGGCTTATTTTTGGGGGTAAAATATTTTTAGAGAAATCAGAAATAGGTTTTCGTTTACAGTATTACATGAAACAAAATCTCTGGAACCCACAATGAAGTCTTCAGAGGGTTAAATTGAAGATATTCATACATGAATCCGAGAAATTTTTTCCAACAAACCAGAAAAAACAAATGTGCAGTGCACTGAAAAGGTTCGATCAAGGCATCAATAAAATCTTTGAATCCCACACTGAAGTCTTGAGAGGGTTAAATTAAAGACATTCAGACAGGAATCAGATAAATGTTTCCAAGAAACCAAAAAAAACATGTGCACAGCATTGAAAGGGTTCAACATAAAATAAAATATTTGGAAAACACTTTTAACTCTTGAGAGGGTTAAATTAAATATATTCATACAGGAATCAGATAAATTTTTCCTCTGTCATGGTTAAAAGGATATCATTCTCTGTAGCTAAACAAAACAATAACATGTGTCTGACAGGTAGGTTTTGACATTTGATTAAAGAGACAAAATTGGAAACTCTTACAAATTTGCATAAGTTGCATAAAATCACTCTAAATCTTTCAAAATATATTTTGTAGCCAAACATTTTGTTACATCTAACTGCTCCCCCCCCCCCCCCCCCCCCCCCCATTGGGTAAAAACATTTTGCATAAATGCACTCTAATTCATCTAGGAACTTGATTTTGAAAAGAACCGGATCCAAAATTTTCAAGCTAAAATTTATCTTTTTTCGTGTCAAAATTGAACAAAACACATAAAAAAGAAATTCCGAATTTTAGACCAAAATTTCGAAGTCCGAAATGGACTCAAAATTTTCAGGCTAATTTTTTTTTTTTTTTTTTCGTCTCAAAATTTAACAAAACGCATAAAAAACAAACGAAAATTCTAAATTTTGGTCTGAAATTTCCAAGTTGGAACTGGACCTAAAATTTTCAGGCTAAAAATTTTTTTTTTTTCATCTCAAAATTGAACAAAACACATAAAAAAAAATCGAAAATTTTTTTTTTTTTCAAAATTTCTAAGTCCAAACCAGACCCAAAATTTTCAATCCAGGTCCCCGATTTAAACAAACTGGAATCTGACCCCGCTAGAGATGATGTATACCAAATGTTAAAGGATTCTGACTGGTGGATCTGAAGTTTTTTAAAGAAATTTCCTCATATTGCACTAAGTTAAAATTCTGGCTATCATAGCGAGCCCAAATATATACCTGGTGACCAGATTTTATGAGTGCTCTCAGTTATGTCCCTTGTGATGCCCCCCTGTGGGCATGACAACTATATTTGAACAAACTTGAATTGACATATGATAGGGAACATGCACACCAAATTTGGTTCAATTTGGTCGAGCAAATTACGCCGGACGGATAACGAATGGACAATGGACAAAAGTGATTAGTAAAGCTCCCTTTGCACTTCACTCAGGTAAGCTAAAAATCACCAACTAATTTTCATTTTTTATCTCAAAAACATAGGTTATGACCCCTCTTTGGAACGAGCTTGTAGAGCTTGTTCCAATGAGTTGTCATAACCTATGTTTTTGAGATAAAAAAATGAAAAAAATTAGCTATTCAAGAATTTTGTTTGCATGTGTCATCTGCTTTTCATGTTAGGTCAAGGATTAAGGTCACTTTCAGCATCTATGGCTAAATCGATGTTATCATTCCTATCATGAAGTTAAATTTAGCCTGTCATTTATAACTATGCTGCCAACAACAGAACACTTCAACCCAAGCACTAGCAACTGGGTCCTACCTTACCAGTAGAACTAGTCTACCACAGTAAACAAATAATGCTAAACTTCCCAGGGTTATTTATTTATTGGTGTTTAAGGTCACATATTTCTGCACAATGGCTAACCGTGACCGTGACAGTTTTACGGGTGGAGGTAGCCGCAGTCCCCGAAGAGAACCACCGAGCAACTGTCAGCTCCCCAACATACCAACTCCACACAAGCAGGGTTAGCAATGGTTGAAGACAGGTGCACTATCGACGTGCAGTACGCCTTAGTACACGTCACCGTGCCCCCACGTGGGCAATGGAGGTGAAGTGTCTTGCCCAAGGACACAACGCGGTTGCTGCAGGTGGAATTCGAACAGAGGACCTCTCGGCTTGCAGCCTGCACCTCTACCAACTGAGCCACCGCGCCCCCCTTCCCAAGGGTTCCTATGGGGAAGACATACAAGAAACAAATGAAAAACATGTACACACATCTTAACGATGTTTATCAGCGGTTGTGACATGATGCGTACAGGAATTGTCAAATGAAAAAAGTACAAGCAGTTAACTGGTTAAGTACAAGAAGCTGGCTCTATTGAAAGTGCCAAGAGTAGGGCTGTCTCAATTATTAATATCTGAAGTCAATAAATCACCAGCATTAATCGTCGTTTAGTTGATTAATACTTGTTTCCTATAAATTCAACAAACAATCTCTAATATACTTACAAAACAAATTTAAAACTGACAATGTTTGAACTTTGAATGTGTACACTTCTGTGTTTAAATAAAACGGAAAGACCAAAATATCGCCAATTCATCTGAAGAATTTAAACAGAACATTTGTGTAAATGTTTCAATTCTAAAACTAATTCCCACAAATTTCAAACATAAAACTCCCTCCATTCCTACACAAGTTACAACTACAAGTAAACTGCTGTGAGTCTTGTGAGAAAGTTCTCAGTTTCGCAGCTTTCGTGGATTGTTCCAATGGAGCCGTTTGAGAGTACAAGACCAGAGATTTTATTTACTCTGCAGTCTTCAATGACTTCCCAAACTGCAAATTATTCAAAGGTACACCATTTGAACGATACTCTTTAGTACTGATTAAAAGAGTGCTGGTTAATACTACAGAGAACAGAGACAGATCAAATGGCAAGGCTCAGTGTTTTTAAAATTACATTGTTGCACAATCATACGAAAAACAAAGACCATCGGATATTACAAGTAACTATAGTTAGACATTTGAAAGATTAATAATCTAACTGTTCATTCACCTCACTGCACAGTACAATTTAAACCTGACTTGTACCACTTTAAAAATCAATGACAATCAACTAAAAATAAAAACCGTCAACTACAGCAACAGTCGACTGTTAGTCAACTTATCAAATAATCACGACAGCCCTAGCCACTAGCCACTTTCCTGGCTTTACACTGTCTGCATTACCTTTTTGTTTTCTGACAAGTTGAAAAAAAAATGTTGCATAAATTGCTTTGTTACAATTTATTGGAGTGCCAATATGAAAAATGAAAGTGTCAATGACACTGTAGCTCAACTTGTCAAACCTGAACTTGGTAAGTTATAAATGAAATGGCAAAATTGAAGATCATTGGTACCAATGTTATTTGATGAAATTTCAACATAACAGCATTGTGTGCACAACGTCAGAGTAATCCATGCATTTTTAAATGTAAACTGAAAGATCGTGCCCCCACATGGGCAATGGGGGTGAAGTGTCTTGCCCAAGGACACAACGCGGTTGCCGCAGGTGGGATTCGAACCGAGGACCTCTCGGCTTGCAGCCTGCACCTCTACCTACTGAGCCACTGCGCCCCCGGTTTTTGTAAATGGCAACTTTTTTCACAGAAATGAATGCTTATCAACAGCTCTTATCTAAAGTTCTTGCCTAATGAGCACACCAAGTTCAAAAACAATCCTATGATAAATGTGGCCTGTAGGCCATGTCAAAGAATGTTGATGCACAATTGCAATAAATTCAAAGATTGTTGCTAACAGCAACAGTTTTTGATGGAAATGAGAAGAAAATCAATAGCTCCTATCTTTGTCATCCTGCATAAGCATACAAAGTTTCAAAACAACCTGATAATGAATGTGTCCTCTGAGGCATGCCAAAGGAAGATGTTAATGCACAAATGCACTAAGTAGATGGTCATTGCTTGTGGCAATGGATTTTTTATGGAAATTCATAAATATACCCTGCAGAGAGTGCAAAAGGGATAAGTTGATGCACAAATGCAGTAAGTTCAAAGGCTGGTGATAACGACAATAACTTTTTATGGAAATGAAAAAGAAAGCAATAGCTCACATCTAGAGGTCACACGGAACACACATACCAAGTTTTAAAGTGATCCGATCATAAATGTGCCCTGAAGGCAGTGTTAAAGGGAAATATTGAGGTCTGACTAAGTTCAAAGGTCAGCGGCAACATTTTTTGACAGAAATGGAAGAAAATCGACAGCTTCCATAGAGATGTCACCCCACACAAGCTCACCAAGTTTGCAAGTGATCCAATCATAAATGTGCCCTGAAGGGTGTGTCAAAGGGAAATATTGATGCTTAACTGCACTAAGTTTTTACTAAGTTCATCAGAGGTCATTGCCAGTGACAACATTTTTTGACAGAAATTGAAGAAAATCGATAGTTCCCATCTAGAGGTAACCCCAAACAAGCATGCCAGGTTTCAAAGCAATCCGATCATAAATGTGCCCAGTAGGGTGTGCCAAAGAGAAATATTGAGGCCTGACTAAACTGAGTTCTAAGAATGTTGGCCACGGCAACATTTTTTGACGGAAATGGAAGAAAATCGCTAACTCCCATCTAGAAGTCACTCTAAACAAGCGTACCAGGTTTCAAAGCAATCCAATCATAAATGTGCCCTGTAGGGTGTGCCAAAGGGAAATACTGTGGTCTGACTAAACTAAGTTCTAAGAACGTTGGCCGTGGCAACATTTTTTGAAGGAAATTGAAGAAAATCGGCAGCTCCCATCTAGAGGTCACCCTAAATACGCATACCAGGTTTCAAAGTGATCTGATCATAAATGCGACCTGTGAGGTGTGCCAAACGTACTAACGTACGTATGCAGACGGACGAGAAGTGATGGCAATAGCTCAGCTTGACTTTGTCAAGTGGAGCTAAAAAGTACTCGTGTTACAAATCACCTTTGAAGGTAATTTAGCACTTTACCATTTAACGAGACAAGCAATAAAAACATGTTAAGGATTGCTTTCCAAAACGTGGAATAAAAAACTGGATCAGATTTCATATACAATACATGAAGACTGCACAAGGACATGCTAAATTTTGTTTTTTTCTGTTTTTTAAAAACATTTGACATTTACAACATAGGATACAAGGCCAACCCCCCCCCCCCCCCCCCCCCCCAAAAAAAAAAAAAAATGAGCCTATAAGCTTTGATCTGAACAAAGTTGTAACCTGTAAAGTAAAAGACTACTGGTCGGTAATATGACAAAATGTTTTGACCCATTTTTGTTTACATCTCTACTGTGCATATAAAGTGAATAAATTATGACTATATGATCAGAATTCAGTACACCCCCAAACTCTTTTTTTAAAACAATTTTGGCCTATTACTTCGATATGCTTGAGTACTAACCTCATAATCAATTTCCAAGCATGCAAAGGTTGGATTTTCAAACCCAATATCCACTCCTACCATGTGATATACTAAAGTGTTAGATTTGTGAGCCTCCAATGGAGAGGATATTGTAAGACGTGCTTGTGCATCCCGATTCAATATGTAAACCAACTTCTGCTTCTCTATTGCACCTATTGTTTCCAAAAAAATGAAATAAAAATACACAATTTTATTTTAAAACATAGGATAAAGAAGATAAAACAAACATTTATGGAAATACATGGCAAAAAGAAATTTCTAAGTTTTAAACCATTATGTTCCCCAAAACCCTAACGGTACAGTGGGAAAATCCAAAATAAGTTGTTTGCAGAATCAGAAGGTGTTAACAGCAACACCCCCACCCCCTCCCCTGGATGCTGTATATCAAATACCAAAAGATTTTGACCAGTGAATCTGAAGAGGATTTTTAATGAATTTTGTTCCTCATATGGTACTGAGCCGAAATTTGTGCACTCACAGGAAGCTGAATAATGAACCCAGGGACTTGAAAGCCGGTAAAGCAAGAGCTTGGGCGAATGTTGGCCAATAATATATGTTGAGAATATTTCATGTTCCGGGTATGAAGTTTATTGATAAAAACAAACAAACTTATCTATCCCACGAGTCTTAAAAAATCATGTTTGTTTTTCGATACATGGCATAGCTCAAAGGTCTGATGCCGAAGTCAGGTAATATCGTTTGTCTGTGAAGTGAAAAAAAACTAGTTTTCCGATCAGCTGTTAGATTGAATCGATTTTTTTCTGAAAATGAAGATTATTATGTTTTAGATCGTGTGCTAAAAATGAATATCGTTAGAGACGATATACCGGTATTCTCATAAAATGGATGATATTCAACCAGTGGAGATTTCAATACCGGTATATCGAAATATCGTGCAACCCAAATTGCACTCATCAAAATTTGGGCTCCAGAAGGAGCCCAAACATCCATAGGAGCACAAATAAGAATTAAGGGACTGGATTTGAACAAATTTGGATCTGACCCCACTTGCATGGAGTGCTGGGTGGTACTGTGATAATTAAATACTGCGGTATTCAGAAAATTACACCGCTGTATACTGTATTTTGGACAGCAATGTGCCAATCAACAAAAAGAGGAAAAATGTTTGCTTACAACTTGGCCCAAAATGTCTGCCAGAAAAACAAAAAAGTCCGCTAATAATTACACCCAAAATGGCTGTTTATTAGCAGATATTTTATTCATGATTACAGTGGAAATTTCAGGTGTAATTCACTACTTCGGAACAAAACGAACTCTGAGGAGTGTTCATAATATTATCTTCAGCTGTCAGTGTGATGTGTGCCTCCTCACGCCTCTTTATCACAAGAAGTGTTAAAATTAGCACACCTCAGCAATTAAAATAAATTGACTTTTTAAGTGATTTTGGTAATGGGCTGGTTAAGTATCATCGTATTTATCTTGGTAGTGGAAGCACAAATGACTTGCTTTCATTTATTTAAAAACAATGAAGAACCTTGCACAGGTCTTGTATCAAACACCTGTGTGCACACTATTTTGAAGGCAAGATGCTTTCATGACGTCAGTGTATGCAAACGGCTAAGCACTTTGAAGTACAAGTGTAGAACTGCAGGGAATCCCTTGGCATTTCCCAAGAAAAAATTACAGGTTTTAAATAGCAGGAATGACATTGGCCAAAATGTTCAATGTGACTAACTATGCATACATTCTGTAATACAGTACACATGATTGTGTCTATTCACCTCAACTTGTTTCAAGGAAACAGGATGGTAAAATGGGAAAAGACCCAAATTTAAGCTACAATAATCTGCACTAGTGAAATAAATTCACTTTTTGTAAACCGTGATAGGTTGAAATTTACATAATGGATAAAACAGACTTTTTGGTATACTGATTATGCCATATAGATGATGGTATTGAAAACTGTACAGATTATAATCGCTATACCAACAAGCAAATTCAGTTAATTCACGTCTCCCGCTGGGCAGCAGTTTCAAGGGGAATTGATGCATCCAGTGGAATATAGTTGAGTTGCAAGTGGAAGTTATTTAGAAGAGACAGAACAGACAGTGCTTCAGACAGTGGTTATCAGATTTATTTTCACGGAGGTCACTGTCAAAGCAAGTAAAGTGATGTGGAGTATAACTGTGAGAATCACTAAAAATTAAGACTGTATGATAAGACATGTTACATTAAACTGATGTGAAAAGTAATCCAAAAATGAAATTTCATTGAAATGGGTTGATTTTAAGGAAAGTTTGGAAACCATTAACCAATCAAATTTAAGCAACCTAATTAAATATGCGCAGAAAATGCCCATGTTCGAACTTGGACACACAATTGATGAAAGTGATCTACTACCCAAATTTCATCGAAATCGACTGACTGTAAGGAAAGTTGGAGTCTGGAAACGAAAAACACGGAAGGTGTGCACTTACTGTGTATTACTAAAAGCAATGAATAAATCAAAGTTTCCCTAATTTGCATAATTTTTGCACGAGAGCAAAACCCGTATTATATGTTGTGTATTACACGTTACTAAACATTCATACAAAAATTTATACTAATCCGAACTTTCATATAGAAGTTCTGTACAAAAAAATGATTACACCCAATTTCGGAACAAAATGGCCGCGGACAGCAGTCTTGAATTTTGGGCCAAACCCCAAAACACATATTCTGGTCTCACAATGATAACAAAGATACCCAAGAAGTTTTGTGAAGATCTGTTCACAAATACGGCTTTTAGTCCGAGGTGCATTGACGCATGGGGCAAACGGACAGGCAGACAGACACATTTTCGGTACAAAATTTCCCACATTCGAACTTGACCTAGGTATTGATAAAAGTAATCCATATATGAAATTTCATTGAAATCAGTTGATTTTAAGGAAAGTTAGAGTCTGGAAACCGTTAGCCAATCAAATTTCAGCAACCTAATTAAATATGAGTGGAAAATGCCCATATTCGAACTTGGACCTACAATTGATAAAAGTGGTCCACAATTGATGAAAGTGATCTACTACCCACATTTCATCAAAATCGACAGACTGTAAGGAAAGTTAGAGTCTGGAAACGAAAAACACGGAAGGTGTGCACTTACTGTGTATTAGTCGCAGCACTGAATAAATCAAAGTTTCCCCAATTTGCATAATTTTTCCACGAGAACAAAACCCACATTACATGTGATGTATTGCATGTTACTAAACATTCATACGAAAATTTATTAAAATCCAAACTTTCATATACAAGTTCTGTACAAAAAACTGAACACACCCAATTTCGGAACAAAATGGATGCTGGTGGCCATCTTGAATTTTGGACCAAACCCCAAAATACATATTCTGGTCTAACAATGATACAGGGTTTCCGCTATACCGGCAGCGGGTCCGTCGACCGGACCCATTCCCCCCGCCGATCATACTATGTCTATGATCAGTCAGAAAAGCTGGTGGTTAAAATGTCAAGTACAATGCTGTATCGTAACGACAGTTACGACACTCGGGATCCTATGTTTCCATGTAATATAGGCACAATTAAGTTGTATACTATGCCTACTATTACTGGCGACAACCTGATACCTTATAACCCCCAGACGAGAGGGGGAAACAAAGTTCAAATCCTAAACGTCGCCTATAAAATTTCGGACTCGTGTTTGGTCCGAAATCACTGGATTTTATTTTGAGCGACAAATGATGTACTCGTTTTGGAAGCCGTCACTTGTTTCAAATGAGTGTGCAGGCTGCTGTCAGGAGTTGTCTAAAACACGCCCACAACATATAGTTTTCAAAGTTTTCACAGTGGTTGAATATCATCAGAAAGATACTGATTGAACACTGCCACATTCGAGCGGTGCACAACTCATTGTGAAAGAACACTGCCACTTTCGTGCGTGCACAACCCATTGTGAAAAACGGGTATTCAGAAATTAATGAGAAAGTGGTAATTAAAAATAAAAAATAATTACAATGCTGGTATTTGAGAATTATATAACAATATAACCAGGGATATGATTTATGACTTATTGGTTCAATAAAACATGCTCATTTATCATTTCATCATGCCCTGCAACATGTGAAGTTATGACTTTCAGTGTAAAATCAATTTTTCGAATGGTGCCAAGGGAGGCAATTATTTTGTTTTTGATATTTCGCTGTGTAAATTTTATCATTTCATCATGCCCTGCAACATGTGAAGTTATGACTTTCAGTGTAAAATCAATTTTTCGAATGGTGCCAAGGGAGGCAATTATTTTGTTTTTGATATTTCGCTGTGTAAATTTTATCTGGTCTTCATATTATGATTCTTTTACTGAGTTTGTGTGAAGCTATATTTTGTTTTATTCGTAAAGTTTTTTAAAAATGTACATATTTAAAAAATCTCTATTTTTAAACAGACAATGTTTGTCTGTTTTCAAGGGGGTGGTTTGCAGTGCTGATTGACATACTTAACGTCCATTTCTGGCTTCAACTTTCGAGAGAAGCCTGTACAAAAAAAAAATGAAAACAACACCGCATGGTTTTCTGTTTGTTTTATTCATTAAATTGAGGATTAAAACCCGAAATCTAAACAAAACGTATGTACAAGATAATTATAAGAATTTTTAAAGCAAATTGTATATAATTGGTAGGCGGTTTCCAAAGAAACGTAACATACCCAGTGGATATTTACTTGCCTTATATCGCCAATTTCAAACGCATCCCAACGCGTCTTGCAAGCACTATTACTTGTCCCGAAGCCCCTCCCCCCCCCTCCCCCACACACACACTTTGCAATTTATCCACTACAAGCACCCCCCTGGGCTTCTACACGCGTCAGTATGGTAATTGCACGTGCATGACGTCACACGTCCGCATCATGGTTCTTTTCGAATATTACAGCGAGCGGTTGTAAACAAAGCTCAGTCACTTTTAGGATTCGTGGATTTTGTGTTGTTTTGGGTTTGTATTTTTATGAAACCTCCGACCAGATGTAGTATTGTGTGTCCCGTGGGAATTTAGAGAATTGTAGGAGGAAAAAATACATATTTTCCACATCAATTATTCAGCATTTTAGCGGCCAGAATGTCCCCAGAGGCCACCAGAGAGCACCTAAAAATCAAAATTGTTCTGGGGGGAGACCCCCCCCTCTCTACGCATGTGCGGCACACGCCGAAGGCGTGTGAGTTTCACTTTCTTTAAACTACCGGACCCACAAATTTTCCCCCAGCGGAAACCCTGATGATAACAAAGATACCACCCAAGAAGTTTCGTGAAGATTGGTTCATAAATAAGGCTTTTAGTTTAAGGTGCGTTGATGCACGGGTCAGACGGATAGGCAGACGGACAGATTTTCGGTACAAAATTTCCCACATTCGAACCTGACCTAGGTATTGATAAAAGTAATCTATATATGAAATTTCATCGAAATCTGTTGATTTTAAGGAAAGTTAGAGTCTGGAAACCGTCAGCCAATCAAATTTCAGCAACCTAATTAAATATGTGCAGAAAATGCCCATATTCGAACTTGGATCCACAATTTCTGAAAGTGATCTACTACCCAAATTTCATCGAAAACCGGTCACTGTAAGGAAAGTTAGAGTCTGGAAACGAAAAACACGGAAGGACACCCCAAATTTAATGTCTCCCGTTTTTTTCAAAAAGCGGGAGACAAAAAAACACCCAACACTACTTGCATGTGATTTCAAATGCAATCGGGCAAGCGTTTTTGGAGAAAACTCAAACACAACCTTTATCAAGGGTGACAACAGATGAGTGATCGGTGTAGCTCACCTAACCTTTTTAGGTCACTTTCAACATCTATAGTTATATTAAGACTGCAATGTAGTTATGAAGTCAAGTTTAGACAATTGATCGAACCTAGGCTGCCAAGTGTAGAGAACTTCCACACCAAGCATTGGCAACCAGGTCTTATTTTTCAAGTAAAACAGAACTTGGTTCAGTGACCAGCCTAGAGGGTAAAGTGGGCGATATCTTCACCTTGACACCACTCATTTCGAGAGCAATGGTCTGAAATCAGGGTGGGGGACAATGCTGGGGAGGAGGGGGAATCTCTCGGGACAAAAGGTTGTACCGAGTGAAAGCGATCATAAAAATTTTTCTCAAATTTGGGGGACGGGAGGAGCAAGTGTGATTTGAGCGTGGGGTTATGGGCTGGGCTTCCTAGGTACCGCATGGCTCCACTAATAGATCCCACTAACTCGATTTTTAGTGTTTGACAGGTTTATTCACAAATTTTGAAGTATTAAATTAGATTTTCTTCCCGGAATTTCTTTCTTTAGAAATTTCACTTCTCTCTGAACAGCTCTCACTTCTCCCCATTTTTCTGAAAGGGCTCCCTGAAATTCACTCCTAGGCTGGTCACTGTTTGGCAAGTCCTTTTTGAGACTTGGTTCACTACAATCAGGGAGCAGTGCCCCACTTCAAACTATACGCACAGGAAAAAAGTAACACTGTTCTTTTCTCTTATTTGTGTTTAAGGTCACTTTTGGGATCTGTGATATATCATGACCATACCAAAAGTATGAAGTCAAATTTATCATTAATACCTATGCAGCCCATTTTTTAGCACTACTACTCCCACCTTAGGCAATGGTTATTGATCCTCTTTTGCAAATAAGCAGAACTTGTTTACCACATAAAGTGCACTGCACTTTCCAAGGTTTCAAATAAGCACCGTCACCAGACCTGCTGAGGAAGGACTCAAATTAAATATGCTTACCGATCATAACAGCTCTCCCTTTTGGATCCACAGCCAAGTATTGTCCTGGAACAATTCTTCTGCATCCACTTTTGCCAAATGTTTCTTGATGGACCTGTAACATTCAAAACTTTAATGCAAGAATAATTTTTTTATACATCAAAGAAACAACAAGGGCAACACAAAGTGTGGGCCACTGCCCCCAACCCACATGCAAGTTCGAAAGTAGTCTTGAAGGTATTGTGGGACAGAAAAATTTTACACCGAGTCATCCTACCATGTTACAACGAAATCCCTTCATAAATTTGACCTGCAGACTGTGCTAAAGGTTTTTGAGTTTCGCGATGGGACAGCCATCACTGTTGCCAGATTGCGACCAAAAAGTTCTCATCTAGACAAGTTACAATGAAATCCCTTCAAAAATACGACCTGCAGACTGCGCTAAAGGTTTTTGGGCCCTTGTTGTGGTCATGGTCGACCGATCGCAACTGAGAAGGGACGTTCTCATCCAGACATTGTAATGAGTCATTGCACCAAGTTACAATGAAATCCCTTCATTAATACGGCCTGCAGACTGTGCTAAAGGTTTTCGGCCTTCTGGCCTGTGTAGCCATCACGGTTGACCAATCGCAACCAAAAGGGGACATCTTCATATAGACATTATCTATCCTGAGTCATCTTACCAAGTTACAATGAAATCCCCTCATAAATACAATCTGTAGTCTGGGCTAAAGGTTTTCGGGTTTTGGGCTCAGGCAGCCATCATGGTTGAACGATCACGACAGAAAAGGGACGTTCTCATCTAGACAATACCTAAAGTCATCCTACCAATGAAAACCCTTCATAAATACAACCTGCAGATTGTGCTAAAGGTTTTTGGGCTTCGGGCCCGTGTAGCCATCAGAGTTGACCGATCGCGACCAAAAGGGGACGTTCTCAGCTAGACATTACACTGAGTCATCCCACCAAGTTACAATGAAATCCTTCCAGAAATACAACCAGTAAACTGTGCTAAAGGTTTTTGGGCTCGAGCAGCTATCACAGCTGACAGATCACGACCAAATGGGGAAGTTCTCATCTACACATCATACAGAGTCATCCTACCAGGTTACAATGAAATCCCCCCATATGAAACACGACAGTGTAAATTGTGGAAAACGTTTTCAGGTTTCGGCAGCAGTCACAGTTGACAGATCATGACCAAAAGGGGACGTTGTCATCTAGACATTATACAGTCATCCTACCAGGTCACAATGAAATCCCTTCATAAATACGAACTGTAGCCTGTGTTAAAGGTTTTTGGGCTCAGGCAGCCATCACGGTTGACCGATCGCGACCAAAAGGGGACGTTCTCATCTGGACATGATCTCAAACCTGCACATGAAATTTTGTAATGATTGGACAAGAACTATGGGGTGTAGCCAGAGCTAAAGGAAAATGTGAACAGACTGACAGACTCGGACTTCTGCAAGCGTGATGGCAATAGCTTATCTTGACTTTGTCAAGTTAAGCCAAAACTGCAACCCCAACACCCTCAACATGACCCTCGAAGAACTCACTTTGAACAAACTTGTAAACAGATAATCTCTTATGCCAAACAGCAACTGGGAAAGTCATTTCAAAGAAAAGTTTAGAATTTTTCCTTTTTCACTGACCATGGTGCTATAATCTAGAGGTGCCATGTGCATGAGCTTGTTAAGAACAACCATCCTTACAAGGATGTAATATATCTAATGTTTTGTGTTCATGTGGACTGTATGAAGATTTTTTATTCTTTTCTATATTAGGCCAAAGAAAAAAATTGATTCTCAGGCATTTTTTTTTAAAAAACAAATGAGGGAGGGTGGTTTAAATTTTTATTTTTTATTCCTGATGGAATGATCGCTGATGCCTAAAATCCAGTTGTGAAAGCCTGAAATTAAATACAAGAGATTCCATGTTGATTTCACTTATTGTTTTTTGTGTAACAGTGATCAAACAACACAAAATCAATACAATACAACAAAACTGAAGATCAAAAATAAAGAGTTTTTTAACTGGTTGAGTGCTAGAAGCCACAATCAGGCCTTTCCAAAAATAAGGGTACCAGTGCAAAAGCCAACATTTTCCTTACCATGTTTCATACTCAGTCAAATGTAAATAATAGTTTGTTTATACAAATTTGTTCTATTACAAATTATTGATGAGTGCCTATTGGCACTCTCCATTAATTTGTAATAAAACAATTTGAGATGAACGAATTCAGACCACCAAACTAATCTAGCCTTCAACCAGTTAAATAAATATTTCTTTTGTGCATACATATGACAATTTTGTCGCATTTAGCGAAGAGAATAACAATACTGTATAAATGTATACAACATACTGCATCGCAAATCACGATGTAATATCGCAAATCACAATGTGATATCGCAAATCACAATGTGATACCGCAAAAATCACACCCTATGATAGTTTTATACATTTTGAATTTTGTCTCCGAAATAAATATGACGAACACGGGCTGAATAAGCAAATGTGCCACTACCTGAGAATCAAAAGATTAATTTTCTTTAGCCTTACCTACAGTGTTAAAAGCTAAGGGTTCCAGAAGGTCCCTAAATATGGTCTCAGGGGATGAGTGGTTACTTTGTAAACCTACATCAACACCGTTTCTATATTGTGAGATTTAAAACACGTATCAGGGAAAAATAAAATCACGTTTACATCAGTTTACATGGGATTGTTTTCTGGTGGACAGGTTACTCTGTGGGGTTTATCCATCGGGCCATAAAATTTGAGAGGAACGATTTTACCATTCCTATGGTGGTTATCTAAATGAAAAAAAACCCAGATAACCATAAAGTTGTTCATCTGGAACTACAAGCAGTTCATTAAAAAGTTGTGTCTTATCACCTTATTTGATAGCACTGTTTTAAAATGTTCCTGTGGGAAGACCCTCTCTTCCATGCTCAAATTCCCTTAGACAGCTGATGCCCTCCTGTGCTTGCACTAGTTGCTTTCAAAATCTGTGAACTGTCATACAGTTGGGCCCTCATGGACAGGTCAAAATCCATGGGTTGTCATTTTTTCAGAGCATATGATTCAGAGATGATCCACTACGACACCTAGCAAAATTTCCACCAATGAAGCACTAGAATTACTCTGGTGCTTCATTGGTGAAATTTTGCAAGGTGTCATAGCGATTCATCGCCAAATTATATGCGTGGAAAAATGCCCACCCATAGATTTTGACCGATTCACGATGGCTGTACTGTAATCGGTCCTCTTTATTATATCCAAATGAATGGTACATAGTTATCCCAAAATACAATTTTTTTTTTTGTCTGTTGAGCAGCCAAATACTTAAAAAGGATGTTAAGCCCCTAATTTAAAAAAAAATATCTAGTCAAATGTGAAAGAGCATGTAACAGAAAAGGCCCACAAGAGGGCCTAAAGTGCTGACCTGACAAAACATCAATTTTTCTTCAGAGACAGGACTTTGAATTACTGTGAATTACAATGAGGGGTCCCATATGGTTTGTTGTTGAAATGTTTAGAATTTTTTTCTGCTGCACAAGTTGGATATTACAATACGGGTGCAGTCAATTCATTTTAGGGTTAAAGCATTCGCTAGGTGGAATTGAGGCATGCTGGTGTTGACTCGCAAAAAGTAACAAGGGGGCCTGGGGGTGGGGGGGGGGGGGGGGGGGGGGGTTGAGGGCACTCACCTGACATGGTAGCCTAAACATCAACCCAGGGAATTGATTTCAACAAGTTGCAACTGCCTCTCCTAAGAAAAGCATATACCAAATATCCAACGATTCTGACCAGTGGATTTAAAAAAAAAAAGACGATTTTTAGAGAATATTCCTCATGTTGAACTAAGTAATAATTTGGGCTCCCACAGGGAGCCCAAATATAAACCCAGGGACTTGGCTTGAACAAACTTGAATCTCACCTCCGTAAGGATGCTGTAAACCAAATATCAAAAGATTCTGACTGGTGGATGTGAAGAAGATTTTTTAAGAATATTCCTCATATTGAACCAAGTTATAATTTGGGCTCCCACAGGGAGCCCAAATATGAACCCAGGGACTTGGCTTGAACAAACTTATATTTCACCCCACTAAGGATGCTGCATACCAAATATCAAAACATTCCAACTGCTGGATTTGAAGAAGATTTTTAAAGAAAATTCCTCATTTTGAACTAAGTTATAATTTGGGCTCCCACAGTGAGCCCAAATATGAACCCAGGGACTTGGCTTGAACAAACTTGAATCTCACCTCCGTAAGGATGCTGTAAACCAAATATCATAAGATTCTGACTGGTGGATGTGAAGAAGATTTTTTAAGAATATTCCTCATATTGAACCAAGTTATAATTTGGGCTCCCACAGGGAGCCCAAATATGAACCCAGGGACTTGGCTTGAACAAACTTATATTTCACCCCACTAAGGATGCTGCATACCAAATATCAAAACATTCCGACTGCTGAATTTGAAGAAGATTTTTAAAGAAAATTCCTCATTTTGAACGAAGTTATAATTCGGGCTCCCACAGTGAGCCCAAATATGAACCCAGGGACTTGGCTTGAACAAACTTTAATCTCACCCCCCTAAGGATGCTGTATACCAAATATCAAAAGATTTTGATTGGTAGAAGAATATTCCTCATACTGCACTAATTTAAACATTTGGGCTCCCATAGAGAGCCCAAATATGGAACCAGGGATTTCATTTCAATAAACGTGTGAAACAATCTTCCAAAGATGTTATATGTGAAATTTGAAAGCATTTGGAGCAGTGGTTTGGGAGAAGAGTAGTCTTAAATGTTTTACCAATGACCCAGTGTTAAAAAATGATGACTCAGCACTTTTTTCAAAGTCCCCCAAAAGTACCCCATGATAAAACGGATAGCAATAAAAATACTTATGACCCAATAAGCCCTCATATCAAATTTGGTTTGAATCAGCCTCTTCGTTTGGAAAATAGAAATTTTGGGTGGGCAAAAATTATTGCCCCTCCCATAACAAAGGCAAATATAGCTCCTCGAACTTCTCTTGAACAAATCTGAGTCTACATCTCAAAAGGAAGCTGCACACCAAATATCAACTCTCTGCTACTGCTGGTTCATGAGTAGAAGATTTTGGGGCGTGGCCCTACCGAGGGGCGAGGCAACTTGATTTGAACAAAATCAAAATGCGATGTCATAACTATTCTCAAATTTCAATTAAATCCCCCACTCTCTTCCTCCCTATGGGGCTGGGCATGATGAGTTAAACAACAAGAGGCCCCACGTGGCCTTAATCGCTCACCTGACAAAGTGACTCTAAGAAGTATTTTAGGTCACCTTCACCATGTCATGCCTCATCAACATTAACTGGTTGAGTGATAGATTTTGTTTGAAGTTCAACATTTGTTACCTAAAATTAGTTTTATTTAAAATCATTGGTGTGTGGCCAATCTCCAATGATTTTTAATAAAGCAAATTTATCTCTGCAGACAAACTGGTTTAGCATGAAGCACAAACAAGGAATGTGAAGAGATAGCCTTGGACATCTCTCCCCAACTGTGGATATCTTCCATGTGCTAAATGTATATATTTGCATGCAAGAAAACAAAAATTTTCACAAATTTTATTTTTTTTTATCATCATTGGAACAAGCTCAAACAGCTTATTCCAATAGGGGTATGGGAAGATCAGGTATATTTTTGAGACAGAAATGTGAATATATAAATAATGGTGTTTTTTTGTGAATGATGCTGGAGAATTTTGCGTAAAGATATGGTAAATGTTTTTTCTAGATACAGAATGATGCAAAAGTATTTAAATTTGATTAGGCAAGTTGTTCCTATAATGCATTTAAAAATTGAAGTAACTGTTTTTTTGCTGACGAACTTTCAGATGTGTGTGTCTGTGTTTGTGTGTGTGTGTGTGTGTTTGTGTGTGTGTGTGTGGGGGGGGGGGGGGGGTAAGAGTGTTCCTGAATAAATGGAAAATTTTATTTTTTGTGTGAAAGACATAGTGCATGAATGTTGATTGGAACAAGCTTAGAGAGCTCATTTTAATGTGAAGTCATAAAGCTGTGTTTTACGTACGAAATTCTGGAATAACTAAAAAAATTGCTTTTTTGACTCAAAAAGCATGGTGTGCGACCTCTCATTGGAATGAGCTCAAAAAGCTCATTCCAATGGGGTATTTACAAGCGATAAGTACATGTATGTTTAAGAGACAAAAATTAAAATTTGAATAGCGATTTTTGCGAAGAATGCTGACAAGTTTTGGCAGTTATGCAGGTAAAAAGGTAAGATATGCAAAGTGGTTGTTTTTTAGAGGCGACATTTAATTAAGGGGAATTAACCCTTGATTACTGAGGTAACTTCTAAAAGTACTGAAATTTCATGAAGCAATGTGAATAACAGACAACAGTTGCCTAAAAATTTCATGAATAACTAAAATTTTTATTCCTTTGTCTCGAAAACATGGCATATGACCTTTGGAATGAGCTGAATGCGTGTGTTCCAATGAGGGGTCATAAAATTTGAACGAAGATTTGTGTGAATAATGCATTAGTACTGCTAGATTTGGGTAAACGGTTCACCCTGGATACCACCCCTTCTATAGTCGATCTTTTCTGCAAATTTTGTCTAAGATTCTATCAACTTTACAAATAAATACGTTCATGAATCACAATCAGATCCACCCTACAATGTTGCATACCAAATATCAAAAGATTCTGCCTGCTGGATCTGGAGAAGAAGATTTTTTAAGAAATATGCCTGAAATGCACTAAGTTAAAATTTGGGCTCCTATACGGAGCCCAAATATAAACCCAGGGGGCCGATTTGAACAAACTTGAATCAGATCCACCCCACAATGTTGCTTACCAAATATGAAAAGATTCTGAAGCTGGATCTGGAGAAGAAGATTTTTTAAGAAATTTGCCTGAAATGCACTAAGTTCGAATTCGAGCTTCTATACTGAGCCCAAATATGAAACTAGGAAGCCGATTTGAACAAACTTGAATCAGATCCACCCCACAATGTTGCATACCAAATATCAAAAGATTCTGCCTGCTGGATCTGGAGAAGATTTTTTAATAAATTTGCCCGAAATGCACTAAGTGCGAATTCAGGCTTCTATATTAAGCCCAAATATGAATCCAGGGGGCCGATTTGAACAAACTTGAATCAGATCCACCCCGCAATGTTGCATACCAAATATCAAAAGATTCTGCCTGCTGGATCTGGAGAAGATTTTTGAAGAAATTTGCCTGAAATGCACTAAGTGCAAATTCGGGCTTCTATATTAAGCCCAAATATGAATCCAGGGGGCCGATTTGAACAAACTTGAATCAGATCCACCCCGCAATGTTGCATACCAAATATCAAAAGATTCTGCCTGCTGGATCTGGAGAAGAAGATTTTTGAAGAAATTTGCCCGAAATGCACTAAGTTTGAATTCGAGCTTCTATAGTGAGCCCAAATATGAATCCAGGGGGCCGATTTGAACAAACTTGAATCAGATCCACCCTGCAATGTTGCATACCAAATATCAAAAGATTCTGCCGGCTGGATCTGGAGAAGATGATTTTTTAAGAAATTTGCTTGAAATGCACTAAGTTCAAATTTGGGCTCCTATACTGAGCCCAAATATAAACCCAGGGGGCCGATTTGAACAAACTTGAATCAGATCCACCCCACAATGTTGCTTACCAAATATGAAAATATTCTGCCTGCTGGATCTGGAGAAGAAGATTTTTTAAGAAATTTGCATGAAATGCACTAAGTTCCAATTCGAGCTTCTATAGTGAGCCCAAGTATGAATCTAAGAAGCCGATTTGAACACATTTGAATCAGATCCACCCCACAATGTTGCATACCAAATATCAAAAGATTCTGCCTGCTGGATCTGGAGAAGAAGATTTTTTAAGAAATTTGCCTAAATGCACTAAGTTCGAAATCGGGCTCCTATACTGAGCCCAAATATGAACCCAGGGGGCCGATTTGAAAAAACTTGAATCAGATCCACCCTACAATGTTGCATACCAAATATCAAAAGATTCTGCCTGCTGGATCTGGAGAAGAAGATTTTTTAAGAAATTTGCCTGAAATGCACTAACTTCGAAATCGGGCTCCTATACTGAGCCCAAATATTAACCCAGGGGGCCGAGTTGAACAATCTTGAATCAGATCCACCCCACAATGTTGCTTACCAAATATGAAAAGATTCTGCCTGCTGGATCTGGAGAAGAAGATTTTTTAAGAAATTTGCCTGAAATGCACTAAGTTCGAATTCGGGCTTCTATAGTAAGCCCAAATATGTATCCAGGGGGCCGATTTGAACAAACTTGAATCAGATCTACCCCGCAACATTGCATACCAAATATCAAAAGATTCTGCCTGCTGGATCTGGAGAAGAAGATTTTTGAAGAAATTTGCCTGAAATGCACTAAATTCGAATTCGAGCTCCTATAGTGAGCCCAAATATGAATCTAGGGAGCCGATTTGAACAAACTTGAATCAGATCCACCCTACAATGTTGCATACCAAATATCAAAAGATTCTGCCTGCTGGATCTGGAGAAGAAGATTTTCAAAGAAATTTGCCTGAAATGCAGTAATTCAAATTTGGGCTCCTATACTGAGCCCAAATATAAACCCAGGGGGCCGATTTGAACAAACTTGAATCAGATCCACCCCACAATGTTGCATACCAAATATCAAAAGATTCTGCCTGCTGGATCTGGAGAAGAAGATTTTTTAAGAAATTTGCCTGAAATGCACTAAGTTCGAAATCGGGCTCCTATACTGAGCCCAAATATGAACCCAGGGGGCCGATTTGAACAAACTTGAATCAGATCTACCCTACAATGTTGTATACCAAATATCAAAAGATTCTGCCTGCTGGATCTGGAGAAGAAGATTTTTTAATGTTTTTCCCATTGCCTACAGTGTTAAAAAGTGCTGACTCAGCACTTTTTCAAAGTCCCGAAACTGTACCCTATGATAAAACCGATGGCAATTTTTTTTTACCAATCCTTTCTGTTGGTCCTAAGGAAGCTGCACACCAAATAAAAATTCTCAGTGCCGTGCAGTTTTGGAGATATAGGCGTTTTAAATTTTTTCTATTTTTAGCTCCTGCGGTTCCCACGGGGCTGCGGGAAAAATTTTTTTTGCATAAATCAAGTACTCATGACCCACTAAGCCCTCACATAAAATTTGGTTCAAATCAGCCTCTCGGTTTGGAAAATAGAAATTTTGGGCGGGGCAAAAAATTTTGCCCCTCTCATAACAACGCCAAGTATAGCCCCACAAACTTCTCTTGAACAAATCTGAGTCTACACCTCAAAAGGAAGCTGCACACCAAATATCAAGTCTCTGCTACTGCTGGTTCATGAGAAGAAGATTTACAAAGATTTTGGTGCCCCTTGGGGGCGTGGCACCACCCAGGAGGAGGGGCAACTTCATTTGAACAAATCTGAATTGGCATTAGGTAATAAACATTTAGCCAACATTTGAATAAAATTGGGCTAGTGGTTTAGGAGGAGAAGTCGATAATGTAAAGTTAACGCCGGACGGACGACGATGGACGACGGACGCCGGACGACGGACGACGGACAGAAAGTGATTAGTAAAGCTCCCCTTGAGCTTCGCTCAGGTGAGCTAAAAATGCAATGCCTCTTCGGAACCATCACTCACACAAACTTTCCCTTGAATTACCCCAGTGGTTTTGGAGGAGAAGTCCAAAACATAGTGTTGACAGACGGCTGGCAGAGGGCAATTACATAAGCTCAGCTTGACTTCGTCAAGGTGAGCTAAAAATCAACAATAAAATAATTATATCTTATGATTTTCATGAGTTGGTAAAATTAAACACTTTCAACATCCTGATGCTCACCTTCTCAAAAGTATTCTTTGAAGCAACATATTCCAGTATAACTATTCTCCCAGAGTCTGAGCCAACAACAATGTAATCTGAAAAAAAAAAAAATCAAAATTTGTTCCTGCTTGTAAAACCCATAAAGTGCTTTCAAAATCACACTGGGCATCCTATAATCCCCACTGCGGGCACGTAAAATGCTGCTGCAGGCATCAGTAAAACACAAACTGGGTGGAAAATGGTCAAATTTTTCACAACCTGGTTAGTTAAATTAGTTTCAAGTGGTGCATTTCCTATCTGTGTTAGAAAATTGTCCCCGTATACCGTATTCATTCCAAATGTTGACACAGTTTAAAATAAATATTTTTTTCACTGTATCAACATTTGGAAAATGCGGTGGATGGGGTGTTTCAAAATTTGGAAAACAAAAAAAAATTCCCATGTGTGACGCCGGTAAATATAAATAAATGTTGAAACTGAAAATAAACCTGACCTGTCTGTGCTTCTCTCGTTATTATCGACTGGGACATCCTCTCTCCACAGTAAATCTGTGTGTAGCCATGGTTTTTATTAAGAACAGATTAAAGTTCTCAGTTGAAAACGATGTTTACCCACTCAAAAGGATTTATAAAAATGGAATGTGTTGAAAAACAACAGTATAAACAAACAGCGATTACCCCGGTACATGTGACTCTGACCTGTGATTGACAGTTCTTGCGCAGAGCAACACGCCTCCAACAAGCTTTTCAGGACAATGGATAACTTCCATAAGACTACCGGCACCTTCAGCACGACCCTTTGATGTGAAACACAAACGACATGGACAATGTTCAATGGTGAGTTCTAATTAATTGGTTGACATCAAGAGAATGTAACAGGTGTTTTTCTGGTTACCTTCTGCCCTAATAAAAACAATGCCGCAATCGCACGCTCAGGTGTTGCTTTGAATAGGTGATTACAAGTTTAGCTTGTGTTTTGATTAAAATAAAGAATAAAAAATCAGTAAACATCAAAGTGAGTTCATATTTGTTGTTTTTTCCTCCCATAGTTGTATAAAACATTTCCATCTCCAATCAACGACAGTACTTTCAAATACAATCATGGATAGATTTGTTATCAAATATAGAACGGCACAGGAAGCACTACCCAAGGTGAATTTGAGCCCGCAAAAAACACCCGTAAAACGCCCCGTAGGGAGACCAGCAAAAAGGAAAGTTGATGAAATCACTGAAAAAGAAAGCCCGCCTCAGAAAATTTCCAAAATTACCTGTAATGAACAAATTACTCAAGAGCCTGTTCAACACGAGTCGACCATCAGAGGGAAATACAAGTCATTGAATTTGAAAGAGAAAAAGGCGGCAGTTGATTTGGCCAAACAGCTTGGGATACGAAAAGCCGCCGCTAAGCTAAAAATTCATCCCACGTCATTGAGTAGGTGGTGTAAAATTAATTTTGATGGTGATGAGAAACGAAATAAGGCAGGACATCTTTCTAGAAGTGGTCGACCAGTATCATATGGCGTTAGTATTGATGAGAAAATTTCTGAATGGGTTTTAATACAGAGAGACCTGCAGCTCCCGGTCTCTGTGGAATCATTATGTACCTACGCCCGAGAGTTAGTGAAAAAGTGTGAGGTTCAGCCATCAACGGATTTTCAAGCCAGCTATGGCTGGGCAATGAAATTCATGCGGCGCCACGATTTAACTTTAAGAGCGAAAACATCACTTGCCCAGAGACTCCCTAAAGATTTGGAGGAAAAAACCACTAGTTTCCTAAATTTTATCAAAGAAAAAAGGTTAGAGGACGATTTTGACGACGAGTATATCATTAATATGGATGAAACGCCAGCTTATTTTGATTTAGTTCCCAATAAAACAATTGACAAAGTTGGAGCAAAATCTGTTCGTCTACGCACCACAGGGGCCGAGAAAAGACACTTGACATTAGTATTGGCCGTTTCCAGTAGTGGCGAGGTGCTGCCCCCCATGGTTGTGTTTAAAGGGAAACGCGAGCTCAAGCTTAAACTCCCGAAAAATTGGATTGTATGTGTGCAGGAAAAAGGATGGATGGACGAAGTTCTCATGCAGCAGTGGGTAAAAGATGTTCTAGTTCGCCATACCAAAAAAGAACGTTGCCTTCTTGTTATGGACAGTTTTAGAGGCCATATTACGGAATCTGTGAAAAAAGTGCTTCGCAAAAGTAATGTTTTACCGGCAATTATTCCAGGTGGCTGCACCTCTAAGCTCCAACCATTGGATGTGAGCATAAATAAACCTGTGAAAGCTGATCAAGAAAAAATGGACTGAGTACTCACAAAGGCTGAGACCAATATGCAGCCTTCATCAAATCGGTAACAGACTGCTGAGTTGAAGATAATTTTTCATAAGCAGTACGAATAGTTAATTGAAACCATCTTGCAATAGAATGGACCGTAATGTCCTTTCTATTAGGCAGTAGAGACAGAAAGAAACGTTTTCGACCCTTTCTGATAAAGTCAGCTCTACGTTTGTAAATACGCATAGCTCTAACTAGACAAAGCAAAGGCCTATGACCGTCTGAAGACGGAAGAGCCTTAATAATAATAGGTTCAGGGTACTTATTAGGAGCCTGATTCTTAGCCAAAAATCCAACATTAGTAGTCAATGTAACAGTATTACCAACACTACTATAGTGAGAATCATCAACAGATAGTGCATGAAGCTCACTAACTCTTCTAGCAGAAGAGAAGGCTAAGAGAAAAGCTGTCTTATAAGATAAGAATTTGAAGTCCACTGTATCAAGAGACTCAAATGGTGCTTCTTTTAGCTTCAAAGAACCCAACCTAAATTCCACTTAGGAATTAACCTAAGGGTTCTAGGTCTATTTATCGAAAAGTTTTTCACTAACTTAGATAAAGAGACATTAGATCCAATTCGTAAGCTATCATGATGAGCATAGGTATCCGATAGCATTGACCTATAACCCTTAACTGGTAGGGTGCTGGAGGCCCATATTTGGGCTTTATTCTGAAGAGTTGGTACCACAGCTTAAAGGCTTCATATTCAATGAATGTTCTACATATCACCGTTGAAATGAAATTATTTAGTCTGTTAGGATTTGCCTTGTTACAATTTATGGGAGAGTGCCCATTGGCACTCTCCCATAAATTGTAACAAGGCAAAGATGTATGAACAAATTTTGATGACCAAAAATAATTCCGCACTCTACCAGTTAATAATTATTGGCTGCAATTTGATCTCGTCAAACAAGTAGACCAGAAAATTAGCAATATCTGGAATGGAGGGATCATAAATATCAACAGAATGATCCCTACACCATCGAGGGAAAACCTTCCACTTAGCAGCATAATTTAGCGAAGAGGAGGTCCTCCTACAGTTAGAAATTGCATGCTTGTTTAGGAACTGTGGATCCCAAAGACCCTCGCACCTCAAATCTGTTGGGCTCAAAGTTGCGCCCCAACCTGTCTGACTCGCATCCGTCATTATCGTAAAAATCGGATCCGGCAGTTGCAGTGGTACTCCCTGAGTTAACCACTGAATATCTGCCCAAGTCTGAATCTCTTGATTCACTTGAATCGACAAGACGATGTTCGTTTCGAGCGAATGAATCTTCACACTCCAATTCAGAGTAAAAAATATCTGGAGTGGATGAGTGCATAGTCGCCCCATCAGAATAAGATCTGCGGTGGCTCTGCACAAACCTATCAGTCGCATGAGTTCTCTCGCTGTTATTACATCTGAGTGAAGACAAAAGCGAGCGTAACAACTGACTAATTTCGCTCTGGTTAACGGCAGACTAACGAGATTGTTGTGCGTCTCGAAGCTCATTCCCAAGTGGGTGAATGACTTGGACGGCACTAGAACCGACTTCTTTTCGTTTACTATGAAACCAAGACGTCGGAGCAGTTGAAGCAGACTCTGAACATCGTTCTGAAGCGTTAACTTGTTACCGTACCTCTGAAGAATGTTGTCCAAGTAGGCCGACGTTACCGCAGACGAATGAGCTCGGAAATGAGTCATTACCGAGTTCATTATTCAAGTGAAAGCCCAGGGCGCTAGATTCAGACCGAAGCACATTGCTCGGAACTGATAAACGACTCCTAGGACAGCGAAGCGAAGATACTTTCTGAACGCCGGATGTACCATGATGTGAAAGTACGCATCCTTGAGATCTATGCTCACAGCATAATCGTTCATTCGAATGCTTGCTCTGACCGATCGGATGGTCTCCATATAAAATTTTGGAGTCACGATCAGCTTGTTTATCCAGCTCAGATCAACTGGACGAAACGAGCCGACTTGTTTTGGAACCAGGAACAGGTGACTGTGGAAACCTGGAGATTCCTGGTTTTCTACGACCTCTATCGCGTTCTTCTCCAGAAGAGATTGGACTTTTGATAGAAGCGAATCTCTCTTCTGAATGTTTGACGGAAGCTGAGTCCAACATGGACTTCGAGTTAACAGAGGTTTTTACTTGAAGGACAGTTTTAGACCTTCGGAAATAACCCCTTGCACCCATGTGTCGTCCGTAATTGACAACCAATTGGTTAAGAATCTCGACAGCCTTCCGCCCACTGGAACACAATGGAGGTTTAGACCATCACCTCCTGCACTTGCGAGGCTTGCGGGAGGAGAAACTACGTCCTCCACGGCCCGCACCTCGCCCAGTCGACCTAGGGGCATCCGACTGGTTGTCTCAGCCAGCATTACGATCCCTACCCGAGTCGCTACTCTGACGGTCTCTAAAGTAAGACGTAGAGGCTTTCTTGGATCCTCCATAGGAACTTCCCTTGGACATACTCGCCCCAGAAGTGCCTGCCTTACTCCTCTCTGCTGAGTCCGATTTTTTCGAAGCAGATTTAAAAAGCAGAGAGTCCGAAGCTTTCTTAGTAATCTGATCACTGATTATAGAAAGCTTACCGTCAAAGAGAAGCTCTCCGGAAACCGGAGGGACTCGATGAGAGTTTTTCACCTTACTATCCACTCTTGTGGATGCAGCCAGGGCAGCATCATGTCTGACAAACTCCAGATTTGCCACTGAAAGGGCGGAGTTATACGTAGAATATGCTATGGCCCTCAAAAGAACTCTCAAGGAAGTTTGAACATCCTGGAATTCTTTTCCTTCGAGACGTAGTGATAACGCTCTGGTAAGGTAATCTGCATAAGATAAGGCGGCTAAACTGATTCTGTTTGACGAGATTGTCGTCTCCAGCATACTGGAGTGAATCGACATAGATGCCGACAATGACAACTCCAAGTCTTCTGCCTGGTAGTCTAAACGCAGAGGAACTCTCAGCACGCCCTGTCCTGCCGTTTCAAATCTATTTCTATTATTGATGAAAGGCAGCTGTAGAGCATGAGATGATAAGAAACCGGATTTGCCAGTCTTAGAGGCTAGCTTGAATACAGCGTCATTAAGAAGTTCAAATGTCCGCGTGACATTTCTGGACTGTGTCAGAAACTCAGGCGCAATGTCCCTATTCCGGCCAAATAAGTCTGAGTCCAGTGACGCTATCAGTCCGGAGGAACAACTTCTGGAAGGTGTTGGCAGATGAAATCTACGGCCACCTTATGTTGTTCGGAAAGTGAAAATTCCATCTGCGCTGATTCCCTTTCACCATCCAACTGGACCACATGAGAATCTCGGTCGTCCCCTTCTGACTCTGCAGGGGAGCAAACCGACCCAGCTTCCTCAGACAGTTCCTGTTCTGAAGAAGTTTCTGATGGCTGCTGGGATGCTGCGATGAGTTGAGCTATCTGTGATAGCAAGTCCATCACGGAGGCCTGTGGAGTCGCGGTATTACGTGATTTAGCCGCTGGAAGCTCCTGGGACGTTAATTCCTGCATACTTCTTTTATGCTTACATCCCAACTGGAAAGGCCTCGTGTTCTTGGCTACCGGATGGCGTGACAGATTGACGTGGAATCCCTGGTCGGCGAAGCAGGCTGGATTTCTGCGGCCACGTAGCCAAGGAGCAGTCGTGTGTGCTGCCATGAAGATGAGGAAGCCAACAGACTAGCCGTGCCGGACTGTCTATGCGACGGAGTGTCCCAAGCAGGAGGAGTGGACATATGCTCCGACTGACGGACGTTACGTACAATAACATCTGGGCCCAAATGTTGTTGTAAGAGAGAGGGGCCCCTCTCGCTCGCGGTCCGGGTAGACCTGGACCAGCTAGCTACCGGACTGACTGGCTTCCTCCATTCCATCCAGCATGGACCTCTCACAACTGACAATATACCGTGACACACGTCTCCAAAGTTTATCATCCCAATTGGCACACACTGAGCAAGAATTAGTGCAAGAACACTGACTACAAGAAATACAATAAACATGAGAATCAGAGGAAGACTTAATAATAATATAATCCATTACAAACATTTCAAAAAATAATTCATAAGAAAAATTTTTTCGAAAAAATTTCAAGATGAGCCCAAGTTCCCAATGGGAACGATGAGCCCAAATGGATCCCAAAAAAGCCTAAGTGTGGACACAAATTTTAAAACATATCTAAAAATTAATATTACACTTACAGACAATATTAATGAATCTGGCTATGAGCAGAACTAAATAGAAGACAAGGAATCACTGTCAGAAGTAACCATTGTCAACGTAAACAAAAGTGAATAAAAACCGGAAACAAGACTCCAGGCACTGAAAATATGGCCCGAAATCAGTAACCGATTTTAAACACTATCCGATGTAAAACAGAGGCTTCCTAAGAAGAAACTGCAGTACATCGGATGGTAGATGCATGACCGAAACGCCTAACCCTAGGGTGAGGACGTAACCATGGGGAAAAACAGAATAAACATTCTGTTACCAAGCCAAAACTCCCAAGAAATTTCAGCGAAAAAAAATTACAAAAATTATGCCAAAAGCATGGGAGAATAGCAAGGAAGTATCACGGAAAGGGAGAGAGGAAACACTTAACAAACAGTGGAAATTTCATAGCAAGAATGAAAACATCAGGCCCATGCCCCGAAATTGGGGAACATGAAATAATCTTGCATAAACATTATAAGTTACAGCCCTGAACACATCCTTCCACTGTTCCTTCCTCTCATCCTTTTATTTCATCCTTAGATCCACCTTTTCTTTCATGATTTTGTGCCTGGCATCATTTTAACTGAGATTATAAGCACAGATATCAGTGAGATGTTACTGATTGAAGGGCCAAACAAAGAATGAGGATTTGGCACTAATTTCGGTACTTCCTTGACACTGTACATGCACAGTGGATAAAAGTATGGAGGACCACATAGGACATTGATTTTTTGGATTTTGATGCAAATTTTGGAGATTGGGGGGGCAAAATTTGTGTTTGGCCCTAGAATTTTAAGAGTTAGCACCAGCTAAGTCTGGGTCATTGGTAAAGTATAAAAATATTGGAATTTAGGCCGTTTTTGTTCTTATAGCAGTAAACATTGCGTAAATAGCATGATCTTGTTAGGATCTGTGCTGCGTAACATAAACAATCTCCAAATGAAGTCACAGAATTCGGCTTTTGTTTACAAAACACAATGTAAATCTTGACAACTAACATCCTATTTATGCAATGTTCATGATTGACATACAAAACCGGACTGTATTTTAATATTCTTTCGGTTAATGGTGATTTTAAGGAATGTGGGTATTCAACAACATTACCCACTGCAAACGCTGACCGTATCTTTTGACAGTGACAGCACCGATAATATCAGTAATAACTCTGATCGAATCAACAAACTATACGTGGTTTTTGCTGGCCTTGTGATTAATTAATCCTGAATGGTATACATATGTCTTCCCACAAGAACATGCATAAATGGTGTCTGTATGGACACCTTTTTCGTGGTTGGAACGAGAACCTCGACTCTGAAACACGAAATTGCATCCAACATTGCGACACATATTCTTGGGTACTTTCAGAACCACACAGAGACCAATGCTCTCTTCGCTTCCTTCCGGATTCGAACAACCACCCACATTTCTCGCACTTGTATGGTGAAAGGCCTGTGTGTTTATTGATGTGGTCTTGATACTAAGCCATCCTCCTGAATGATTTATCGCACCCATCGAATGGGCAGGGTTTCAAGGTGATGCCAGAGTGCACCTTTGAATGCTGAGTGAGAGAGGATTTCCTCTTGAACACTTTCCCACAATCAGCACAAACGTGCGGTTCCCTATGAACCTTATCGTTGTGAGCATTGAGCTTTTCCTAAGTCTCATAAAAGATAATACAGACTGTGCACCTGACACACACCTGTGCGTGTAAAAGCATATATCTTTTCATGTTTCTTCGCATTGCAAAGGTTTTCCTGCATTCTATACAAAAAAAAGCTGTTTCTCTGCCGTTTACTGCGGTCCTTTTGTGCTGGCGTCGATGCTGCATAGTTTGCCTCACTAACAGGGTGGACATGGATAGGCTGTGCTGGTCTGAGTGGCATTGATGTTAGAGGCCCTTGGGTATCGTTCATATCACTACGGGTAGCAGAATTGACGGGAATACTTTCTACAGTTACATCATGCATTGACATTTCAATTGCACTTAACTCCATTTCTAGGACTCGTAGAACGTCAGACATTTACCTTAAAGACAGAAATAGAAACATTGAAACGCCCAACCATGTACTTGTATTTCATCGCTATGTCAAATCTCTATGATGTGACCTATTTTTACAATGACCTGTGTGTTTTTACTGCTACGCTGACTTTTAAATGAGCTCGTGCCCGTGTCACACTTTGGAGAAAAACGCTCAGACAATATTTTGAAAGATTCTTTTAGTAGAACATTTTGTCTACAATTGTAAGGAACGAATGTTGCGTGAATACTTTCCGTTTGTTTATCCTCCCCACATAATTTTTCTACCATGCAATGCACTGGAATTGAGTGAGAAGCAATCTCCTTTTCAAATTTCGTAAGTGAGGTATACAATACAGAACCCGGCAATTCTGTTATGTAATTTTTGGATTCATAGACTGAATGCCGCGCACTCAAATCTCTGTCAAGAGAGAAAATTTCTACGGCACCCATTGCCTAACAAAACTGCATCAATGCCGTTGACGTTCTGCAGAGCGTTCTCTAAACCTGATTGATCTATAACAAAACGTTGGAATGAACACCAGAGTTTTCAAAATAGAAGCCTGCTTCTCATGTGTGAAAGCTAGCCTTCAAAATGTAATAACTAACTGCAGCCAACAGTTGTGTTTTGTGTAGTTAATAACATGGGTGCCGCAGCGGAGTTTATGCGTGCTCGGTGTGTGGTTTACTGTTACCCGCAGCGGGATTTACGCATCAAATAATCGTGTCCGGTTATGGGTTTTACTGGAACAACTGAGTGTGCCATCAGAAAAATTAGGTTCTTTCTATCATAAACTCAGCAAATTTTGCTGAAAATGAAGATTTAGCTTCCTAAGATATCTATATCTAAGAAATTTTTGCAACACTATTCAAATTTGCTTCAATTTGAAATGTAATGACCAAAATCACACAATATTGAAATATAGAATGCTTATTCTCACCATCCATCGGTCATTTTGTGACCAAATTGACCCGATTCTTTCATCTGTCAGCATTTGTTAGATATTGGGTACATCAAACACCATATGAATCCCAAATTATGCTGGTGAAAACAAAATTAAAAACAAAATACCGCACTCAACAAACTTACCTGCAGTTGCGTATTTTGCCTGCAGGCACTGCTTCACTTCCCGGGATTCCCGCGGGAAGAGTCATTCGACAAATTTGTGGTATGCCAGTTAGGAGATATGTTTGGATATATGTAAACTCGATAGAATTAACTGTAACATCAGAAGAAAAACAAAAGGCCCACTGAAAGCAACAAAACATGAATGTACATTTATTGTATTGATTTCTGCCATTAAAAACAAAACAAGAGGGGGGGGGGGGGGGGGGGGGGGTGTCCATCCCCATTCAGTGAAGAATGGGAGCAAAATGGAGAATGGAAAATCGCCCACCTCAAATAAAGTTTGCGAGAGTGAAAAATGTGAGGAGAGTGATTTTGATTGAGAGTGTTGATTTCAATGTTTAACTTCCCTTTTTTAATACTGCTGAATTGTACATTCAAAGCTTGAAATCTAGTGTTTCTTTATTAAATTTATTACCAGAATTCCTGAAATGAACTTCTAAGATCTAGATAATCTGAAGTGAACTATATATTATGGCATGTACAAAGATTTATTTTGCAGTTTCTATTGACAAGCGTCCTTTGAAATAAATATACGAATACAATTGAACACGGATGGAAATTTTGACGGTGAAAATATACATAACCCACTGAAATTAGTTCTGGATTTTAAATGGCAGATTATTAAAATCATGAAAAATGGATGAGTAAATTGGAGTGACAGGTGTCACGTGTATAAAAGAAAATAAGAAACGGGGCATCATTCCACATGTCTTTGATAAAAAAAAATACAGAAGTATTAAAACGTTTCTCAGATCTCAAGATGGCCACTGTTTTTTTTTATCTGAACATGCGTGTTCGTTTTGTGGAGGGAGTGAGCTGTATTCCATGTTACTGAACATTCATACAGAAATTTATTCAAATCAGAACTTTCATACAGAAGTTCTGTACAAATGAAAGTGTCAATGACACTGTAGTTGAAGTTGACAAACTTGAACTTGGTTTGTTTGTTGGTGGTTAACGTCACATATTTATGCACCATGGCTAATCGTGACACAACATGGAGATGAAGTCAAGTTTAGTCAATCGTTGATCTACATGTTGCCCATTTTAGAGGACTTTCACCCCAAGCATTGGTGACTGGGTCCTATTTTACTAGTAAAGCGGAACTGGTTTACCACAGTAAACAAGTGCTGCTTACTTCCCGGGGTTCCCACGGGGAAAAGCTTGAACTTGGTAAGTTATAAATGAAATGGCAAAATTGAAGATCATTAGTACCAATGTTATTTGATGAAATTTCAACATAACAGCATTGTGTGTGCACAACGTCAGAGTAATCCATGCAATTTTTAAATGTAACCAGTAAGACTGGCTAAAGGAAGAATGTTGATACACAAATGCAGTATGTTCAGAGGTTATTGTAAATGGCAACTTTTTTCACAGAAATGAATGCTAATCAATAGCTCTTATCTAAAGGTCTTGCCTAATGAGCACACCAAGTTCAACTAGAGGTACTGTGAGCAAACTCACAAAGTGATACCCTCCCTCCGCGCCTGAAATGTATAAGTTAGATTATCTCCCCTTGGAAATGTCAGAACGGAATTACAATGCTTCATGCACATCTTGATATGGAGTTCTTCCACTGTGTAAATTTTCATGAAAATTCTTCATACGTTTTAGGAGGAGTTGCGCTTACAAGGATGGACAGACGGTTTAAGTTAGATTATCTCCCCTTGAAAATGTCAGAACGGAATTATATTGCTTCATGCACATCTTCATATGGAGTTCTTCCACTGTGTAGAGTTTCATGACAATTCTTCAAACGGTTTAGGAGGAGTTGCGCTTACAAGGATGGACAGACATACAGTTTAGGAGGAGTTGCACTTACAAGGATGGACAGATGGTCTAAGTTAGATTATCTCCCCTTGGAAATGTCAGAACGGAATTATATTGCTTCATGCACATCTTCATATGGAGTTCTTCCATTGTGTAAAGTTTCGTGAAAATACTTCAAACGGGGGGGGTATGTCCTATGATAAATGTGGCCAGTAGGCCATGTCAAAGAATGTTGATGCACAAATGAAATAACTTCAAAGGTTGCTGCTAACAGCAACAATTTTTGATAGAAATGAAAAGAAAATCAATAGCTCCTATCTTTGTCACCCTGCATAAGCACACAGTTTCAAAACAATCTGATAATGAATGTGCCCTCTGAGGCATGCCACAGGAAGATGTTAATGCACAAATGCACTAGGTAGAAGGTCATTGCTTGTGGCAATGGTTTGGGGGGGGGGGGGGGTTTATAGAAATTCATAAATATACCCTGCTGAGAGTTCAAAAGGGATAAGCTGATGCACGAATGCGTAAGTTCGAAGGCTGGTGATAACGACAATAATTTTTTATGGAAATGAAAAAAAGCAATAGCTCACATCTAAAGGTCACCCCGAACACACATACCGAGTTTCAAAGTGATCTGATCATAAATGTGCTCTGAAGGGTGTGTTGAAGGGAAATATATTGAGGCCTGACTAAACTGAGTTCAAAGGTCAGCGGCAACATTTTTTGACAGAAATGGAAGAAAATCGATAGCTCCCATCTAGAGGAAACCCCAAACAAGCATACAAAGTTTCAAACCGATCTGATCATAAATGTGCCCTGTAGGGCATGCCAAAGGAATATATTGATACCTGTCTAAACTAAGTTCAAAGATCGTTGCCAGCGGTAACATTTTTTGACGGGCGGAAATGGAACAAAATCGATAGCTCCCATCTAGAGGTCACCCCAAACAAGCATGCCAGGTTTCAAAGCAATTCGATCATAAATGTGCCCTGTAGGGTGTGCGAAAGGGAAATATTGAGGTCTGACCAAACTATGTTCTAAGAACATTGGCCACAAAAATTGAAGAAAATCGATAGCTCAGATCTAGAGGTCACCCCAAACAAGCATACCAAGTTTCGTAGTGATCTGATCATAAATGCGACCTGTAAGGTGTGCCAAAGGAAACTGTGGATGTATGTACGTACGTACGCCAATGGACGAGAAGTGATGGCAATAGCTCAGCTTGACTTTGTCGAGTCGAGCTAAAAACCGGAAACAAGACCCCAGGCACTGAGTAAAAAAGGCCCGAAGTCAGTAACAGATTTTAAAGCTACCCGATGTAAAGCAAGATCTTCAGATGAAGAAAAAACGATACATTGGACACAAGATGCATGACCCAAACACCCCTAAGGTGAGGAAGTAACCATGGGGAAAACAGAATAAACATTCTGTAATACATGTTAAACTCCCAAGAAATTTAATAAAAAATGTCAATAAAAAGAAGCCAAAAGCTTGGGAGTTTAACAAGAGGGCTTCAAGGAAGGATAGAGAAGGAACACTTAACAAACAGTGGATAAATCATTAGCAAGAATGATGATGTCAGGCCCATGTCCCGAAATTGGGAAACATGAAATAATTTTGATAAAAATTATAAAGTTACAGCCCTGAACGTTCCAAACCACCGTTGTTCACTTCCATCATCCAATTTTGTCCTTGGATCTCCCAATTTTACCACTGATTTGTGTCTGGCATCCTCAAAAATGAGATTTAAAAGCACAGGTGTAAGTTCAATGTTGCTGACTTCAGGGCCAAACAAATAATGATGGTTTTCACCATTTTCGGTGTCTTCCTGGATACTGCGCATGTGCAGATCTGAAAAGTATGGAGGACCAGATAGGACATTATTTTTTTGGTTTTGCATGCACATTTTGGGGATTGGGGGGCAAAATTTGTGTTTGGCCATGGATTAAGTTTTGAGTTAGCACCAGCTAGTCGGGGCCATTGGTTGTTGTATAAAAATATGGTGATATTCTTGTACCGAATGCAGTTGATAAATTCTATAATATCTCTGCTCTGCAAATCCCTAAATTTTCTGCTATGCACTACACACGTTTTTTAAAGGGGAAACTTCATTGAAATGGCCAGATATCAAAGAAATTTTTAATAGTCAATGTTAAATGTAGAATAACCGGAAACTGCCGGTTGTCATAATCGGCCGATGCCCCACAACCAGCCGGTTCCGATTGCCGATTCCGATTATCGGTTCATCACCAGGCAATATGACCAGACCTGTTAACCTCTCAAGGTGACTGTCAGAGAGATTTTGATGAGCTCTCAGTGAGATTTGGATGCTTGTCAGTGAGATTTTTGCGTGCTGCCAATACATCAATATTTTCCTTGTTATGCCTCCCACGTGGAAGACTATCTAGCCTTTGCCTGTACCAACACCCCAACCTTCCCCCCTCAGTCCGGCCATTTTTTCTTGCGCATGCAAGCCCATCTCGGTGCTTCAATACATGGAGGCTGAAACATCTTGGGCTGAACAGTCCCAGGACCAAAACGTTCAAGAACCAACACAAGCATTCCTTCTTTGTTCATGACATTTATTCCTGTAAATTCTTTGTTCAATCTGTACATTTTTAGTACGAAAATATTCATTCTTATTAACTTTTGACAGGTTTTATTGTACAAAAAATTATCAAAGCTAACAATACATATCGTTTTGTTTAAAAAAAAAAGCACCTGTTGTTGCTGGTACAATGCAGTTGCGTGTGATTGTGGTAATTCCGTTTTTTGACTTTTGAATTGTGTTTATTTAAAAAAATATTTGAACTGTGTTTTGTATTACTCGCGTTAGAGAAGGTGCCCTCAATATTCATAACTTCCATTGTGAGAAAAAGCAAAGAAAATAATCCTGTTGGTTCAAAATGAAGACAAAATACACAGCTGGACATTATTCTGAATCTGTTTGTATATAAGGGGAGGTAACTTAAATCTTGTGATATCTCACAACAGATTTTTTTCAGTTTTCAACAAACTTTCAATTATATTTTTTTTTACACCAAACGGGTAAATTTGGTATGAACCATAACAATAGTATATATGATAGGTCAGCTGAAGTTAACTAGAGGTACTGTGAGCAAACTCACAAAGTGAAATTGCATCCACTGCTCGTCCTGTAAAATGTTTTCCGTGCAAGAAGGACCGCACAACGGAAATACATGAAGGTTGAAACTTTCCAGGTTGTGATGCAGTGCACAGGACTTCCCCTGTTATAGAAGGTCCTTTCGAGGAGGATGCTTCTGGGGAATGTCCCATGACAGACACCCGAGGAGATTGATCCAAGGTTTCTGTGACGACAGAGGTGCTACTAGCAGGATTTTGCAGTGAGACTGTTTGATTTTTAACAGAATCTGCTGAATCAATAGGGCAGGAGGATATGCATATCCTAATCATTCCGTCCCATGAGATCGATAGAGCGTCTACTGCGTATGCTCGATGATCTGGGCATGGCGACATGAACGTCGGTAATTGATTGTTCAGGTGTGTCACAAAAAGATCTATCAAGGCATGATCTGAACCTTTTGTTTTACAAGATCCGTTAAAAAAATCCGGGTTTTGAGAGAATGCGTTTTCACACTCCAGCTCGGAGTCAAAAAAATCTGGAGGGGATGTGTGCTCAAGACGGCCCATCGGAATAAGATCCACAGCCGCTCCACACAGCTCCACCAGTCACATAAACTCCCTCACAGTCACTGCGGGAGAGTTTAGACAAAAGCGAGCATAATAACTGACTAATTTCGCTCTGGGTAACAGCAGACGAACCAGATTGTGAGTCTCGAAGTTCATTCCTAAGTGAATGAAGGACTTGGACAGAGCTAGATATGACTTTTTCTCATTCACTATGAAACAGACTCTGAACATCGTTCTGAAGAATAATTCTGATGTCGTATCTCTGAAGAATGTCGTCCAAATAAGCCGATGTTACCACTGCCTAATGAGCTCAGAAGTATGACATTACAGAGTTCATTATTCGAGTGAAAGCCCAAGGAGCCAGTTACAGACTTAAGCACATCGCTCTGAACTGATAAACCTCTCCTTGCATGGCAAAATGCAGATACATGTACTTTCTGAATGCTGGACGTACCAGGACATGAAAGTATGTGCCCTTTAGATCTATGCTTGTCGCATAGTCAATTCGAATGCTCGCTCTTACCGACCGAATGGTTTCCATATAGATCTTTGAAGCCACGATCAATTTGTTTATCCAGCTCAAGTCTATTACCGGTCGCAACGAGCCGTCTAGCTTCGGTACGTTTAATAGGTGACTGTAAAAACCTGGAGAATTTTGATTCTCGACGACCTCTATTGCTTTCTTTGATTGGAGAGCCTTTACCTCCGCAAGGAGAGACTCTCTTTTGGAAGAATTCGCCAGAAGATTTGTCCATTGCAGACTTCTTGTAAGTGGGGGCTTTGCTCGGAATGACAGCCACAGGCCTGCTGAGACTACATTTCTCACCCACTGATCTTCCGTAATTTCCATCCAGTTTTTCACGAAGTTTGATAACCTTTCGCCAACTGGAAAGCAACAGAGGTCTAGACCATCACCTGTACAACTTGCAAGGCTTGTACCCCTTTCTTCAAGTTGCTATATTGACGACCTCCGGAGTAACTGAAAGAGGGTTTCCTAGACCCTTGCGAGGAGCTCTCTTTTGATGATTGGGAACTGGAACAACTTTGTCTATGCTGATGCATGTTGTTGAGACGCTAATCTCAGTAGCAGTGTGCTGGAAGCTTTTTTTGTAGCTTGTTCATAGACTAAGGAAAGCTTGTCGTCAAACAGGGTGTGTACGGAGACCGGACCGACTCGGAGAGAGCTCTTCACCCTGTCAGCGATAATTGATGACGACACAAGGGCTGCATCATGTCTGACCAACTCCAAATTTGCCACTGAAAGGGCAGAGTGGTATGTGGCATACATGACTGCCCTGGAAAGAACTCTTAGCGAGGAACTAACATCCTCAAATTCCTTTCCATTCAGATGCTGCGCCAGAGCTCTGGTGATATGATCTGCGTAGGACATAGCGTCCAGAATCGCTCTATTAGATGAAATAGAAGATTCCATCACATCCAAGCATAAATTGAATGATGTAGGCAAGGATATATACAAATCCTCAGCCTGCTCTCCCAGATGCAGACGAGCTCTCTGACCATCTTCTCCAATGGTTTTAAAATAATGTGGTCCAGGAAACGGTATACTGATTGAAGATGCAGATAAGAAACCGCCTTTCTTTTTCGAACTTATTAGGTTGAATATGACGTAGAACATCATCTTTCCTTCGCATGACATCTCTGTCTAGGGACGACAGCGGTGTCTGCATAACAGATGCAGCTTCCTGATCAGCTGGAATAAGGTCACGATAGTATTGATGAATGAAATTCTTCACTACCATATGTTGTTCCGAAAGGGAAGGGTAATCCTCCTCCTGCTCCCTTTCACCATCCGCCTGATTCAGCTGAGAATTTCAGTCAACAGTATCTGAATGTACAGATGACTGAACCAACCCAGCACGAGCTGTGCAATTTGGGACAGCAAGTCCGTTACAATGGCTTGAGGAGCAGCAGGCTTCTGTTTTTTTTTACGCTTGCTGCTCCTGGGAAGGAGATCCCGACGTTGATCTCTTCTCCGAACATCCCAATGATTGAAGCCTCGAATCACTAGCTACCAAATGGTCCGACTTCACGAGCAAACACTGGGAACGTCTTTGTGCGGCTGCCTGGATATCCGAAGTCGGGTAGCTAGTGTGCGTTCGTGTGTGCTTATCTGAACCTGAGGAAGAAGCTGGAACTGCAGCTGTGGTTGCAGTTTAGATGGAGCATCCCGAGCGGCGAGTGTGGACGTTAACTCCGGCTCAGTAAAGTTTCTCAAAACAACATTTGGCCCCATATGTTGCTGGGTTAGAGAAGGCTCTCCCGCTCTATCAGACCTTGCCGAGCTTCCCAAAGAGAAACTTGCAGGCTTCTTCCCATTCGCCATTGTCGCCGGGTGAGCTTTAGTTTTTGAGGTGCTCGCTCTAACCGATTCCACACTTCCCTTGACCACAACAGACTTACCCGGTGATACGGTTCCCACTGGCAGGTTGGCAGCTTCACCAGTCAAACTGGCTGCTGGAATAAAAGGCCTTATTCAGCACCTTAGCAGCCAGTTCTGTTTGCTCATCAGAGCGCGACGACGGCAGCACACTTTGGATGGGTGTCACAATACCATCACCTTGTTCCTGTTCTTCTGAAGAAGAAACTGAAAAACTCGAATTATCCAGCGGTGACAGCTCCGACGTCGGAACTTCAGGGCCGACGACGTACCACGACACCCGTCTCCAACAACTGTCATCACAATGTAAACAAGTAGGACAAGAATCTATAGGAGGGCATCGACTACTGGCAAGAAAACAAGCATGTAAACCCGAGGTAAACTTCCTCGCCCTGCATTTAGAGCAGTAAGCTTTCATAATTAATTGCAATCAAAAACAGAGTTGATAGCACTCCAACAAATCCAACAATAAAAATACATAAGGATACATGATAAAAGCAATCAAATTAATTTCGAAACAATTATAAAAAGATTTTCTAAAAAAAAACTTTTTTGAAAATGCCGAAGTTCCCAAAGGGAACATCATGAGCCCAAGGGCATCCCGATAGAGCCAAAGTGTAGACAAACACCAAATTTTTGGAGCTACCCTACCGGAATCATAATCAATGTATCCTACAATAATTCTGAAGTATTATAATACTAAATACTACATGTTAAGGGCGTTGCCAAAAGTAAACAACGTCAATAGAAAAACGGAAACAAGACAACAGGCACACAAAAAGGACCAGAGTCAGTAACCAATTTAAATGCTACCAGATGCAAAGCTACGTCTTCATACGAAGATAAAATGTTACATCGGATAGAAGATGCAAGACCAAAATGACCCAACACCCCTAGGGTGGTAGCCTAAATATCAACCCTGAGAATTGATTTCAACAAGTTGCATCTTCTCCTCCTAAGAAAAGCTTATACCAAATATCAAAAGATTCTGACCAGTGGATCTAAAAAAAAAAGAAGATTTTTAAAGAATATTCCTCATATTGAACTAAGTTATAATTCAGGCTCCCACAGGGAGCCCATATATGAACCCAGGGACTTGGCCTTAACAAACTTGAATCTCACCCCCCTAAGGATGCTGTACACCAAATATCAAAACATTCCGACTGCTGGATCTGAAGAAGAAGATTTTTAAAGAAAATTCCTCATTTTGATCTAAGTTACAATTCAAGCTCCCACAGTCAGTCCAAATATGGACCTAGGGACATGGCTTGAACAAACTGAATCTCACCCCCCCCCCCCCTCCCCTAAGGATGCTGCATATCAAATATCAAAACATTCCAACTGCTGGATCTGCAGAAGAAAATTCCTCATTTTGAACCAAGTTATAATTCGGGCTACCACAGTGAGCCCAAATATGAACCCAGGGACTTGGCATGAACAAACTTGAATCTCATCCCCCTAAGCATGGTGCATACCCAATATCAAAAGATTCTGCCTGCTGGATCTTGAGAAGAAGATTTTCAAAGAAATTTGCCTGAAATGCACTAAGTTCGAATTCAAGCTTCTATAGTGAGCCCAAATATGAATCTAGGGATCCAATTTGAACAAACTTGAATCAGATCCACCCCACAATGTTGCATACCAAATATCAGAAGATTCTGCCTGCTGGATCTGGAGAAGATTTTTTAAGAAATTTGCCTGAAATGCACTAAGTTCAAATTCGAGCTTCTATACTGAGCCCAAATATAAACCCAGTGGGCCAATTTGAACAAACTTGAATCAGATCCACCCCACAATGTTGCATACCAAATATCAAAAGATTCTGCATGCTGGATCTGGAGAAGAAGATTTTTGAAGAAATTTGCCTGACATGCACTAAGTTCGAATTCGAGCTTCTATACTGAGCCCAAATATAAACCCAGGGAGCCGATTTGAACAAACTTGAATCAGATCCACCCCACAATGTTGCATGCCAAATATCAAAAGATTCTGCCTGCTCGATCTGGAGAAGAAGATTTTTTAAGCAATTTGCCTGAAATGCACTAAGTTCGAATTCGGGCTTCTATAGTGAGCCCAAATATGAATCCAGGGAGCCGATTTGAACAAACTTGAATCAGATCCACCCCACAATGTTGCATAATAAATATCAAAAGATTCTGCCTGCTGGATCTGGAGAAGAAGATTTTTTAATCTTTTTCCCATTGCCTACAGTGTTAAAAAGTGTTGACTCAACACTTTTTCAAAGTCCTGAAAAAAAGTACCTTGTGATCAAACCGATAGAGATTTTTTTTAACCATTCTATTCTACTGGATAAAAGTAAGCTTTATACAAAATAAAAATTCTCTGTGCCGTGTAGTTTTGGAGATATGGCAGTTTTAAGGTTTTTCCTATTTTTAGCTCCCGAGGTTCCCACGGGGCAATGAGAAATTTTTTTTTGCATCAATCAACTACTTATGACCCATTAAAATCTCATATCAAATTTGGTTCAAATCGACCTCACGGTTCTGAAAATAGAAATTTTAGGCGTGGACAAATTTTTTGCCCCTCCCATAACGAAGGCAAATAATGCCCGACAAACTTCTCTTGAACACACTTGATTCTAAACCTCAAAAGGACTCTGTATACCACATATCAAGTCTCTGCTACTGGTGGTTCATAAGAAGAAGATTTTCAAAAAATTTGGCCATTTTTTCCCCACACCTCTGCTCAATATGAGCCGAAACCTATTTTGGATAAAAATCAAAATGCCCCTATATAACCACTACTTACATGAAATTTAATTAAAATGTGGCCAGTGGTTTAGGAGAAAGAGGCTCAAACACCACCTTCACGCAGGACGACGGACGACAGATGACGGACGACAGACGACGGACGACAGACGACGGATGAAGAGTGATAAAAGCTCACCCTGACTTTCAGTCAGGTGAGCTAATAAAAAATTTCAATAAAAACAGCCAAAAAGCTTAGGAGTTTGACAGGAGGGTTCATGGAAGGATAGGGAAGGAATACTTAACAAACAGTAGGTAAATCCGTCAGGCGCTTGTCCCAAATATCGGAAACATGAAATCATTTTTATAATTATTGTAAAGCCTTGAACGTCTCAAACCACAGTTGTTCACTTCCATCATCCATTTATAGCCTTGAATCCACCAATTCTTTCATTGATTTGTGTCTGGCATCCTCAAAAAAGGAGATTTAAAGCACAGATGTCAGCTCATTGTTTACCGACTTAGGGCCAAACAAAGAATGATGCTTTGTGCCAATTCCGATACCTTTCTGGTTACTGCACAAGCGCAGTAAACAAAAGTATGGAGGACCAGATAGGACTTTTATTTTTCGGTTTTGTACGCAAATTTGGGGGATTGGGGGTTAAAAATTTGTGTTAGGCCCTGGATTTTATCGAGTTTCCACCAGCTCAGTCTTGGTCATTGGTTGTAGTATAAAAATATTTCAATTTTTGTCTCAAAAACATAACTTATGACCCCCTTATTGGAATGAGCTCAACAAGATCGTTCCAATGAAGGGTCATAAGCTATGTTTTTGAGACAAAAATTGAAAACATAATAAATTTGAAAGGAGATTTTTATATATAGGCCTAGTCAATTTTGTTTGTTACGTTGGGTAAAGAGTTCATGCTCTAAATCAACATTATGGCATTTATTCAGATATCTATTTGGACAAGTGATTAATCGGTTAACAAGGTTAATCCATGTGATTATTCGAGCAAGAAAACCCCTTAACCGTTTCAGCTCTCCCAGAAGTATAAATATGTTACCATAGTGTACAAAACAGAGTATTGGGTAGATTCTCATTATTACTCAAACTCACCGATTCTAATTCACAAAACTTACCTTTTGAGCCTCCAGTCAATCGGAATGGCATCAACGATCTGATCACCCCAAATACTTCAACAGTAAGAACAGGGTAAATTTTTCCAGTGTTGGGATCATGACGAAAAACTTCAAGCACTTTGCCTCGAGACACAACAATTTCTTGTAACTTTGTTCCTGAAAAATTACCATGGATGGCTGCTGTGATTCCAGTGGACCTTTGTAAGGTCAAATTGTACAAAAACATGTCGGCTGAAATTAAAACAAAGAGATGTTATGTACATGAAACGTGAGAATTCTTACAGTACACAACAGGTAAATTACTCTCACAAAAAACAAACTGAAATCATATCTGCATAGAGGAAGTTTCAAAAGGTTTAAAAATAAATACTCTCACAAAAACAAGAGGCCCCAATCGCTCACCTGACCAAGTGATTCAAAGAAGTACATGTTTTTGGGGTCACATTCAGTAAGTCATGGTTTATCAACATTACAGAGGAATGAAGTCATGAAGTTATTCATAACTCTATAGTGTCCATCAGGGCTTGATTTAATCTGAAAATTTTGAATAGCAATTTACTATTCACCCGGGAAAATTGATTAGCAGTTGATCCAAAAGCACTTGAAACTAATAAATCTTGAATAGCAAAATTCAGAAATTGGAGAGCAAAGTGCTATGCTAATCCAGTTAAATCGAGCCCTGGTGTCCATGTCAGATGATTATCATAGATATTCCTGACAAGGGGTCGATTTAATTTGAAAATTTTGATTAGCATTCTGCTAGTAATAACTGGGAATTGATTAGCAATTTAATCAATCTGATTAGCATTTTTGCAATGAGTTTGAAAAGATGAAAAAGCTGCTGAAAATACCCTGGTATAATGGAAATACAATTAATAAAATTACATTATTTGCAAACTGGTTCTTTATTTATTGACGGGTAAGTATTGTTTTCCTCATGAAAATGACATTGACATGTCAAACGAACTGACCAATCAAATTTTTTTTTTTAGACCCATGTGCTTTCAACACTTTTGGGATTATTTATTTATTTATTTATTTATTGGTATTTAAGGTCACATATTTTTAAACAATGGCTAATCATTACCACAACATGAGTATCAACTCAAGACCAGGGGTGAGCATTAATAAGCCTTGTTGCCCATTTTAGAAAGGGTTTGCACCTCCCAAGCATTGGTGACTGGGTCCTATTTTACCAGTAAAACATAGTCTGTTTACTGCAGTGAACAGGCACAGCTTCAATTCCCGGGGTTCCTGAGAACTTTCGCCATTTGGAAGACAAAACCCACAAATATCATATTGCACAAGCCTTAAATAATGACAAGTCCCATAAATAAATCCATATAAAGCAGTATAGACCAACAAACATCAACGGAACAGAGTAAATTATCGCTTCGAATAAACACATTCACCTACACAGTTTTTTGAACTGCAAAAAAATTCCATAACATTAAAAACAGATTGAATGACAATGAGGTCAGCACGCGCGGAAGCTGTTGGTGGGTTTCACAAAAATTAACACTATCAAAGCGTATCGGTATTCATCATATTATTTTACTAATTTCCTCTGGCATCTGCAATGTATGGAAGACGGGTTCAAAAATCGAAAACAGTAAATACAGGAGTAAGTGTGGAGAAGATACTCGTCATTATTTCAGTTTACCCCGCACCTGCTTCATATTTTGAGGAGGGTGGGGGCACAGGTACTCGACACAAGCTGAGAAATAAAAAAAAAAAAAAAAAAAAAAAAAAAAAAAAAGATATCCAACAGCATTTTTGGATCGATGCCGACGTGCCCTTATAATAGTACATGTATACAAATATTAATGTTAATATTTGTGAAAGGAAGGAATGGGAAATAAAACAACACCGAACATATTGCGATAAGGGTTGCACTGATATTTATTAAATTACTAATAGGAACCTCCAGAGGCTCATAGAACGGTGTAGGCGACAATTACAGAGAGTTACAAGCAATAATAATAATAAAGCTCCTGAAAATAGTTGGGCCAAAACACCCCCAAACCAGATGAATATGCATTGAAGGAGTGAATGGATGAACAAGCTCCCATACGCATAAAACCGATTGGGAGAGAATAGGGCCCTGCGAAGCTTTGAGTATTCGATTCGATGTCGACATCACTTTAGTATTCGTATGCCGATCTCGATTAGTTGGCCGATTCGTTAGTTAAACGAACCTTCAAGGAAAACGAATCAGTGTTCGACAATGTCGACATCGGTTGAAATAAGGAGCGAACTCTTCTAGTTTTAATGTTTCTATCAGGAAAATAGTCAAATTCATTGCAAAATTCTGTCAGTCCGCATTGTTTCACTTTCAGTTTCAGATTCCCAGAAAACCACACACCGCCAACAGTGGCCAATTCGCTATTTATAGATTTGCATGTCGTAACCTGTTCACGCCCCCCATCTATACAACCGAAATATCCAGCTAAGGGCCTTCGGCCCGCTCCCAGTTCCAGAATCTTCTAACACAATAATGGGGGCATGTCGCCTAGAGCGCTCCCATTATTGTGTCAGAAAACTGTGGGAGGAAAACCTCTTTAGTTTCCTTGCATTGTTCGGCGTTGGTACTTAGAAGTTGGAATGAAGTAAAAGCAATTTATGTGAGTGAGCACTGCGTCAATATTAGAGTTAACTAATGCAGAAACTAACACAGTTTAACGCCTTCGCTGGCATCGCTGCTTTTGATGTATACTGCGTTATTGAGTTGAAAATGGACCGAAATCTACAAGACCCGAATCCTGATAATACAAAAACCACCAAACATTACAATAATGAGGTTCCTATAAAATGTACAATGTACACCTTATAGGGACCTCATTATTGTAATGTTTGGTTGTTTTCATTGTACATGTATTTATCCATGCTAACGTACGTGAAGTTAGCGACTGTAGCCGACTTCAGCCCATGGGAATTAATGTGCCACTTGTATTACATTTGTGCTTTTAATGCTCATGTTTCAATTTAGAGGTTTGTCTCAAATGTCTCTGGGTAGTAACGCCTTAATTTCTATCCATATTTATGTCTTGAATTTATTGTTGGGCCAAGTGAACATCTGAATGGCCATTCAACGAGAAAGAAAATTAAAACAACACCAAGTTGTCAAGTTATGTCAATGATCTCTTCTCGCAGTGCTTTCCAGACATTTCTGCACAAGATAATGCCAGTATTAGTTATTTCTCGAGTTTATCCCGATTCGATTCGAGATTCGATTCGATGTAAACATCAGTCCCGATTCGATTCAAGATTCGATTCGAACATAAATTTCCTGATTCGCAGGGCCCTAGGAGAGAACCACATGGGTAGGAAATGGGTAGGAGGGAAATTGTTTGAAAAAGCAGCATTCACACAGCTCCACATGGTGAATTAGCTGGATAAAGATCCGGACAAGGCTAAAGTGACAAGTAGAGCTGTGCGGTATTGAAATTTCAGTTTCGGCATCAGTATTTTTCGGGAAAATACCTCGGTTTCGGTACGGTATTCGGTATATGCATGGAACACTGAAAATTATAAAGTAATTTGTATATTTTTTATACTTGCCAATGGCCCAGACTAGCTGGTACAAACTCAAAGTTATCATGAGCCAAACACAAATTTTGAACCCCCAATCCCCCAAATTTGCTTGCAAAACTGAAAATTATAAGTCGTATCTGGTCATCCATTCTTTTACTCTCCGAGCATGCACAGCCGTCAGGAAGTAACCGGAATTGGCACCAACATTATTCTTTGTAGAGAACAGTACTACAAAATAACTCAGCGGGGAGGTATGAGTGCCCACTCATGGGAGGGCCATTGGTAAGTATAAACAAGCAAATTCAGAGAATTCATGTCTCCCGCTGGGCAGCAGTTTCAAGGGGAATTAATGCATCCAGTGGAATATAGTTGAGTTGCAAGTGGAAGTTATTTAGAAAAGACAGAACAGACAGTGGTTATCAGATTTATTTTCACGGAGGTCACTGTCAATGCAAGTGAAGTGATGTGGAGTATAACTGTGAGAATCACTAAAAATTAAGACTGTATGATTAGACATATTACATTAAACTGATGTGAAAAGTAATCCATATATGAAATTTCATTGAAATCGGTTGACTCTAAGGAAAGTTATAGTCTGGAAACCATCAGCCAATCAAATTTCAGCAACCTAATTACATAAGCGCGGAAAATGCCCATATTTGAACTTGGACCCACAATTGATGAAAGTGATCTTCTACCCAAATTTCATCGAAATCGACTGACTGTGAGGAAAGCTAGAGTCTGGAAACAAAAACACGGAAGGTGTGCACTTACTGTGTATTAGTAGTAGCACTGAATAAATCAAAGTTTCCCTAATTTGCCAAATTTTTTGCACGTGAACAAAACCTGTATTAAATGTGATGTATTGCATGTTACTAAACATTCATACAAAAACTTATTTAAATCCGAACTTTCATATAGAAGTTCTGTACAAAAAACTGATTACACCCAATTTCGGAACAAAATGGCCACTGGCAGCCATCTTGAATTTTGGATCAAACCCCAAAACACATATTCTGGTCTCACAATGATAACAAAGATACCCAAGAAGTTTCGTGAAGATTGGTTCATAAATACGGCTTTTTGTACGAGGTGCATTGATGCACGGGTCAGGCGGACAGGCAGACTGACAGATTTTCGTTAGTATTGATGGATGAAAACCATCGCAACCATGTGCTGTTCCGAAAGGGTAGGGTAATCCTCTTCTTTATCCCTTTCACCATCCGAGAGAATCAATTGTGAATCTCGGTCCATTGCATCTGTGTGCCCAGACGACTGGACCGACCCAGCACCGTCCGAGAGCTCAGGTTCACAGGCGACCCCATTCAGGTCACGAGGTGTACAATAAATTCCAGTAAATAACACTCCCAGGTGTGTTCTATCCGATATCTATGTTCCTAGAAACATGCAAATATACAAGAGTGTAAGACGAGATGTATTCGATTGGGTAATGCAATTATACGAAACCTGGATCTAGAAATGGATCGAGCTATGATTAACAGACTCGTCACGGACTGCCCCCGAAATAATTCATTGTTTCTAAGGTCCTTAACATACAATAATGCGTCTGCCTAATAATGCATTTATTATGCGCAAGAGCACTGAAATCCCTCATGTAATCATCTGAATACCAGTTAACTGACTAGACAGCCTCCCAGGTACCCAAAGGCTAGCAATTTGATGATGAATCATATGCTCATATATGACATATAGACGAACAACCACAGGAAACCAACCAACTAAAAAGAGGATGTGCACATGAGGTCGCCATAGAACATGACCCAGCCGCCAATCGAGAAGTCATGAAATGCATGTATGTACTTAAATGAATACGAGACTTGCAGGAAGAAAATTATGTCTTGCCCGGTAATTGCCTCTTCACACGTTGCCGGTGTGTGTGTGTGTGTGTGTGTGTGTGTGTGTGTGTGTGTGTGTGTGGGGGGGGGGGGGGGGGGAGGGGCGGGGTTGGGGGGGGGATTCGAAATCATATCGAACCCCCCGCAACCACATTACTTGAATCGTTCTTGTGTTAGTCATCAAATAGTATAGGAACCGCAAGGCTCCCTCACGTCTGACCAACTCCATAATGCCACTAAGGGCGGAGAAGCACAAGAAAAACAAATACTTCCCTTGATAAAGAACGTCCTTTCGTGGAGGAAGCCTCCGGGGAACGTCCCATAACTGATACCTGAGAAGATTGATCCAAGGTTTCTGTGACGACAGAGGTGCTACTGTCAGGATTTCGCAACGAGACTGTTTGATCTGAACAGAATCTGCTGAATCAACGGAGTTGGAGGATAAGCATATCATATCATTCCATCCGATGAGATCAGCAGAGCGTCGACTGCGTACTCTCGATGATCTGGGCATGGCGACACGAACGTCAGTAACTGATTGTTCCGGTGTGTCGCAACCAAATCTATTATGGGACGATCCCACTGGTAGCAAATCTGCCAGAATATTCGCTTGTTGAGAATCCGGTCCGATGGCAACAGGTGACCTTTCGGAGAGAGCGAGTCTGCTAGTACATTCAGACAACCAGTATATGACGGACAGAAAGATGAACATGATGATTCATGACGTATATTGCCTAATGGCATTGAATGAGTGTCGCCTTGGTTCCTGATGTAAGCTACTACTGTCGAATTGTCCGACAAAATTTGAACATGGACGTCTGCTATTATGTTAATCCAATGTTGTAGCGCTAGCCAGATCGACATCATCTCTTTGATGTTTATGCGCTTCTCTAGGAACCGAGGGTCCCAAAGACCCTGACACTTCAAGTCTGCAGGATTAAGGGTCACGCCCCAACCCACCTGGCTCGCATCCGTCGTAATCGTGAAAGCCAGATCCGGCAGTTGCAGCAGAACTCCCCAAGTTAACCACTGAATATCTGCCCAAATCTGAACCCTTGTTTTACTAGGTCCATTAAAACAATACTGGTTTCAAGCGAATGTGTCTTCACACTCCAGTTCTGAGTCCAGAATATCTGGAGGGGACGCATGCGCAGACGGCCCATCGGAATAAGATCCGCAGTCGCTCTGCACAGCCCATCAGTCACATGAATTCCCTCGCTGTTAATGCGTCTTGAGTGTAGACAACAGCGAGCATAACTGACTAATTTCGCTCTGGGTAACAGCAGACAAGCTTTGTGAGTCTCGAAGCTCATTCCCAAGTGAATGAACGACTTGGACAGAGCTTGATCAGACATTTTCTCGTTTATGATGAAACCGAGACGGAGTAAAAGAAGCAGATTCTGAACATCATTCTGAAGAATAATTCTGTTGCCGTATATCTGTACAATGTCGTCCAAGTAAGGCGACATTACTGCAGACAAATGAGCTCAGAAGTACGACATTACCGAGAATGATAGTCATAGGCCATCCGAGACTACACTTCTCACCCACTGATCTTCTGTGACCGCTAACCAGTTTCTCACGAAGATACCCTTCCGCCAACTGGCAAGCAATAGAGGTCCTGAACATCACCTGTATGACCTGCAAGGCTTACAGAAGGAGAAACCTCCCTGCGAAGAACTTGGGGGCATCTGACCGATAGTCCCGATCAGACCTACACCCCTTTCCCGAGTTGCTATATTGAGAACCTTCAGAGTAATTGTAAGAGGGTTTCTTATACCCTCGTGATGAGTTCCCTTTTGACGTTTAGATCTAGAACATCCTCCTTTACTCTTGTCTGCTGAAGGGGGTTTATGAGACGCCGACTTCAATAGCAGATCATTTCTACAATTTCTTAGTAGCCTGATCATCGACTAACAAAAGCTTGTCGTTCAAAATAGTATGTCCAGAGACCAGAGCGACCCGGAGAGAGCTTTTCACCTTGTCATCTGTAAATGATGACGACGCAAGGGCAGCATCACGTCTAATTAACTCCAGGTTAGCCACTGTAAGGGCGGAGTTATACATGGTATACAAATTGCCCTGGAAAGAACTCTAAGAGGGGTACAAACGTCCTCAAATTCCTTCCCGTTGAGACGTTGTGCCATAGCTCTGGTAAGGTGACTGATCTGCGCAAAACATTGCTTCCAAATTCGCTCTACTTGATGAAATTGCCATTGTAATTGTGTCTGAGCAAATAGTGAATGATGCAGGCAAGGACACATCTAGATCCCCGGGCTGCTCATTCAAATGCAGAGGAGCTCTCTGAACATCTCCAACCATTTTTAAATGAACGTAGTCCATGAAACAGTATGTTTATAAAAGATGTAGTTAAGAAACCGCCCTTTCCTCGCACTTGAGAGGTGAATATGGCATCGTCTACATGACACCTGCCTAGACTGAACCGGAAAAGAAAAAACTTCTTCCTTTATCCGGATAAAGTCTGCGTCTAGCAACGCAGGCGGTTTCTCTCTTTTCGTCGCAGCATTCTGATTCGGCGGAACAAAATCAGGGTAGTATTGATGGATGAAAACCATCGCAACCATGTGCTGTTCCGAAAGGGTAGGGTAATCCTCTTCTTTATCCCTTTCACCATCCGAGAGAATCAGTTGTTAATCTCGGTCCATTGCATCTGTGTGACCAGACGACTGGACCGACCCAGCACCGTCCGACAGCTCAGGTTCTGAGTCTGAGGGAGGCTGCATCTGCACTTGCTGGGATGCTGTGATCAGCTGCGCAATCTGTGACAGCAAGTCCGCCATCAAGGCCTGAGGAGCAACTGTCTTCTGTTTCCAAGCCGCTTGCTGCTCCTGGGATGGTGTGTCAGAGATGGATCTCTTCGACGACTGTCCCGATGATCGAGGCCTCGTCTCCCTAGCTACCGGATGGTCCAACTTCACAGGCGAAGAGTGATCCCTTCTTCGCCCAGCAGGCTGAATATCCGAAGTCGGGTAGCTAGGATGCGGTTGTGTGTGCTTTAACGTAGCGGAGGAAGCTGCGACTGAAGCCGACCTGACTGCAGACTAGACGGAGCGTCTCGAGCAGTGGGCGGACGTATGCTCCGCCTCGTGCAAGTTTCCAACCAGTAAACTTCATTTCAGCTTGTTAAATGTAGCGGAGGAAGCCGTGACTGAAGCTGACCCCGGCTGCAGACTAAATGGAGCGCCCCGAGTGGAGGGCAGACATATGCTACGGTTCATGCAAGTTTCTCTTAACAACATTTGGCCCCAAATGTTGTTAGGTTAGAGAGGGGCCTCTCCCGCTTGCGGTCTATTAGACTTCGCCGAGTACAAGAAACTTGCTGACTTCCTCCCTATTTCCGTTGTCACTGGGTAAGCTATTATAGATTAAAACCCTTAACAAAAGGCCCTAATTCTTGCAATCATTAGCACTGCAGCTAGCTCTATATGCTCAATGGAGTACGACGATGGTAGCACACTTGGATGGGTGTCAGAAATCATCACTATGTTCATGTTCCTCTGAAATAGAAACTGACCAAAAGAATTATAATGCAGTGAGAAGACTGGCCTCAGAACCTCGCCGCCAACAACGTACCACGACACCCGTCTCCAACATTAGTCATCCCAGTGAACACAAGGATGACAAGAGTCCGCAGGAGTGTATCAACTAAAATCGATATCAGTCCTCCAAACTCCACAACAAAATATATAATTAAGATACATGAATAATAGCAATCAAAATAAAATTCAAAATATTTTTTGGAATTTTTTTTTTTGTTTAAAAAATGCCAAAGTTCCCAAAGGGAACATAAGATCCCAAAGGCATCGCGATACAGCCTAAGTCTGGACAAAATCCAAATTTTCTGAGCTACACTACCGAATTAATAATCCATGTATCCTACAGTAATTCTACAGTACTCAATAGAATATAAAATACTACCTATATATGAGAACATTGTCAATGTAAACAACGTCAATGAAAAAACCGGAAACACAAATCAGGCACACAAAAAAGGCCCCAAGTTCGGAAACCAATTTAAATACTACCAGATGTAAAGCTAGATCTTCATTTGAATAAAAAATCCGGCAAGAGGATCACAGATCCACAAGTCAAGTTTTGACATTAAATTTTGTGAAAAGTCAAAAAAGCAAGTTATTTGTCGCACAACAGCAACTTTTGCTAACAGCAATAACTACAGTTTTCATGACCCCACTTTTAAAAAACTTTTACTTCAGGCAGTACCTACCATTGCCCTATTCTCATCTGGAGTAACATGTGGTGTAAATTTGGTGAAGGAGTGGCAAATAGAGGTGAAGTTATTGCCTCGAAACAAAAAAAATCTGTTTATAGCAACAGTGACCTTGGCTGTGGGACAACACACCTCAAAATCAATAGGTGTCTCCTTTCCTCTGGAGTAACCTTTGGTGTAAATTCAGTGAGGGTGTGACAAATTGAGCTTAAGTTATTGCCCGGAAACCAATTTGTCGAAAAAATTCTATTGATAGTAACAGTGACCTTGACTTTGGGGCATCAGACCCCAAAATCAATAGGTGTCTTCCTGTCCTATGGAGTAACCTCTGGTGTAAAGTTGGTGAAGGTTAGAGATGAGACGATTAATCGGTGTAACATCGGCACTCGGCCGATAAGCACCCATCGGTTCACCATCGGCACTCATGATTAAACATCGGCCCTCGCCGATTGTCTGAAACTCAGTGAAAGAGAAAGTGTTATTGATGAACTTTCTTCCACTTCATGGGACAACCAGTGGCAAGCGATCGGTACGTAACTCGTCTGTTACTGATACCATGTAAATGATGGTTCGTGAATAAAAGGGCAGAATATTATATTAAAGATTTTGATTGTGTAACTGTGTACCGAGTTGTTTTTTATCCGTCATGTGAATACGGACACTCTTCACTGCCCAAACTGTACTTCATTCTGCAAAATGTTGCAATATTTCTTTCAACCACGCTCATCGTCTCATTAAATATATATTGGACAGATAATTCCTCCATATTAGTAATCCATGTTAATTGTGAAAGGTTTGGGTGCAAAAAGTTTAATATCGGGCCATTCGGGGTGGGATTTATCAACACGAAGCAGCCACTGAATTTTTCTCATGTTGAATTGTGTGGAGCACATGATAAAAATAGATAATGCAGTGCAACGTCATAACTCGTGTGACACAATCCCATATATGGGTTTACCGAAAAGAAACTCCTACTTTAAAACGTGTGGTTCCAACAACGGCTTTTGATTTTCACTAAACATTTTCTTCCAAATAACTGATAGTCGACTTCAAAGCCTGTGTAGGGGGCGATTCGGCAAAGACCCGACTTTGAAATGAATTGTTTCCATTGTTGATGTAAACCGCATCAAAGGTTCAGAACACAATTTACCGTGACGATGCACGTGATGAGTTCTCGACTCAGTTGTTAGCTGTTTATTTTAAATCGAAAATATTCTGCACTGATGGTGCTTCATTGACATAAAATTAACCCTTTGATGTCTGTTATTTAATTTATTTAAGTGAGTATTACCGTACCGACTCGTGTCGAAGCCCAGGAGGTGCTTGCAGTGGATAAATTGCAAAGTGGTGGTGATGGGAAGGTGGGTGGGTGGGTGGGTGGGGGGGGAGGGGGGGGCTTAGTGCTTGCAAGTCGCGTTGGGATGCGTTGGAAATTGTCGATATAAGACAAGTAAGTATCCACTGGGTATGTTACGTTTCTTTGGAAACCACCTACCAATTTTATAGAATTTGCTTTAAAAATTCTCATAATTATCTTGTACATACAGTTCAGATTTCGGGTTTTAATCCTCAATTTAATGAATAAAACAAGCAGAAAACCATGTGGTGTTTTCATTTTTTTTTTACTCTCGAAGCCAGAAATGGACGTAAGTTGACAATCAACACTGCAAACCACCCCCTTGAAAACAGGCAAACATAGTCTGTTTAAAAATAGCTGTTTTTTTTAATATGTACATTTTATTATGCGTAAAACAAAATAAAGCTTCACACAAAATCAATAAAAAAATTCTTCATATGAAGACCAGATAAAATTTACACAGCGGAATATGAATAACAAAATAGTTGCCTCCCTTGGCAAATTTGAAAATTTGATTTTACACTGAAAGTCATAACTTCACATGTTGCAGAGCATGATGAAATGATAAATGAGCATGATTTATTGAACCAATATGTCATAAATCATATTCCTGGTTATATTGTTAAAAAATTCTCAAATACCAGATTTGTAATTATTTTTTATTTTTAATTACCACTTTCTCATTAATTTCTGAATACCTGTTTTTCACAATGAGATGTGCATGCTCGAACGTGGCAGTGTTCTTTTACAATGAGTTGTGCCCCGCTTGAAAGTGGCAGTGTTCAATCAGTATCTTTCTGATGATATTCGACCACTGTGAAAACTGTAAAAACTATATGTTGTGGGCGTGTTTCAGACAACTATTGACAGCAGCCTGCACTCTCATTTGAAACAAGTGACAGCTTCCAAAAATGAGGTCGACAAAAAAATAAACAAGTCAATTTTGCTTGGGATAATATTTTAATGAAGACTTATTACACTGAACACAGACATAATGTATTACACAAAAGATGAATTTAACAACACAAAAATCTCAACTCCAAAAAATATACATAATACAGTATTGCAGTTCTATTTGGTAAGTACAGTGTTGCAACAAGTCAAGCTATTTTTCCATTTGATGCCTGTAAATTTGACGTCTTGTCTCAAACAACTTTCGTCCAATTTGAAACTTGGGGGGTGGACTGTGACTCGAGTAAGGCACCCTGGTTCACAAATCTGAAAAAGCGGGGGGGTGGGCTTCGACACGAGTATGGGCTTCGACACGAGTCAGTATGGTAAAAGTGTGTTATCTTCTGGGTTGATGGGGATTCTGATTAAGGTAAATCACCCAGTTTCTGCAGTCAGCTTGAATAATAAAGAAACCATCTGACATCGGCATTCGGTATCGGCCGATTGTTGTCTAAAATAATCGGCATTCGTCTGATGGGGCATTTTACTAATCGGCTCATCTCTAGTGAAGGTGCCACAAATAGAAGTTATTGCCCACAGAAACCAATTTGTTGAAAAAAATTCTTTTTATAGTAAGTCACCTTGACCATGGGGCATCAGACCCCAAAGTCAATAGACGTCTTCCTTTCCTATGGAGTAACCTCTGGTGTAAATTTAGTGAAGGTGCGACAAATAGAACTAAAGTTATTGCCCAGAAACCAATTTGTTGGAAGAAAATTCTATTTATAGTAACAGTGAACTTGACCTCAGAGCATCAGATCCCAAAGTCAATAGGTGGCTCATTTCCTATGGAGTAACCTCTGGTGTAAATTTGGTGAAGGTGCTACAAATGGAACTAAAGTTATTGCCCGGAAACCAATTTGTTGAAAAAAATTCTATTTATACTAACAGTGACCTTGACATTAAGGCTTCAGACCCCAAAATCAATAGGTGTCTTCCTTTACTATGGAGTAACCTCTGGTGTAAATCTGGTGAAGGTACAACAAATAGAACTAAAGTTATTGCCCGGAAACCAATTTGTCGAAAAAAATTCTATTTATAGTAACAGTGACCTTGACCTTGAGGCTTCAGACCCCAAAATCAATAGGTGTGTTCGTTTCCTGTGGAGTAACCAGTGGTGTAAATTTGGTGAAAGAAAGGGTGACAAATAGAACTAAAGTTATTGCCCGCTCGCCGCCCGCCACTTCATCAAACTATTAGTCGAGTTTGACTTTGCCATAACTTGACTAAAAATGATACATCGGATAGAAGATGCAAGACTAAACGACCTAACAACCCTAGGGTGAAGACGTAACCATGGGGAAAAGCAGAATAAATATTCTGAAATGCATGTTAAACTCCCAAGAAATTTAATAAAAAATTTCAATAAAAAATAGCCAAAAAAGCTTAAGAGTTTAACAGGAAGGGTTCATGGAAGGATAGGGAAGGAATACTTAACAGTGGAATAATCATTATCAAAAATGATGCTGTCAGGCGTATGTCCCGAAATTGGGAAACATGAAATAATTTTTAAATTATTATACAGTTAAAACTAGAAGTCCTGTCACATATAGTGCAAAAACGCTCGTTAGCTAATGCGCTATCTAGTGCTGAACAGTCAAGTAAACCTAGTTAAACATGCGGTAACTTCTGCGCTATGTAACGCAGAATGTAGTGCGCTATTCCCGAGGTCATTAACTTTGATCTCTGACACACATCATTAGGAAAAGAAATTGTTGCAAGTGGACTTGAACATCCGTCGATATCATTTCGAATCAGGTTCACCTGGTAAATTAGTGGTGACAATAAATGAAAATGAAAGTGTCAATGACACTGTAGCTCAACTTGACAAACTTGAACTTGTTAAGTTATAAATGAAATGGCAAAATTGAAGATCATTGGTACCAATGTTATTTGATGAAATTTCAACATAACAGCATTGTGTGTGCACAACATCAGAGTAATCCATGCATTTTCAAATGTAAACTGTAAGACTGGCTAAAGGAAGAATGTTGATACACAAATGCAGTATGTTCAGAGGTTATTGTAAATAGCAACTTTTTTCACAGAAATGAATTCTAATCAATAGCTCTTATCTAAAGGTCTTGTCTAATGAGCACACCAAGTTCAAAAACAATCCTATGATAAATGTGACCTGCAGGGCATGTCAAAGAATGTTGATCCACAAATGCAATAAATTCAAAGATTGTTGCAAACAGCAACAGTTTTTGATGGAAATGAAAAGAAAATCAATAGCTCCTATCTTTGACACCCTGCATAAGCTTACAATGTTTGTTGGTGGTTAACGTCACAAATTTATGCACCATGGCTAATCGTGACACAACATGGAGATGAAGTCAAGTTTAGTCAATCGTTGATCAACATGTTGCCCATTGTAGAGGACTTTCACCCCAAGCATTGGAGACTGGGTCCTATTTTACTAGTAAAGCGGAACTGGTTTACCACAGTAAACAAGTGCTGCTTACTTCCCGGGGTTCCCACGGGGAGCATAAGCTTACAAAGTTTCAAAACAACCTGATAATGAATGTCCTCGGAGGCATGCCAAAGGAAGATGTTAATGCACAAATGCACTAAGTAGAAGGTCACTGCTTGTGGCAATGGTTTTTGGGGGGTTTTTAAATGGAAATTCTTCAAAACTGGTTATTTTTTCTAAACTGGAATTTTTTTTATCAAAAGTGGTTATTTTTTTCAAAACTGCTTATTTTTTTTTTCAAAACTGGTTATTTTTTCAAAACTGGAAATTTTTTTATCAAAAGTGGTTAGTTTTTTTTCAAAACTGGAGAAAATTAATGGAAAATAGTTCTTTTTTAGTTTCAAACTTTTTACCAATCTTCAGCCTTCAAAACCAGATGTCGCCTGGTGCCGACTTGAATCTGTCTGACCTGTGCAAGATGCTGGGTGTCGACTATACAGTTGACAGAAGATATCTGCATTGTTTTGTACGACATCGAAGAATCGCCACCCCTTCTAATACTAACTCGTTAAAACAAGAGCAATGCGAAGCGTGGTATATGCCCCCTTCCAAAATGCCAAGTGTATCAAACGCCAAATTTATAGAAGTAGCTGTAACCTAAAAAGAACAAGAGGGGGCCGCCAAGGGTGGCTAATTCTCCCGAATTAATTCCTTGATACTGTAATGCCTCGATACTGTAATGCTGTGATTCTATAACTAATAATACGGTCTAGCAGAATTTTAAACCTCTTACTTGGCAAAAAATCAGTAATTTGACCTTGAGGTCAAAGGTCAGTGTTATATGTGGGTCATGATGATACGCGACACACAATCTCATGGTGATACACCCACATGCCAAATACCATAAGCCTAGGTCAAAAGATAAAACAGTTCTGAGCCGGACACGAATTCCGTCGGACAGACGGAATTGGGTTTATGTGTTTAAATTTATGTGTTTATTCTAAAAAACATGTCCAAATAGTCAAAAAAAGTGAGTTTTAGGAAATTCCACCCCCCCCCCCCCTGCCCCCAAATTCAATCACCAGGCTTACAGTCAGACACTTTGGGATTCATTTTTCTGAAGCTAAGTGAGTGTTCGTAATTCTGATTTGTTTAACTTGCCTCATTTTGCACTTCACCTTTTCTGTCCTCACCGTGAGGCAAGCGTAATATTAGCGTATCTTATAAAATTATCTGTCAACAACAGGGATGACAACAACCACTCACACCCTGGATTCCGAGGTGTCAACAACTACACAATGGAGCTCCCAATTGTTATACAAGAGACACTGGTCATAGTGAAGGCTACCCTAGCTACCACCTGGAGCATCCAGGTGCTCAAGGGTAAAATTCACCCGACAGTGGATTTTGAGAAGGAAACCGAACCGCCGTCCTTGGAGAGGTGTAGCACCTTTCGCGAGGGGATTTCCCCCCGCACTGGTCACCCTCCAAGTGATACGGACTCGCAGGATGATGCCAAGCATACGGAAGCAGCGGAAGGAAATAAGAAAAGGAGAAGAAAGAAGGGACCTTCTGCCAGACATCGCGATGCCCGCCGACTGACGGTGCTCACGGAGAAGAAAAGGACAGAAAAGGAAGAGAGGGAGGCTAACCATGGCGTTGAAAGCTCAATGCCTGCTACCCCTAGCCGTTCCACGTCCATGACGGTTCCCCCCACTCTTGTGGAGGGTCCGGAGGACGCTGGTTCGCCAGGCAACACTCCAATCTCCAGCCCATCACACTCTTCCTCGGAGGAGGAGATGGAGGAGGGAGCTTTGTTTATGGAGCAGGAAGTTGAGCCGGACTGCGCACATGTAGCTGCACCCGCTCTTGCTATTCCAGCCTTTTCCGACCAGGACACTATCCAGGAAGCTCACACCGCGGAGTCCATGGAAAGAATCCTTGGGGAAAAGGTCAGGGATGACGAAGATCTAGCAATTCTCAAACGCTTAATACCTTGGATAACTGCGGACTCTTGGAAAGCACGATTAGAGGAGCATTACAGAGTGTCAGTAACCACTATCTTCTCACTAGTGAAGAGAGCTCTCCATCACCGGCAGCTGCAAGGTCTAGACCATACCAACCTAGTCAGCCCTCCCGCACCCCTCCTTCAACACCACCAAAAGAGGTATCACCATCACAGCCTCCTTCTCCAAACAAGAGGCCCCACGTGGCCTTAATCGCTCACCTGACAAAGTGACTCTAAGAAGTATTTTAGGTCACCTTCACCATGTCATGCCTCATCAACATTAACTGGTTGAGTGATAGATTTTGTTTGAAGTTCAACATTTGTTACCTAAAATTAGTTTTATTTAAAATCATTGGTGTGTGGCCATAAAATTAGTTTTATTTAAAATCATTGGTGTGTGGCCAATCTCCAATGATTTTTAATAAAGCAAATTTATCTCTGCAGACAAACTGGTTTAGCTTGAAGCACAAACAAGGAATGTGAAGAGATAGCCTTGGACATCTCTCCCCAACTGTGGATATCTTCCATGTGCTACATGTACATATTTGCATGCAAGAAAACAAAAATTTTCACAAATTTTCCAAAATATTAGTTTTTTTTATCATCATTGGAACAAGCTCAAATAGCTTATTCCAATAGGGGTATGGGAAGATCAGGTATATTTTTGAGACAGAAATGTGAATATATAAATAATGGTGTTTTTTTGTGAATGATGCTGGAGAATTTTGCTTAAAGATATGGTAAATGGTTTGTTCTAGATACAGAATGATGCAAAAGTATTTAAATTTGATTAGGCAAGTTGTTCCTATAATGCATTTAAAAATTGAAGTAACTGTTTTTTTGCTGCCCGAACTTTTAGATGTGTGTGTCTGTGTTTGTGTGTGTGTGTGTGTGTGTGTGTGTGTGTGTGTGTGTGTGTGTGTGTGTGTGTGTGTGTGTGTGTGTGTGTGTGTGTGTGTGTGTGGGGGGGTAAGAGTGTTCTTGCAAACAAAATTCCTGAATAAATGGAAAATTTTATTTTTTGTGTGAAAGACATAGTGCGTGAATGTTGATTGGAACAAGCTTAGAGAGCTCATTTTAATGTGAAGTCATAAAGCTGTGTTTTACGTACGAAATTCTGGAATAACTAAAAAATTGCTTTTTTGACTCAAAAAGCATGGTGTGCGACCTCTCATTGGAATGAGCTCAAAAAGCTCATTCCAATGGGGTATTTACAAGCGATAAGTACATGTATGTTTAAGAGACAAAAATTAAAATTTGAATAGCGATTTTTGCGAAGAATGCTGACAAGTTTTGGCAGTTATGCTGGTAAAAAGGTAAGATATGCAAAGTGGTTGTTTTTTAGAGGCGACATTTAATTAAGGGGAATTAACCCTTGATTACTGAGGTAACTTCTAAAAGTACTGAAATTTCATGAAGCAATGTGAATAACAGACAACAGTTGCCTAAAAATTTCATGAATAACTAAAATTTTTATTCTTTTGTCTCGAAAACATGGCATATGACCTTTGTTGGAATGAGCTGAATGCGTGTGTTCCAATGAGGGGGTCATAAAATTTGAACGGAGATTTGAGTGAATAATGCATTAGTACTGCTAGATTTGGGTAAACGGTTCACCCTGGATACCACCCCTTCTATAGTAGATCTTTTCTGCAAATTTTGTCTAAGATTCTATCAACTTTACAAATAAATACGTTCATGAATCACAATCAGATCCACCCCACAATGTTGCATACCAAATATCAAAAGATTCTGCCTGCTGGATCTGGAGAAGAAGATTTTTTAAGAAATATGCCTGAAATGCACTAAGTTAAAATTTGGGCTCCTATACGGAGCCCAAATATAAACCCAGGGGGCCGATTTGAACAAACTTGAATCAGATCCACCCCACAATGTTGCTTACCAAATATGAAAAGATTCTGAAGCTGGATCTGGAGAAGAAGATTTTTTAAGAAATTTGCCTGAAATGCACTAAGTTCGAATTCAAGCTTCTATAGTGAGCCCAAATATGAAACTAGGAAGCCGATTTGAACAAACTTGAATCAGATCCACCCCACAATGTTGCATACCATATATCAAAAGATTCTGCCTGCTGAATCTGGAGAAGAAGATTTTTTAATAAATTTGCCCGAAATGCACTAAGTGCGAATTCAGGCTTCTATATTAAGCCCAAATATGAATCCAGGGGGCCGATTTGAACAAACTTGAATCAGATCCACCCCGCAATGTTGCATACCAAATATCAAAAGATTCTGCCTGCTGGATCTGGAGAAGAAGATTTTTGAAGAAATTTGCCCGAAATGCACTAAGTTTGAATTCGAGCTTCTATAGTGAGCTCAAATATGAATCCAGGGGGCCGATTTGAACAAACTTGAATCAGATCCACCCTGCAATGTTGCATACCAAATATCAAAAGATTCTGCCTGCTGGATCTGGAGAAGATGATTTTTTAAGAAATTTGCCTGAAATGCACTAAGTTCGAATTCGAGCTTCTATAGTAAGCCCAAATATGAATCTAAGGAGCCGATTTGAACAAATTTGCATCAGATCCATCCAACAATGTTGCATACCAAATATCAAAAGATTCTGCCTGCTGGATCTGGAGAAGAAAATTTTTTAAGAAATTTGCCTGAAATGCACTAAGTTCGAATTCGAGCTTCTATAGTGAGCCCAAATATGAATCTAGGAAGCCGATTTGAACAAACTTGAATCAGATTCATCCCACAATGTTGCATACCAAATATCAAAAGATTCTGCCTGCTGGATCTGGAGAAGAAGATTTTTAATAAATTTGCTTGAAATGCACTAAGTTCAAATTTGGGCTCCTATACTGAGCCCAAATATAAACCCAGGGGGCCGATTTGAACAAACTTGAATCAGATCCACCCCACAATGTTGCTTACCAAATATGAAAAGATTCTGCCTGCTGGATCTGGAGAAGAAGATTTTTTAAGAAATTTGCATGAAATGCACTAAGTTCAAATTCGAGCTTCTATAGTGAGCCCAAATATGAATCTAGGAAGCCGATTTGAACAAACTTGAATCAGATCCACCCCACAATGTTGCATACCAAATATCAAAAGATTCTGCCTGCTGGATCTGGAGAAGAAGATTTTTTAAGAAATTTGCCTAAATGCACTAAGTTCGAAATCGGGCTTCTATACTGAGCCCAAATATGAACCCAGGGGGGCCGATTTGAACAAACTTGAATCAGATCCACCCTACAATGTTGCATACCAAATATCAAAAGATTCTGCCTGCTGGATCTGGAGAAGATGATTTTTTAAGAAATTTGCCTGAAATGCACTAAGTTCGAATTCGAGCTTCTATAGTAAGCCCAAATATGAATCTAAGGAGCCGATTTGAACAAATTTGCATCAGATCCATCCAACAATGTTGCATACCAAATATCAAAAGATTCTGCCTGCTGGATCTGGAGAAGAAAATTTTTTAAGAAATTTGCCTGAAATGCACTAAGTTCGAATTCGAGCTTCTATAGTGAGCCCAAATATGAATCTAGGAAGCCGATTTGAACAAACTTGAATCAGATTCATCCCACAATGTTGCATACCAAATATCAAAAGATTCTGCCTGCTGGATCTGGAGAAGAAGATTTTTAATAAATTTGCTTGAAATGCACTAAGTTCAAATTTGGGCTCCTATACTGAGCCCAAATATAAACCCAGGGGGCCGATTTGAACAAACTTGAATCAGATCCACCCCACAATGTTGCTTACCAAATATGAAAAGATTCTGCCTGCTGGATCTGGAGAAGAAGATTTTTTAAGAAATTTGCATGAAATGCACTAAGTTCAAATTCGAGCTTCTATAGTGAGCCCAAATATGAATCTAGGAAGCCGATTTGAACAAACTTGAATCAGATCCACCCCACAATGTTGCATACCAAATATCAAAAGATTCTGCCTGCTGGATCTGGAGAAGAAGATTTTTTAAGAAATTTGCCTAAATGCACTAAGTTCGAAATCGGGCTTCTATACTGAGCCCAAATATGAACCCAGGGGGGCCGATTTGAACAAACTTGAATCAGATCCACCCTACAATGTTGCATACCAAATATCAAAAGATTCCGCCTGCTGGATCTGGAGAAGAAGATTTTTTAAGAAATTTGCCTGAAATGCACTAAGTTCGAAATTGGGCTCCTATACTGAGCCCAAATATTAACCCAGGGATCCGATTTGAACAAACTTGAATCAGATCCACCCCACAATGTTGCTTACCAAATATGAAAAGATTCTGCCTGCTGGATCTGGAGAAGAAGATTTTTTAAGAAATTTGCCTGAAATGCACTAAGTTCGAATTCGGGCTTCTATAGTAAGCCCAAATATGAATCCAGGGGGCCGATTTGAACAAACTTGAATCAGATCTACCCCGCAACGTTGCATACCAAATATCAAAAGATTCTGCCTGCTGGATCTGGAGAAGAAGATTTTTGAAGAAATGTGCCTGAAATGCACTAAGTTCGAATTCAAGCTCCTATAGTGAGCCCAAATATGAATCTAGGGAGCCGATTTGAACAAACTTGAATCAGATCCACCCTACAATGTTGCATGCCAAATATCAAAAGATTCTGCCTGCTGGATCTGGAGAAGAAGATTTTCAAAGAAATTTGCCTGAAATGCAGTAAGTTCAAATTTGGGCTCCTATACTGAGCCCAAATATAAACCCAGAGGGCCGATTTGAACAAACTTGAATCAGATCCACCCCACAATGTTGCATACCAAATATCAAAAGATTCTGCCTGCTGGATCTGGAGAAGAAGATTTTTTAAGAAATTTGCCTGAAATGCACTAAGTTCGAAATCGGGCTCCTATACTGAGCCCAAATATGAACCCAGGGGGCCGATTTGAACAAACTTGAATCAGATCCACCCTACAATGTTGCATACCAAATATCAAAAGATTCTGCCTGCTGGATCTGGAGAAGAAGATTTTTTAATGTTTTTCCCATTGCCTACAGTGTTAAAAAGTGCTGACTCAGCACTTTTTCAAAAGTCCCGAAACTGTACCCTATGATAAAACCGATGGCAATTTTTTTTTACCAATCCTTTCTGTTGGTCCTAAGGAAGCTGCACACCAAATAAAAATTCTCAGTGCCGTGCAGTTTTGGAGATATGGGCGTTTTAAATTTTTTCTATTTTTAGCTCCTGCGGTTCCCACGGGGCTGCGGGAAAATTTTTTTTTGCATAAATCAAGTACTCATGACCCAATAAGCCCTCACATAAAATTTCGTTCAAATCAGCCTCTCGGTTTGGAAAATAGAAATTTTGGGCGGTGCAAAAAATTTTGCCCCTCCCATAACGACACCAAGTATAGCCCCACAAACTTCTCTTGAACAAATCTGAGTCTACACCTCAAAAGGAAGCTGCACACCAAATATCAAGTCTCTGCTACTGCTGGTTCATGAGAAGAAGATTTACAAAGATTTTGGTGCCCCTTGCGGGCGTGGCACCACCCAGGAGGAGGGGCAACTTCATTTGAACAAATCTGAATTGGCATTAGGTAATAAACATTTAGCCAACATTTGAATAAAATTGGGCTAGTGGTTTAGGAGGAGAAGTCGATAATGCAAAGTTAACGCCGGACGACGACGACGACGGACGGCGACGGACGGAAAGTGATTAGTAAAGCTCCCCTTGAGCTTCGCTCAGGTGAGCTAAAAAGAACGGGAGGAAACATAGATGGCGCTGAGTACCATTTCCATTTTCCATCTTTGCCACGCCCCGACAACCCAAATCATCTACTGTTAAAGAGGATCGAAAGGGGCTTCCCCCATACCGTCCCTGCACGCCTTCGGCGCACGAAACCATTTAATTCGAAGGGATGAGAACGCCAGGCAACAAAATTAGCTGAAATTTGTAAAAAAATTCCCTTATTTTCAAAATAAATTGGTGAAAATCAGAGATTTTTTTAAATCTAAGAACACAGAGTGAACCTGTTGATTTAGAAACATTTAATTTCTAGAAATTTCAGCATTTGGGGCTTGAATTCCCATCCCTGAAAACAAACAAAGCAGCCGGAAAAAATGAGTTGTTTTTTTTATTTTTATTTTTTATCCCAAACTGATTTTTCTCCGGATAGGGTCTTTTCAATCACTCATCATTAATCCTTAATCAGTAAATCACTGATGATAGAACAAAAATATAAATTTGACACCTAATTGTTAAGTAACCCATTTCCCAATTGAGGTCATAAAACAGGAGCTTAGTATATTGACAGGACTGTTTTTAAAGCTTATTCATATACATAGATGTAGAGCAAACATCATCATCAGACATCGGACATCGGACAGTAAGAGCAAACTTGAATTAATTAAGTACAGATAAGTGATTTTCATCATATTCTGAGTTACAAAAAGAGTCAAAACCTAACACAAACTGTTTGCTTTTTCTGAGTCCAGTCTTCCAACTTGAACCTAACAATGCCATCACATATGAAGAAAACCACCTTCAGCACAAAGGAGAGGAGAAGAAAGAACAAAGATAGGAACAAAGAAAAGAGGGACAAAGAAAATGCAGCCAGGAGAATGTCAGAACAAGAGAGCAAGGCAAGTCCGAACTCTATTACTAACAATAGCTCAGGTTTAGGGGGTGACAGAATGATAGATGCATCCAGTTCAGAATGCGAGGGCTATTCCCCAGCCCAGTTCATGGAGGTGCTCAAAGACCTAAAAAAAAATCAGATAGCACACCTAACAAAAAAAAATTGAGAAAAGGGAGGTCAAGACTGAAGAGAAGGATGCGGTCATCAGGGATTTTATCTGGGGAACTTTCACCACACCATCACCTGTCTCACCTGTCAGGGAGATTCAGGTGGTGGCTGAGGTCCACAATGTTCCTGCAACTCAAATTTCAACTACCTCTGCCAAAGAAAATCAGGTAGATGTGGTAGAAGTCACAGGTGTCCCGGGGCACAAAACATATGCCAAGGTAGCAGGAGGGCACAAAGGGTCTCTGATTGAGGGTGCAATGGGCACCCAATCACCATCAGAGATCACAGCTGAGACAGTTCCATTGGATCCTGCAGATCCCCTAAACAGTAAGGCTTTCTGTCCAGACAAGGACATAATAGAAATGTTGGCCTCCCAGCAGGACTTGAATGACAGTCAGAGCCAAGCAGTCAAAATTTTCAACAAAAGAAAAAGACTAAGCCTAGATCCTGAGGTGGAAACACAAGTTAGTGGATGAGGAGAGATTTATCCACAAGGTCGACAGAAAGACCAAAAAAGTGAGGAAATGCCTCTCCTCCCCCTCAGACTCCTCTGCTTTAGCCACCGGTTCTGGCTCCAATACTACCTCCAGTATCTCAGAATCCAGTATCCCACCTCTCATGGAGAAACCTTGGAATATGGTAGTGTCCAACAGCATTGGCCAACTAAATATTACTCATCGATTAACCAACAGCCACAGGGGGAGGCGGAACCCCCACCCGTCACAAGCAAAAAAGCTAACCCAGAGAATAATAAGAAACATCCCAATGGCATCAGCCCCCTTGTATCTACAGTAGTTATCACCAGCATTCAACCTGACACGCCCAAGGAGCTCATAGGTCAAGGGTTAGAAAACTGCAAATGGGATAGATTCGTGTCAAAGGCCACCAGTAAGGCAACTTGAAACTCAAAGTCACATGCCCTAATAAGGAAACAAAATTAAAAATCCTAGCTAATGGAGTTAATATTAATGGCAGGTGGAATGCAGCGGAGGAGTACAGAAGTACCACTCCTCCGGTACAGTGCCACAAATGTCAGAAGTTTGGGCATATAGCCAATAAATGTAAAGGGATTCTAACATGCATGAGATGTGGAGGGGAACACCTAACTAAGTCATGCAGATCGGATTCCCCCACTTGTCCCAACTGCAAAGGAGATCATACAAGTAACTATCGCGGGTGTCCCCATTATAAAAAAAGTGAAGACAAACATCGAACTTAAAAAACTAAACCTAATTAAACCTAACAACGCCTCTTCTCCCCACACTGTTTGCTCCCTAGCCGCAGGAGCACTCTACTCGGTATTGAATAAACATGTCAAAACCAATCTGTCTGACATCTGTCAAGATGTCGGCCGATCAGCATCCCAGCTATTTAAAACTCAAATCTCGGAATCTCTAATCAAAGCCGCAATTAATGTTAATTAAAGCCATCAATTATCACTAACAAAACACCGCAACTTAAATTCAACCCCATCATGAATAAGTTACAAACAGCCGTGTGGAACGCTAGAAGCGTTAATAAAAACTTCAAATGAGCCGATACTTCGAAGATACAGACATTATCTGTATCTGCAAAAGTTGGCTTCAACCCAGCAGAAATCTCTCAATAAGTGGGTTCAGCAGTATTAGAAGAGACCGACAAATCACTAAAGGTGGCGGCGTTGCTCTTCTAATAAAGCAGAACATTAAAACTCAAACAATAAGAACTAATCACCTCGATGCAGAGGTGATTGCTACTGAAATCACTGTCGACAATAAAAACATCGTGATTGTTATTATAACGACCCAAGCAAAATTGTTTCTGACACTGTCTTTGAATTCTTTACGAGGAAATACAAACACTGCATTTTCCTCGGTGACTTCAATGCCAAAACCTGTACTTTGGCTGTAACAAAACCACCCCTAACGGTGAAGCCCTCCTTGAAATCACAAAAAAGCATAACCTTCATGTGGTTATGAATGACAGCTCTGCAACTTACATCAGTGATAACTCATTATTCTCATCCGAGATCCTCGATCTAATTATCGCCAGTGACTCCCTGATAAATCACATCGATGACCACTGGGTCGGCAACGATGACTTAGGCAGCGTTCACCTCCCGGTCCATGCCTCACTGCAGCTAGGAAATGGCCCACTCAGGTACCCCCCCCCCCCCCCCCCCCCCCCCCCCACTCTCTGCAGAAATTTTAGAAAAATAAATTGGAACCTCTATCGTGACATCATCGATGTCAAACTCACAAACACCCCCCCACCCCACCCCCCCCCCCCCCCCCCATCCAATGAAGCGGAACTTGAAACCCAATGCGAGGACATAGAGAAAATCATTAACTCAAACCTAAACAAAATATGCCCAAAAGAAGAAGTGCGCCCCTGGAGAAATACTACCTCGGACGACACACTCTCACTTTCTTAAATGATCGCGAAATTAAAGTCAGAGTGAACAATGAAATGTCTGACAGTGTCCCCCTTGAAGCAGGCACCCCCCAAGGATCCGTCCTAAGTCCCCTCCTTTACATCTTCTGCGTAAATGACCTTAACTTCTCCGAGGATCGTGTTCAACTCTCCCAATTCGTGGATGCTAAGGGCCTCTGGGACTCTAATAATATGGCCAATCTGCTCCAAAAACCCCTGCAACGCGCTCTCGATGACCTAGAACAATGGTGTGCCAAATGGAGAATTAAGCTAAACACCAATAAAACCCAACGAATCACCTTTACTCGCAAGAAAAATAAACGTGATTTTGACCTAAAACTTATGGATAACACCCTCCCAGAATGCAAAGAGGCGAAATTCCTGGGCATCACCATTGATCAAAAATTGTCCTTTAACAAACACACTGACGGCATGGCGAAAAAGCCACCAAACGCATTAACTTACTGAAAATGCTTTAGGGAACTTCATGGGGAGCCAACCAGTCCACCCTACTCAAATTATACAAAGCCTTTGTGTGCCCAGTACTTGAATACCGTGCAATCATACTAACTGACCTCAATCAAACTAACATGGGAAAACTCCAGAAGGTCCAAAATCACGCGCTTAGAGTTGCCCTCCGTGCCCCATGGGACACACCCATCAAAACACTCCACGACATGGCCGATATCCCCACCATTAAAGACCGCCTAGCCACCCTGGCTGCGAAAAATCATGACCAGTAAGCCACAGCGAACTAATCTCCAAACTTGGAGCCATTTGCGAAAGCCGACAAAAACCAAAAAATTGCAATCAAAACTAAGACCGCTCGAAAAAACTAGGGAACTAGAAGGTGAACTAACAGGCAGAGTAACAGCTTAACTGTGGCCTTCTACCAGAAAGGGCTGCTTTCACCGACTCAACTAAAATTACATCAGGATTAAATATTGTTAAAAAACTAAATAAGTAGGGAATGAGAAGGTGAATAAACAGGCAGAATAACAGCTTAACTGTGGCCTTCTACCAGAAAGGGCTGCTTTCACCGACTAAACTAAAATTACATCACGATTTGATACGGTAGATCTAATTTCTGGCCACGAGGGGGTGGTGGGGTGGGCTGTGGGGGGGAGGGAGGGGGGGCTCGGCCCACACAGGATGCTCGCGATACCAGGCACGAGCGTTTTGTGTGAGCTGGGCCTCCCCGGCTGGAGGTGGGATTTGCAGTGTTTAATCATGATCCAAAATAAACTCAAACTAATCTAAATATGGTCGAAACCAGCGAAGGGCATAACAGAAACACCCTCGGGTGTGGTTTAGTGTCTAAACCTGTTACCCTCCCGCTACAAACTCACCATCACCCTAAGAAGGTGATCTAACAGGCAGATTAACAGCTTAACGGTGGCCTTCTTCCAGAAAGGGCTGCCTTCTCCGACTCAGCTAAAGATTAGATCACAAATTAAAACATAATGTGCTACTTTTATCTTTTTATTTTCACCTATTCTAATGAAAACTAATTCTGCCTTCTTCTTTTAAGCAGGTACACAGAAGATGCTTTTCGACCAGCACCCCAATAACAGCTATGGACAGTCTAACCGTTATAGAAATGCTAACCTCCTGAACATCCTCCACTCCATCCCAAAAAGTGGTCGACCACTTTGAGGGAGGCGAGCGTTGGTCCTGCGTCCCGCCTCTGCCCCTTTTTGTAAGCGCATTGCGCATCTTTTTGTCCCAACCCATTAGGATTACAATGCAGGCCTGCCCCCGAACCAGGGAAGTTCAGGTCTTCTTCTTGGTGGTCCCCGAATCAAACAGAGACAGCCTGAGGCAGATTATACTTGCCAGTGATGGCCATCACTTAAAATCATCTCCGAAGTGGCAGACTATACTTGCCCGAAAATCTAGACCGACTGCACCCTCGGGGAGAGGTAGTACCTTTGTGAGAGGACCCAACCTCCCACACTGGTCCTCACCCGAGGGTTCAAATCGACATCAGTCAACGAGACCGCCATGCCACAACAGGAGACACCTGCCCAGTACCGGAACCTTTTCCTCCTACAACACGCCTAGACATGTGACAGCCAATCATATACAGTTACCGAGGGTCGAAAGGGGCTTGTTCCCTATACTGTCCCTGCACGCCTTCGGCGCACGAAATCATTCCTTTCGAAGCTTATTCACACCTTCTACTGTTCAAAAAACTCACAAATGGTGATTGCAAACATTACCGATTGCTACCTGAAAAACTGCCACAAATAGAGAAAAATCTTCTCTGTTCAGGCAGGATGAGTCTACATATACTGATCCCAGTATGTTTACATCCAGAAGGATACATATTTATTGTTGTTTTACACCACATATCTGGCCATCGCCACAATATAGCCCAAGCTTCTGAAGTAGCCTTCGGCATCAGTAAATAATTGTCATATTTGTTCCATAAATGAGAAGTAAGAAAGTAGAATATTCAAAGGAACAACGGACTGGTGACAATTTATTAAAATTAAAACCTGACAATCCCTCTCCCTCAGAAGTGAAAGTTCAATAAGTTGAGCTTACGTGCAGGCTTACATCCAGTGTGTTGAAGAATAAAAATATGTACGAGGACAAATGAACAAGGAAAAACAAACAGCTGTCTGTTTGAGGCTGGTTTGAGGACTAAACGTCTTTGCATCAACTTTCAAGTGTGCAGGGTAAAAACTTCACCGTGCAGGCGATTTAATGGCAGACTGGCAGTCCACTCAAAATGAACTGTACACCTATATTAGAGATATGATTGGGTCTTGTGCAGTGGCGTAGCCAGCTCAAAGTAAGTGGTGGTGGGGGGGTGGGGGACAAATACCCACAGAGAAAATATGGCTTAGATTCAGTTTTTCGACGGGGTGGGTGTGGGGAGAGATTATAAAACACATTTAAAACAAAAATATACAGCAGATTCAGACAGAATTTATTGAAATCTCAATGTCTGTTACTGAATGATAAGATATACATGTACACTAGCCAAATAAGATACACAAAAAATAAAACATAAAATGTTTCCATATCGCTGGTACCCACATGTTGTCAATAACAAATTATAATAAAGTATGTGATGGTGTTGGATATATTTGTGATTGACATGTGGGAAACCAATAAATTAGCTCTGATGATACTGAAGATTTGGTCAAAGTTATAACAATGTTCATATTTTTAACAACCAGCAGGGTTGTCCAGCTTTGCTCGGGTTGGAGAAGTGATTTCCCATAGAGAATGAAGCCTGTTAGTGGGCAAGTAAGGTATTTGGATTAGAGTATTCTCCCTTGATATATTGGACAATTCAGACAAAATTTATGGGGCAATGAATCAGGGTGAATACTATTTCCAAGTGAAAGTTAATACACCTCCCTACCCCCACCCTTCATAACCCCCCCCCCCCCCTCTTCCACGCGTTAACATCACCTTGAAGAAAATATTTAGACTTGTTCCCAACAATAGTGAAGATTCAGTAAACATAGAGAGATTTTTTCCAATTTTAATTTGGTAAATAACATAAAATTAACTATAAATTCATCCAGTGTATGCCGCAATACAGCATTTAAGTGTGCTGAAGCATTGCAGATGGCCAAAGCATTTGCAGATGCAGGTGGCCCTCGGATAAGTGTTTATCAGCTTCACTTTGCTGTGACAATCTTTCACATGATGCTATTGTCACTGGAATCGTTGCAGCAATGCATATTTAATTTGTGTAGATGTACAGCACAGACAGATCCCGATTTCTTAAAAAACGTTCAAAATAGTTTGGCAGGAACGGGCAATCCTGACCTTTGTTTTTTCTTTTCCTGTGTATCTCTTTTACGGGATCACGTACATCATTAACACTGTCCATTTTTACTATTTGTGATCGTGCTCCCGAACGAAATGGTTTCACGCACCAAAGGCGTGCAGGGACGGTTTGGAACAAGCCTCTTTCAACCCTCTTTAACAGTATGTGATTCGATTTGTCTGGGGTGGCCATGGTAAAGGAGGAAAGTGTTAAGATACTTAGCGGTGTCTATGATTTCGTCTGCTTTTCTTAGAAGGAGGTGGCTGAGTTGGTGATACCCCCTTTGGTGGTGTTGAAGGAGTGGTGGAGGGCCGAGACGGTTGGTAAGGTCTAGCCCTCGCAGCTGCCGGTGGTGAAGAGTTCTTCGGTGTTGTTCTCAGGTAGTGGTTGCCGAGACTCTCTGATCCTATTCTGAGCATGTTGCCTTTGCACCCACGATCTTTCAAGGTCTTAATATGGGCTTGTAGATATATAAGGTGATCGTCATCTCTGGCCTTTTCTCCTAGGATACTTTTCCACGGACTCCACGGTGTTTGCTTCCGTGGATGGTGTCCCCGGTCGGAAAAAGCAGGAAGAGCAAGAGTGGGTTTAGCGACATGTGCGATGTCAGCCTCAACTTCCTGCTCCACAAACAGACCATCCTCCTCCATCTCCTCTTCGGGGGAAGAGTGTGTGATGGACTGGAGGTTAGACTATTAACCTGGCGGACCAGCGTCCTCCAGGCCTTCCACCGGAGTGGAGGGAACCGAGCTGGACGTGGAACGGACAGGGGGTAGCAGGCACTGGGCGTTCAGTGCCCCTCTCTTCCTTCTCCGTCTTTTTCTTTTTCCATGAACACCATCAGTCGGCGGGCATCGCGTCGTCTGGCGGAAGGTCTCTTCTTTCTTTTCCTTTTCTTCTTCTGGCTGTCCTGTCTGTGTTCGGCGCTTGTCATCATCCTTTTGCAATTCCGAGTCACTTGGAGGGTGACCAGTGCGGAGGGAAATCCCCTCACGAAAGGTACTACACCTCTCCAAGGACGTCGGTTCGGCTTCTCTATCAAAATCCAATGTCAGGTGAATTTTACCCTTGAGCACCTGGATACTCCAGGTGGTAGCAAGGGTAGCCTTCACTCTGACAAGTGTTTCTTGGATAACAAATGGGAGCTCCATTTGTTCAGTAGTTAGCACCTCGGAGTCCAAGGTGTGAATGAAGTGATGGATGAAATACCTGGTGATCGTGCTCAATTCTAGTCTTCTCCCTTTATAAGCTTGCTCATCCATGTGTTGTTTTACCATTGATTAACAGTGATAGATGCTTACCTGTTGTATCTCGCTAATTAAGAATAGCGGTGCAAGAGATTAAAGAGAAAGGATAAACTGTTAAGTGTGAGTCAAGTTATAATTGGACTATTGACTGGATTGATGTTTTCACAAGGCACGCATGACAACTGTACACTGTGAAACTGTCACCAATAGAGGAGGTGAGATCAAAGAGAAAATTGAAAATTGCTGAGATGAATCACTTTGATGATGATGCTTTGATTAAGATGAACCTGTACTTCTTATTTTCACCAACACTGATATTAGGTCAAGCAATCTACAATTTGGAACCTAACCCCCCCCCCCCCCCCCCCCCCTGAACCTAACCCCACTATGTTTTTTTATTCGATTTTTTGGACATAATTCAATGACCAACTTTGAGGAAGAGTGGGGTGGACGTGTCCCCCCCCCCCCCCCCCCCCATGGCCACGCCACTGGTCTTGTGTGGAATGGGTCTATAAAATTCCCCTCCCCATCCACCGTTTGGAATATCAGAGGGAAGTCTTTCAAAATGTCAGGTCGAGGAAGAACACCCTATCATATAATTGGGGTATCTGCAAATTACTCCAGGGGTGGAATATCCACCCAAATGATATACTCTGTTTCTGTAACAAAACAATCACAATGAACTCACAGTATGGTTCTGTGGATTGGGCTTTTTTATATTGGTTCGAAGCTCACTTGAATTTGAGAATGTTTCTTTCACATAACACAATCCAGTGTGCGTGGAAACTCCACTCTGTTGGTGTTTGACAGTTCCTGTACAAAAAGCATCCACCATATACGTGGATGGATTTTAGACAGGTTACAGGATATCCACAATCAAACATACAGTCGTTCACGGTGTCCATGAATGTTAAATTCACATGAACGATGGGTCGAGTTGCCTTTGGTACGAAACTGAGAGAGGGTGTCGCTACTTCTCAAACCGCGTGTCATGATGTTGAAGAGAAAGTTGTCTACAATGTTCATGCTCACCAAGTTTTCTACGTCGTTCTTTCAGATATTTTTCATGAATAAATAGTTGTTACATGCCTTTGGTTGTTCTCGGTCATTTGGAAATGCTTCCCCACGACAAATTGACTTATCAATATTGTACCACGCAGACTTGGGGTCAAATGCAAATGCATTTGCATTTAAATGCATGATTTCAAGTATTTGCATTTGCATTTGAATATTTTAGAAGCAAGTATTTGCATTTGCATTTGAAAGAAAAAGTATTTGAAATTTCAAATACTTTCCAAATAAATTTTCAAATACTTTTGTCTTAACTCCATAAACTGAACTTTGCATTTGTTACTAAACAGATTAATTATATCTAGTTTTAAACAGTTGGCTGGAAAGGGAATTCCTTCTTGTTAATTAATTTGTTTGTCCAGTCTAAAGAAATCTTGAACTTGGAAGATTGCTGTGCTGATAAAGTGTGTTCATACAAACTGTGACTAGAAGCACAGCATGGTGTAATAAATGACCATCCACTTAGTCTTTTGAATCAACTGAAGTAGCATATTTTTTTATCAGAATACACCCTAGGGCATAACACAGGTGGAAAGTGGATTAAGGAACACTCATTCAACACTGGGTGAAAAATTATACAGCACAGCTACAAGAGAAATTATATGCCAAGCAGAAGAAATTGAATATTATTTTCTGTAACTGAACAAACTGAATTTTTTGATCAGTCATCAAAAGACCATTCTAAGCTTTTGTTTTTTTTAGTGAGGATTATAGATTAGGACCCTTGTTATTACTCGAGATAAAAACCTATTGATTAATTTATTAAACTGTCAGTCCATACACTTTATTATGCTTGCAACAATATTCAAGTCTTCTTCCTCTGATCAGGGTATGTTCTGAAGCACATGTCTGCTACAGATTACTTGTTTGAAAACTCAGTCAAAAATAAAATTCCAAGTTGAAGTAGTTGAAGGATAACTTTGGTCAATTTACAAATCTGTCATAATGGTTGGTAAAGTTCAGCAGGTTGTTCAGAGATTTTTCACTGTACTACAGCAGCCTGATGAAAATGGAAAATATCAAGTGAAGTGCAATGACTGTTCTTGTGAACTTAGTGGATCAACTAAAGTAACAACAAATCTTCTCAATAATTAAAATGCGGGGATATCGTCGTGATCTCTGTCTGTACTTCCGTCAGTACGTCCGTCCATCCGTCCGTACGACACACCCTGAAAGGCTCCGTGGGTATTCAATTCTAAACGTTTAAACTATGCTAATGTGTTCAGGCAACATCTCTAGATGTGCATGAAGGTTTCGGAATTTTGATTTTGCAACCTGTGGTTCCAGTGGAACCACTTTTATCGTTAGAAAATCAGTTTTCATCTAAAGGCTCCTAGGGTATTCAATTCGAAACATTAAAACTATGCTAATGTGTTCAAGTAACATCTCTAGATGTGCAGGAAGGTTTCGGAATTTTGATTTTGCCCCTGGTGGTTCCAGTGGAACCAATTTTATCGTTAGAAAATCAGTTTTCATCAAAAGGCTCCTAGGGTATTTAATTCGAAATGCTTAAACTATGCTAATGTGTTCAGGTAGCAACTCTAGATGTGCATGAAGGTTTTGGAATTTTGATTCGGCCCCGGTGGTTCCAGCGGAACCACTTTTATCATTAGAAAGTTAAAAAATTTATAGTAATTTATATATTTTTTACACTTACCAATGACCCAGACATAGCTGGTGCTAACTCTTAAAAATATAGGGCCAAACACAAATTTTGCCCCCCAATCCCCAATATTTGCATCTAAAACCAAAGAAAACATGTCCTGAATGGCCCTCCATACTTCACCTCTACTGTTCATGCGCAGTGTCAAGGACGTCCCAAAACTGGCGCCATTAATCATTCTTATAAGCAGTGCCTGGTAAGCGCTATGTACTCAGCGGGGAGGTATGAGTTCCCAACTCCTGGGAGGGCCATCCCCGTCTGGGTCATTGGTAAGTATAAAAAAATATATAAATTACTATAAATTTTTTAACATTTTTATACTGTACCAATGACCCAGACATAGCTGAATAGTAAAAAGGCTGGAAGGCCTAGGACATAGAGCAAGTTCAAATAAGCTCAATTATATAAAATAGAGTCATCCCCTCGAGGGGAAAAGGAGTATTAGGCCTTACATGTATCTTTCTTATTTATGATAAATTAGAAAGACACAACACCTTCCAAAATTGAGCATCATAACATCCATGTACTGTATCAATATCCAGTATAATCCTTATACTAATAATTTTTAAAGTAAGCCAATAAATAAAGTTAGTCTAGAGAATAGAGACTCTTTATACTCCTTAAAAGTGTCTGAGGATTGTATAATAACGCCCGTTTGACACGTGATATATTCAAAAGCTATACTTTAAAAACTATGACCTGAATGAATTTTAAAAACAAACTTATCACTTAAAAACCATCCCAGTAACAGCTCAGAATTACTAACTCCGGAGGAGGTATTCCCTTGTTTTCATAATAAAACAGGTGACCCAAGGGAACACCCTCCCCCCCCCCCCCCCCCCTTCTCCTTGCCCTGGGTCAAATAGCCCAGAGCGAAGAGGGCAGCAGGACAGAGTCACTGCCAGAACAGAAAGCCTACCTAGCTATAGTAGCAACTGTTAAGTGAATGGCATTCTGAGCAGTAGATAATAGACCTAACAATGGAGGCCTCCAGAAATAGACTCAATATTTCTGAGATAAAAATTCATGAATGTGGATGGCTGAGCCCAATGAGCAGCCTTCATAAAATCTATAATAACGACACTATTAATGTAAGCCCAAGATGTATAAAGAGCTCTTACTTCATGAGCCGAAATCTCAAGCACAAACTGCTGAGTCAATGATATACCATAAGCAGTACCGATAGTTAATTGAATCCATTAGCAATAGAATGGAGCGTAATGTCCTTCTATTAGGCATCAAAGACAGAAGCAGCTTACGTCTGTACTAATAAACTGATATCTGTTTATAAATACGTAAACTCTAACCGGACAGAGTAAAGGCCTATGCCCATACGAAGACGGAAGGACCTTAATAACAATAGGTTCCGGATACTATTAGGAGCCTGACTCTTAACCAAAAATCCAACCTAAGTAGTAAAGGAAGTAGCGTTTCCGATACTACGAAAGTGAGAATTGTCCACCGATAGTGCATGAAGCTCACTGACTCCTCAATAAGAGAAGACTAACAGAATTACTGTCTAAAAAGGTCAGAATTTGAAAACTACTGTTTCCAGAGGCTCAAATGATTACTTAGCTAAATAAGAACCGAAGCTAAATTCCATATAGGAATTTAATCTAAGGATTCTAGGTCAATTTATCGAAAAGTTTCTAACTGACTTAGATAAAGAGACATAAGACTCAATTGTAAACTATCATAGAGTGCATAGGTATGAGATAACATAGACCTATAACCTTAATAGTAACAGGCTGCAGTTGATCTTGTCAAACAAGTATACTAGAAAGTTGCAATGTCCCATATGTTGTTGTACGAGAGAGGGACCCCTCTCGCTCGCAGCCCGGACGGACCTGGACGAGCTAGGAACCGGACTAACAGGCTTCCTCCAATCTGTCCTCTAATCCGTCGTCACTGGGTGTGTACTAAAGTCTATTATAGTGCTCGTATCACCCAAATCTCCTTCCTAGACCGCAACGGACGAACCCGACTGCCGAACCATTCGATGAATGGACGCTACACTGGGTGAGCTAACGAATGTCAACTCTGTCAATCCTACTAGGGACCTCTTAGGCGATTGACGTATTCCATGAGCACTTATTGCCACTAGCTCTTCATTATCTATGACGACAGAGGCACACTTTTGAAAGACATCTCAGTAACTTTGCGAACAAGAAACCAGACATACTTGTTAATAGCAAGCATATAATAATATATATATAGAGTCGTTCAATAATTCGAAAGTTGTGTGACATTATTGGACTGTGTCGGAACTGAGGGACGATGTCCCTGAACCGAACCAAAAATTTCTGTGTCCACCGACGCTATCAGTTTCTTATCCGGCATCGCAGCATTCTGGTCCGACGAAAGAACCTCTAGGAGATAAGTCAGATGACATACACAGCAGCTGATGTTGTTCCGAAAGGGAAAGCTCGAAATCCTCTGAATCCCTTTCGGCATCCCATCGGACCGGATGAAATTTTCGGACGTCCGTACCCGCTTCCGCGGAGCGTCCCGACCCAGCGTCGTCGGATAATACATGATGCAACAGAGATTCTGTGGATGCTGCGATAAGCTGTGCTATTTGGGATAGCACGTCCATCACCGAGGCCTGTGCAGTAGCGGTCTTACGATGCTTTGCCACTGGAAGCTCCGTGTACGTTGACTCCCGCATACTTTCTTATGCGAACGTCCTGAGTCTGCAGGCCTCGTGTTCCTGGCTACCGGATGGAGTGACCTGGTCGCCGATGATTCTCCGATTGGCGAAGCTGACTGGATATCCGAGGTCACGTAGCCAAGAGCGGTCGTGTGCGCTACCATGAGGATGAGGAAGCCTTATTGACAGTCTCTCCGGACTGACTATGTATCGGAGCGTCCCGAGCGGCGGACGTATGCTCCGTATGCGAAACATTTGTACCACAACATCTGGGGCCAGATGTTGTTGTACGAGAGAGGGGCCTCTCTCGCTCGCAGTCCTGATTGACCTGGACGAGCTAGGAACCGGACTAAAAGGCTTCCTCCGTTCTCTCCTCTAATCCGTCGTCACTGGGTGTGCATTTTGTTGATTTATAGTGCTCGCATCACCCAAAACTCCTTCTAGACCGCAACGGACAAACCCGGCTGCCGAACCATTCGATGAATGGACGCTACACCGGGCGAGCTAGCGGACGTCAAAGGCCGTCGAACCTACTAGGGTCCTCTTAGGCAATTGACGTATTTACATGAGCACTTTTCCGCTAGCTCTTCATTAATTGTGACGACGGAGGCACACTTTTGGAAGACATCACGGATACATCACCCTGCTCTTGATCGTCTGAAATAGAGATTGATAAAGTAGAGTGACCCTGCGGGGAAAGGACCGGAATGGCCATTTCCCCACTAACATACCGTGACACACGCTTCCCATGTTGTCATCGAAATTAACACATACAGAACAGGAGTTAGTGCGAGCACACTGACTACATTATACAATGATTATGAAAGTCAGAGGAAGATTTCCTCTTATTACAATTAAACAATATCCTTTCATTGTGAAAAGAAAACAAAGTCCTAGTACTCGCACCAACCCCTGACAATCAAAATACATAATAATAATATGATCCATTAACATAGAAAAAATAATTGAAATCAAAAAATTTTGAAAAAATATTTTTTCAGAACAGCCCAAGTTTCTGAAAAGTAACATTGAGCCCCAATGGATCCCAAGCCTAAGTGTGGACAAAAATTCTAAAAATATTTTAAACAAGAGGCCCCACGGGGCCTGAAGCGCTCATCTTGTACAGAACACAATTTAAACAGAGTCCAAGAATGAGTCTACATTAAGCAAGCCATCTCCATAGGCTACACTGTCAATCCTTGAGTCCCTCAGGAGTGACAAAAATAATCTGGGCATCATGCCTTTTCTTCAGTTGATCATAAGTAAAATGTAGAGCTTCCCTATGAAGCCCCTTGATACAACCTATGTGGATTAATCTTAGTACCTCTGGAAGGTACTGAATACAAAATTTTTAATTCTTCAGCAAAATGGCCAATTCCGGCTCCCATAGAGAGCCCAAATATTAACCCAGGCTCTTGATTTGAACACAGTTAAATCTGACTTCCCTAGAGATGTTGTGTACCGAATATGAAAGCATTCTGACTGTTGGATCTGAAGAAGAGAAATTGTAAAGAAATTTCTCCGAATTGCACTAAGTTCAAATTTGGGCTACCATAGCGAGCCCAGATATTGACCTATGGATCCGATTTGAACAAACTTAAATCTGACCCCCCTAGAGATGTTGTATACCAAATGTGAAAGCATTCTGACAAGTGAATCTGAAGAAGATTTTTGAAGAAATTCCCTCATATTGTACTAAGTTAAATTTCATGTTCCCATATGGAGCCCAAATATTAACCTAGGCACTCGAATTGAACAACCAGGAATCTGACCCACCTAGAGATGTTGTATACCAAATATAAAAGTATTCCGACTGGTGGATCTGAAGAAGATTTTTAAAGAAATTTTCTCATATTGCACTAAGTAAAAATTTGGGCTACCATAGTGAGCCCAAATATATACCTAGGGATCTGATTTGAACAAACTTGAATCTGACCCCCATAGAGATGTTGCATACCAAATATCAAAGCATTCTGACTGATGGATCTGAAGAAGAAGATTTTTTTAAATTACCCTCCATATTGAACAAAGATAAAATTTGGGCTTCCGTAGGAAGCCCAAATATTAACCTAGGGACTTGGTTTGAACAATCTAGAATCTGACCCTCATAACAATGATGTATACCAAATATTAAAAGATTCTGACTGGTGGTTCTGAAGAAGAAGATTTTTAAAAAATATTCCCCATATTACCCTATGTTAAAACTTCGGGCTCCTGTAGAGAGCCCAAATATGAACCAATGAGCTTTATTTCAACAAACTTTTATCTGACCCCCCTATGAATGCTGTATACCAAATATCAAAAGATTCTGATGATTGGTTCTGGAGAAAAGATTTTTAAAAATTTTGCAAATATGCTGACTCAGCATTTTTTCGATGCCCATTACAGAACACCCTAACATAACCGATGACAATTTTTTTTTTTTACCATTCAATTCTACTGGTCATAAGGATACTTCATACCAAATAAAAGCTCTCTGTTCCGTGGGGTTTGGGAAATATGGGCGTTTGAAAATATTTCTATTTTTAGCTTCCAGGGTTCCCATGGGGATGCGGGAATTTATTTTTTGCATGGGTCATGTATTTATGACCCAATACTACCACAAACCAAATTTGGTTCATACCGGACCATCGGTTCAGAAAATAGAAATTTTGGGCGGGGCCAAAAATCTTACCCCTCCTATTACAAAGCCAAATATTACTTCACGAACTTCGTTTGAACAAACTTGATTCTACACCTCATATGGAAGCTCCATAGCAAATATCAAGTCATTGTACACACTGGTTCTTGGGAAGAAGATTTTTAAAATATTTGGGTGCATTTTCCCCCACTCCCTCCCTATGGGGCTGGGCATGCTCAGTTGAACAAAAATGAAATGCCCCTTTGGGACCATCACTCACACAAACTTTCACTTGAATTGGCCCAGTGGCTTTGGAGGAGAAGACCAAAACATGGTGTTGATGGACGACGGACGACAGACGACGGACGACGGACGGGAAGCGATGAGATTAGCTCAGCTTGACTTTGTCAAGATGAGCTAAAAATTTATGCAACACTTACGAACAATAATAATGTATCTAGTTATGATTAAATTAACATCAAGATATTATTTTCAAGAAATCCCCCCTCACACAGAGGGCTGTTGTAAATGTAAACAATAAGTGTAAAAACACCAGAACAAGACTCCAGGCACCCTGGCCCGAAATCAGTTACCAATAATACACTATCTGATGCAAAACAGAGACTTCCAGGGAAGAAACTGCAGAACATCAGATGGTAGATGCAGAACACTACACCTAACCACCCATAGGTGAAGACGTAAACATGGGGAAAAGAACAGAATTCATTCTGTTATCCAGCTAAAACTCCCAAGAAATTTTAGTAATAATATTACAGAAAATATGCCAAAAGCATGGGAGAATAGCAAGAGGGGACTTAAAGGAAAGGGAGAGAGGAAAACACTGAACAAGCAGTGTAACTTCATAACAAGAATGACCACAACAGGCTATTGCCTCGAAAATAGGTAACTTAACATAATTTCATTAAAAAATTTTAAGTTACAGCCCTGAATATTTTCTGTCACTCATTTTTCCTCTCCTCCTTCTATTTCCTCCTTAGAATCACCATTTCTCTAATATTTATGTGTCTGGCATCATTTAAACGGAGATTTACAAGCACAAAGATCAGTCAGATGTTAACTGATGAGGGCCAAACAAAGAATGATTAATGGCGCCAATTTCGGGACGTCCTTGACACTGCGCATGCGCAGTAGAGGTGAAGTATGGAGGGCCATTCAGGACATGTTTTCTTTGGTTTTAGATGCAAATTTTTGGGATTGGGGGGCAAAATTTGTGTTTGGCCCTATATTTTTAAGAGTTAGCACCAGCTGTGTCTGGGTCATTGGTACAGTATAAAAATATCAGTTTTCATCGAAAGGCTCCTAGGGTATTCAATTCGAAGCGTTTAAACTATGCTAATGTGTTCAGGTAACATCTCTAGATGTGCATGAAGGTTTAGGAATTTTGATTTTGCCGCCCGGTGGTTCCAGTAGAACCACTTTTATCGTTAGAATATCAGTTTTCATCGAAAGGTGTTATAGCCCCCATATTATATTGAGATTGATATATCCTTAGTAGATAATTATATATGAGAAAGATATTTTTTTTTTATTGCTGCATTTTCTGACTGGTCTAACTCTTTTGCACTCAGTGACCTTGTTTACATCTTTGTTACACTGATATATTGTACATATAGCTGTTGATTGTTTAATTGTTTAAATAGGTCAATGACCTTGTTTACTCGAACTTTAACAGAATCCCCCAGAAACTAATAGAACATTGCAGAAACTTCCTCTTCTGGGACATTCTATCTGGTTACTATATAAAAGTTTGTCAACAGAATTCAAAAACACATTCTTAGAAAGCCTTTCAAAAAGACTCACTTCAGTTATTTCCATTGGAAAATATTATTGTTTCAGAACAGTGCATTTATTATAGAAGCAGTGCTTCTTTGTGAATTTGGAGATTGATTCCAAAAAAGAATTTTGAAGAGAATCTATTCGTCTTGGAAAAGAGAATTTATACTTTCTGTGAAACAGAATAATATTATTTTGTGAAAAGCCAGGATTCTACTGGATTATTTGGAAATTACCTGTGGCGCCAATACTTCTTGGATTTTTACTCCATTTGAATTTTGCGGAGCATTTTATTATATTTTATTGGAGACTGCTGAAATTTCAAAGTGAAAATTTTATTACAAATCTACGGGATACTGTTTCTGAAGAGACATTCTTGGATTTAATACTACATCTACCAGCTGGTAACTTTCTTCAGAAGATACTTCACCACTGGATTACTGGATTCTGTCAAACTGTACTTTGGACTAATTCTATAATTGATAAGTACCATTGTTTTTTTTATTTTCTGTAACCCAATTAGTGTAAAAGATCTTTGTATCATTTTTTTTTTATATCAATTTTTTTTAATTAAATTTCAGAATAGTTAAATTCATAGTTTTGTTGCTGATTCTCAGATTTCTTTCTGTTACCAATATCATTAATAATTCCACACCGTAACAAAAGGCTCCTAGGGTATTTAATTCAAAACGTTAAAACTATGCTAAGGTGTTCAGGTAACATCTCTAAAAATGCATGAAGGTTTCGGAATTTTGATTTGGCCCCTGGTGGTTCCAGTGGAACCACTTTTATCATTGGAAAATCAGTTTTCATCGAAAGTCTTCTAGGATATTTAATTTGAATCGTATGAACTATGCTAATGTGTTCATGTAGCATCACTAGGTGTGTATGAAGGTTTCGGAATTTTGATTTTACCCAGGTGGTTCCAGTGGAACCACTTTTATTGTTAGAAAATCAGTTTTCATCAAAAGGCTCTTAGGGCATTTAATTCGAAACGTTTAAACTTTTATCGTTAGAAAATCAGTTTTCATCGAAAGGCCCCTTGGGTATTAATTTGAAACGTTAAGACTGTGCTAAGGTGTTGCTAAGGAAATGCGGGGATACACCATTGTGTGCTTTGCACACAAATAACTCGATCTAGTTTAAGAAGACAAGAGGCCCCAGGGGGCCTGAGGGCACTCACCTGACATGGTAGCCTAAATATCAACCCAGAGAATTGATTTCAACAAGTTGCATCTGCTCCTCCTAAGAAAAGCTTATACCAAATATCCAAAGATTCTGACTAGTGGATCTAAAAAAAAAAAGATTTTTTAAATTTTTAAAGAATATTCCTCATATTGAACTAAGTTATAATTCGAGCTCCCACAGGGAGCCCATATATGAACCCAGGCACTTGGCTTTAACAAACTTGAATCCCCCCCCCCCCCCTCCCCCCCCAAGGATGCTGCACACCAAATATCAAAACATTCCGACTGCTGGATCTGAAAAAGAAGATTTTTAAAGAAAATTCCTCATTTTGAACTAAGTTACAATTCGAGCTCCCACAGTGAGTCCAAATATGGACCTAGGGACATGGCTTGAACAAACTTGAATCTTACCCCCCTAAGTATACTGCATACCAAATATCAAAACATTCCGACTGCTGGATCTGAAGATTTTTAAAGAAAATTCATCATTTTGAACTAAGTTATAATTCGGGCTACTACAGTGAGCCTAAATATGAGCCCAGGGACTTGGCTTGCACAAACTTGAATCTCCCCTTGAAATTTAATTAAAATGTGGCCAGTGGTTTAGGAGAAAAAGGCTCAAACACCACCTTCACGCAGGACGACGGACGAAGAGTGATAAGAAAAGCTCACCCTGACTTTCAGTCAGGTGAGCTAAAAACACCCAAGCAGCTGTGAAGCCAGCAAAAAGAGAACTGCCACACAAATCCCTCTTGAGGAAAAGCAAACAACAATACACAATTTTATCCCGAAGACCAAGCCAGGTGGAATCGCCAGTCACTTCATGAGTGCTTCAGTGATATTACATTTCTAAGACCCTGTTTGTGTTGCTGAAATAAATTTATTATTTGATAGAATGTAATCAATCCACAATGGCCGTGCTAGGACCGAGATAGTAATACAATGAAAGTGTCAATGACACTGTAGCTTAACCTGTGTGTTGTGTTTGATGAAAAGGATAATGTTCAATGTTTATGAAAGGATTATGAAATAAGACAAGAATTGTGATAATTGGGAATATGTTCATTTCTGTTCCCTGTATGCTGTTTATGATAAAAATAATAGGTGTACACTGTACTAAAGAGCTGAGGGGTGGGTTAATATGACCTCACAGTTAATGTATGTGGCCCTCACAGTTAACGTATATCAACAAAAGTTACCAAGTTACAGAGAAATTATTCCAAAACGAGTCATCCTATCAAGTTACATTAAAATCCCTTCATAAATATGGCCTGTAGACTGTGCTAAAGGTTTTCGGGCTTCGGGCCCCTGTAGCTGTCAGTTTCCCAATTGCGTCCAAAGGGGATGTTCTCATCTAGAAATTATATGAAGTCAACCTACCAAGTTACAATGAAATCCCTTAATAAATATGACCTGTAGACTGTGCTAAAGGTTTTTGGGCTTTGGGCTCTGGCAGCCATCATGGTTGAATGATCGCAACCAAAAGGGGACATTCTCATCTGGGCATCACCTGGAGTGATCCTACAAAGTTACAATGAAATTCCTTCATAAATATGACTTGCAGACTGTGCTCAAGGTTTTTTGGCTTCGGGCCCCTGAAGCCGTCGCAGTTGACCAATCACGACCAAAAGGGGATGTCATCATCTAGGCATTATATGGAGTCAAACTTACGGGTTACAATGAAGTCCTTCCATAAATATGACCAATAGACTATGCTAAAGGTTTTGGGTTCGGGCAGCCATCAAGGCTGAATGATCGCGACCAAAAGGGGACGTTCTCATCTAGACATTATTTAGAGTCATCCTACCAGGCTATAATGAAATCCCTTCACAATTATGACCTGTAGACTATTCTAAAGGTTTTCGGGCTTTGGGCCCCTGAAGCCGTCACAGTTGCCCAATCGTGTCCAAAAGGGGGCGTTCTCATCTAGACATTACATGAAGTCAACCTACTAATTTACAATGAAATCCCTTCAAAAATATGACCTGTAGACTGTGCTAAAGGTTTTCGGGCTTCCGGCTCGGGCAGCCATCATGGTTGAATGATCGCAACCAAAGGGGACAATCTCATCTGGGCATCATCTGGAGTGATCCTGCGAAGTTACAATGAAATCCCTTCATAAATATGACCTGAAGACTGTGCTCAAGGTTTTCGGGCTTCAGGCACCTGTAGCCATCAGTTGACCAATCACGACCAAAAGGGGATGTCATCATCTAGGCATTATATGGAGTCAACCTAACAGGTTACTAGTACAATGAAATCCTTCTATAAATATAACCTTTTGCCTATGCTAAAGGTTTTTGGGCTTGGGCACCCATCAAGGCTGAATGATCACGACCAAAATGGGACATTCTCATCTAGACATTATTACCAAGTTACAATGAAATCCCTTCATGAATATGACCTGTAGACTGTGCTAAAGGTTTTCGAGCTTTGGGCACCTTTAGCCGTCAAAGTTGTCCAATCATGTCCAAAAGGGAACGTTCTCATCTAGACATTATATGAAGTCAACCTACCAAGTTACAATGAAATCCCTTCATAAATATGACCTGTAGACTGTGCTTAAGGTTTTCGGGTTTTGGGCTCGGGCAGACATCATGGTTGAATGATCATGATCGCAACCAAATGGGACAATCTCATCTTGGCATCATCTGGAATGATCCTATGAAGTTACAATGAAATTCCTTCATAAATATGACCTGTAGACTGTGCTCACGGTTTTCGGGCTTCGGGCACTTGTAGCCATCACAGCTGACCAATCACGACCAAAAGGGGATGTCATCATCTAGGCATTATATGGGGTCAACCTAATAGGTTACAATGAAATCCTTCCATAAATATGACCTTTTACCTATGCTAAAGGTTTTTGGACTCGGGCACCCATCAAGGCTGCATGATCGTGATCAAAATAGGACGTTCTCATCTAGATATTATTTGGAGTCATTCTACTAAGTTACAATGAAATTTCTTCATAAATATGACCTCTAGACTGTGCTAAAGGTTTTCAGGCTTCGGGCCCCTGTAGCCGTCACAGTTGCCCAATCGCATCCAAAAGGGGACTTTCTCATCTAAACAATGTTTGAAGTCAACCCACCAAGTTACAATGAAATTCCTCAATAAATATGACCTGCAGACTGTGCTAAAGGTTTTCGGGTTTTGGGCTCGGGCAGTCGTCACAGTTGGCAGATTATGCCCAAATGGGGAAATTCTCAACTAGACATCATAAGGAGTCATCCTACCAAGTTACAATGAAATCCCTCCACATTAAACATGACCTGCAGACTGTGCTAAAAGTTTTTGGGTTTCAGGCTTGGGCAGCCATCATGACTGACAAATCATGCCCAAAAGGGGACGTTCTCATCTAGGCATTATACAGAGGCATCCTACCAAGTTACAATGAAATCCCTTCATAAATACGAGCTGTAGACTGTGCTAATGGTTTTTGGGTTTTGGGCTCGGGCAGCCATACCGGTTGCCCGATTGCGACCAAAGGGGGACGTTCTGTCGTTCTCATCTAGACATGACCCCAAACCTACGTATGAAATTTTGTGACGATCAGACAAGAACTGCGGGGTGTAGCCCGTGCTAAAGGAAAATGTGAAAAGACGTCACAGACTCACAGACTAACAGACTAATAGACTCACAGACTTCCGCACGTGTGATGGCAATAGCTTATCTTGACTATGTCAAGTTAAGCTAAAAATGTTTAATAAACATTGAAAGAAAGATTTAGTTGATTTTTAGTTTTATTTTCTTTAACTTGTCAGGATGTATTTGAAAGTATTTGAAAAGTAGTTGAATTGATTTTCAAATGCATTTGCATTTGAACAATTTCAGCTGCATTTGCATTTGAAAATTTGAAAAGTATTTGCAATTGCATTTAAATACTTTCCAAAGTATTTGACCCTCATGTCTGGTACCGCGTCAGAATATCAATTCACCCCCAAAAAGCTGCTTGTGGACAGAAGATGAAAAATTGATGTTTAATTGATTTCTAACATTCGCATGTCGACAATTTTCAGTTACCTCTGCTTTTTTAACACTCCATGAAACACTGACAACGATTGTCGGGAAGATTTCATGGATATCTGCAAAAACTTAGATGTGAGTCTTCCATGGAATACATGTGTCGCCTGGCGTTTCAGACAGAATTCTAAGAGGAAAAGGGGCATAACTCTGGAAAAAATACAGCGGATCAAAAAATAAAATAGGAGGTGCACAATGGCATTATGTGATAAAAGAATCACTGAAAGTTTCATCAAAATCCATTGATAGGTTAAAGAGGAGTGGCGGATAAGAGAAAGTGTGAAGCGGACGACGCAAGACGACGGGGCATAACTCTGGAAAAAATACAGCGGATCATGGATATCTGCAAAAACTTAGATGTGAGTCTTCCATGGAAGACGTGTGTCGCCTGGCGTTTCAGACAGAATTCTAAGAGGAAAAGGGGCATAACTCTGGAAAAAATACAGTGGATCAAAAAATAAAATAGGAGGTGCACAATGCCATTATGTGATAAAGAATCACTGAAAGTTTCATCAAAATCCATTCATAGGTTAAAGAGGAGTGACGGATAAGAGAAAGTGTGACACGGACGACGACGCAAGACGACAAAAGTAATCCCTATATGTTGCTCCCCACTTCGTGGGGCAGCGACACAAAAATAAAATGAAATGCATGCATGTCAAGGGTTATTGAACATTCTCTTGCTATTGCCTGTATCTGAGACAAATTTTTTCAGATATATTTTGCCGCCGCCCCCCCCCCCCACCCCCCCCCCCCCCCCCCCCTCACACAAACTCACACAGGCAGCCTTGATGGATAACATAATTACGCATCAACGTTTTTAACACAACGTCCCTGAACTAATAATGTTAACCCTGTTTAACACACGTTGGTAGAAGATGACACTGGCCACCCACACAACTTGAGAATACTTTTTTTTACCAGTTTCTTAAAAAAACAAAGCTAGCGTGAGGAGGAAGGGTTGTAGTGGCTATCTGAAAAAAAGACAGTTTGCTACCCATGCTTCCCTCTATGTAGGGATACGAATGCATGGGGAGTTTAGGGTTCTGCCGAGAAAAGGGAGTGTGGGGGTCTTTTTGTTGATCTGATTTTCAAAATTCCTGGTGAATAATTAATTTCTTGTTCAGCTTTCTTCCAAATGCATATTTTTTTTACAGAACACCAACTATCTCTTGAAACTAAAACTTTTTTATATAGCCGAGCATTCCGAATTCATAATTCGCTCGCTACACTTCAATAGGCCCACATTGTCAGTACGGTATTTTGTGGGGAGAATTCTTTGTTTCCAACCACAAATGACCCTCCCATAGTTCCTCCATAAGAACAGCTGTGATTGACAGTAGGCTAAAATTCTCGAAATGAAAACGTCTTTACTTCTGCCTTCTCAATGTTTAGAATTCTTGAATCAACCTGCATGATCTTCTCCTTAATCATCGAAAACGAATATGCTTCAGAAACAGAAGTTCCAATGTAACAACTTGCCATTTTTCATTTTTCTGCCGTCACTTTTTTATTTCTTTCTTGACGTATTCGCAGCATCTGCTGCCTACCTGTCGCTTACAACGTTCACATTTGAACATTTTCTATGATCGAAAGATGCAGGCTTTTACATTTACGATCCACTTTGATAAGTTCACTTTCGGTCAATTTCACAGAAAAATATAAATACTGAAATAAACGGTATTTTGATTTGGTTTCGGTATCCCTATAATACAAATAAGTTAATGACTTTTTAAAGAGATTTGTCTTTATGAAATAAAGCAATTGCCATAACTTTGCATTCCACATCTTGGGGGGGGGGGGGGGGGGGGGGGGGGGGACTGTGTGTGTGGAGGAGGGGATGGGGGGTAATATGTATTCTGGTCTTCATCTTACTAAATAATGGCAACCAGAAGGGTGGGAGTTGGCGCTAAATAAAATAAACCTTACGCTGCATAATTCGTGAAGCTGTCCACATGGGGGGGGGGGGGGGGGGGGAGAGGAAGGAGGGGGAGGGGGAATAAAATGATTTGTATAATTTAATTTTTTATTTGTCACCCCCTCCCCCATGGAAAAAGCAGCACAAATCGTGCAGGGTACAGGTTTATTTTATTTCTTTTATTTAGCACCAATCCCCACCGTTCCGATTGCTATTATTTAGAAAGATGGGTGAGGACATGAAGGGGACCATTGGTTGTGCAAGTTGTTCGGTTGAATGCCTGCTTTAGCAGAAATGCGCTCTTCCCCTCCAAGAATTTCCAGAGGCAAAATATATTTGCTAGTGATGGCCTGAGAACCAAAAATAAAGCAAGTGGCAGATTATTCTTTCCAGAAGACCCTACCCCATCACCCTCGGGGAGAGGTAGCACCTTTGTTGAGGGACCCCTCCCCTCTCATACTGGACCTCACCCGAGGAAAAATAACTTCAACCAGAACATAAACAAGAATGCCAAAGTCTTCTTCCTCAGCCTTTTCTCCTCTGCTGTCGCCTGACAAAGGATGACCGACGTAACACTTCAATCCAAAACATTAGATAAGTGTCGAAAGGGGTTTGCCTCAAACTGTCCCTGCACGCATTCATCATCTGATTTCACACAAAGCATGTCACAACCGGCTTTACATACTTGGGTTGGGACAATACACCAATTCACAGTATGATACGTATCTAGGAACATGAGTCACGATACGATATGTATCTAGATCCATATCTTGATATTCATTCTGTTATTGAAGCTACAGTTAAGATCACTGGGACAATGGTTGAGCCTGCAATTCGTAGTTGGGGAGCACAGATACATTCGGAAGGAGGGGGGGTAACTTCAGCACCCACCCCTATGTCCCATATTCTATCACGTACTGCACTGACTGGTCACGTGTGTTTGAGCTCATACTCTAGCATAAGCCCATCACTAACTTTACAAATGTTAGTTACCAAGTGGCCCCTCTGAGTCTTATCACATCCTTCTACTTTTCAGTTTTAGAATAAAGACGTTTTTAGTCACACAGGCACTGGAATTACGACGAAAATAGGTAAGTAGTCATCTGATGATCACAGCGAACCTTATCAAATACATAAAAAACTAGAACTATCACTGAAGGTGATTAATACCCCCGCTTTGGGTTTTTAGAGGAATGCACTTCTGATCATGTAGGCGAAGGCCATAAGGAAATGTATACATAAAGATCATTTTTTGTTGTTGAAATTTGTATTTGCATGTGGCCTTCCACAGAACAGCACTGATGACTTAAAGAGCCCACACATATATGGTTTACATTTGGAAAAACACATTTACAATGTGCAACATGTATGCAAAATCGGTTCATTAATGTAGGAGGAGTTGCACACACAAGAATCCCATTTGAAAACCCATAATAAATCCAAGTTAAAGGGAGATAACCTGGTTAAAATTGACGCAGATCAAAAATTTGGGAATATGCGTATGTTCACTTAGTTGTGATAATGTTTGAAAGGTTTCGTCAAAATTGATTGATAAATGTAGGAGGAGTTGCACGCACAAGAATTTCATGTAGAAACCCATAATAAATCTAGGTTAAAGGGAGATAACCTAGTTAAAATTGCCACAGCTCAAAAATTTTGGAATATGCGCATGTTTACTTAGTAGTGATGATGTCTACATGTAAACTTTTGTCCAAATTGATTGATAAATGTAGGAGGAGTTGCGCACACAAGAATTTCATGCAGAAACCCATATTAAATCAAAGTTCAAGAGAGATAACCTGGTTAAAATTGTCGCAGATCAAAAAGTTTGGAATATGCACATGTTCACTTAGTAGAGATGATGTTTGAAAGGTTTCATCAAAATCGGTTCATTAATGTAGGAGGAGTTGCGCACACAAGAATTTGTTCGAACGGAAATACATAATAAATCTAAGTCAAAGGGAGATAACCTGGTTAAAATTGTCGCAGATCAAAAATCTTGGAACATGCGCATGTTCACTTAGTAGTGATGATGTCTGAAAAGTTTTGTCCAAATTGATTGATAAATGTAGGAGTTGCACGCACAAGAATTTCATGTAGAAACCCATAATAAATCTAAGTTAAAGGGAGATAACCTAGTTAAAATTACCACAGCTCAAAAATTTTGGAATATGCGCATGTTCACTTAGTAGTGATGATGTCTGTAAACTTTCGTCCAAATTGATTGATAAATGTAGGAGGAGTTGCGCACACAAGAATTTCATGCCGAAACCCATATTAAATCAAAGTTCAAGAGAGATAACCTGGTTAAAATTGTCGCAGATCAAAAAGTTTGGAATATGCACATGTTCACTTAGTAGAGATGATGTTTGAACGGGTTCATCAAAATCGGTTCATTAATGTAGGAGGAGTTGCGCACACAAGAATTTGTTTGAACGGAAAAACATAATAAATCTAAGTCAAAGGGAGATAACCTGGTTAAAATTGTCACAGATCAAAAATCTTGGAATATGCGCATGTTCAATTAGTAGTGATGATGTCTGAAAAGTTTTGTCCAAATTGATTGATAAATGTAGGAGGAGTTGCGCACACAAGAATTTCATGTAGAAACCCATATTAAATCAAAGTTCAAGAGAGATAACCTGGTTAAAATTGTCGCAGATTAAAAAGTTTGGAATATGCACATGTTCACTTAGTAGAGATGATGTTTGAAAGGTTTCATCAAAATCGGTTCATTAATGTAGGAGGAGTTGCGCACACAAGAATTTGTTCGGATGGAAAGACACAATAAATCTAAGTCAAAGGGAGAAAACCTGGTTAAAATTGTCGCAGATCAAAAATCTTGGAATATGCGCATGTTCACTTAGTAGTGATGATGTCTGAAAAGTTTTGTCCAAATTGATTGATAAATGTAGGAGGAGTTGCACGCACAAGAATTTCATGTAGAAACCCATAATAAATCTAAGTTAAAGGGAGATAACCTAGTTAAAATTGCCACAGCTCAAAAATTTTGGAATATGCGCATGTTCACTTAGTAGTGATGATGTCTGTAAACTTTCATCCAAATTGATTGATAAATGTAGGAGGAGTTGTGCACACAAGAATTTCATGCCGAAACCCATATTAAATCAAAGTTCAAGAGAGATAACCTGGTTAAAATTGTCGCAGATCAAAAAGTTTGGAATATGCACATGTTCACTTAGTAGAGATGATGTTTGAAAGGTTTCATCAAAATCGGTTCATTAATGTAGGAGGAGTTGCGCACACAAGAATTTGTTCGAACGGAAAAACATAATAAATCTAAGTCAAAGGGAGATAACCTGGTTAAAATTGTCACAGATCAAAAATCTTGGAATATGCGCATGTTCAATTAGTAGTGATGATGTCTGAAAAGTTTTGTCCAAATTGATTGATAAATGTAGGAGGAGTTGCGCACACAAGAATTTCATGTAGAAACCCATATTAAATCAAAGTTCAAGAGAGATAACCTGGTTAAAATTGTCGCAGATTAAAAAGTTTGGAATATGCACATGTTCACTTAGTAGAGATGATGTTTGAAAGGTTTCATCAAAATCGGTTCATTAATGTAGGAGGAGTTGCGCACACAAGAATTTGTTCGGATGGAAAGACACAATAAATCTAAGTCAAAGGGAGAAAACCTGGTTAAAATTGTCGCAGATCAAAAATCTTGGAATATGCGCATGTTCACTTAGTACAGGGACCAGCCTAGGGGGGAATTTTAGGGAGACTTCAAGTCTCCCTCCTGAAAAAATAGGGAGACTGCAGAGTCATGTAGGGAGACTTCATAGGCAAGTGGGGAAAATTAAGAATATTCATGTACCACCCCCGCCGCCCCTTCATATTTTCAATTTATGGTCCTCCATTAACGTACAAATAATCCAGGTCCAGTTGTCTGTGATGCATCTGTGCCAGGTTAAAAAATCACAATGTAATTATTGACAGAAAATCCCCCACTGCTACCTTCTCCTTCATGACCCCTCACCTTTTCTTCGTGCCAATCGCCCATCACCCTCCTGTGGTTGCCTTTCAACAAAGTCTACTAAGCTAATAATTTCCCAAGTCTGAAAGTGTGAACAGGACCAGATGTAAGAAGGTTGCTTGGGAGGTACTTTGTTAGTTAATAAACAAGATACATTCTGGGGTCGAGTATTTTGTAAAAGAAATGTCATTCCGCATCATTTTTATGGCATTCCGGTGTCATTCCGCGTCATTTCATGTCATTCCGATGTTTAGGAGGACCCTTTTTCAAGATCGTCCACATGCACACTTGTGTCCTGTACAAAGCTTTTCTTGGCATCACTAATGCTTTTTTTCATGTGTTTCAATTCCATTCGTGTTTTTCTGGGAATAGACAGCCCAACAGTTAACAGTCGTCAGCAAATCGAAATGAAAATATTGTGTTATAAAATACGTCCGTTGTGTATACATTTTCGGCATCCTAAGCGACGTAACCTACTTTCAAACTGGATTGTTTTGATGAGTCGCGTAAGTCACCTATTTTCGTTTCGACACTTGAAGCTCCGACTGGAACGCAACAAAATAGAAATAAAAAAATCCGCCAAAAGCGACAATGGACAATTGCTTGTCGTGTGATTTCAAATAAATGGACGTTTATTTGACGAATTAAAATGCCCATTTATCACACTCGAGCACATTCGATTTTTGAAAATACTCGTTTTCATGTAAACCTCGCATCACTCAGTTCAGCCTTTTCTCATTTTGGCCAATTTTTAGAGGGCGACTTGTAATCGCCCCGATTATTTTTCTAGGCGACTTTGGGCTTAGAAGGGCGACTTAATCGCCCTAGTCGCCCTCACGGCTGGTCCCTGACTTAGTAGTGATGATGTCTGAAAAGTTTTGTCCAAATTGATTCATAAATGTAGGAGGAGTTGCGCACACAAGAATTTCATGTCCGGAAAGACGGACGGACGGACGTACGTACGGACGGACGGACGGACGGACGGACGGACGTACAGGGCGATTCCTATATAGCCCCCACTTCTTCGAAGCGGGGGTATAAAAAAGCTGGAGTACTCTGGTCCCATAGGTTAGCAATGAAAAGTTAAAAGATTTATAGTAATTTATATATTTTTTATACTTACCAATGACCCAGACATAGGGCCAAACACAAATTTTGCCCCCCAATCCTCAAAATTTGCATCTAAAACCAAAGTAATCATGTCCTGAATGGCCCTCCATACTTCGCCTCTACTGCGCATGCGCAGTGTCAAGGAGGTCCTGAAATTGGCGCCATTTATCATTCTTACAATCAGTGCCTGTTCAGCGCTATGTACTCAGCGGGGAGGTATGTGTTCCCAACTCCTGGGAGGGCCATCCCTGTCTGGGTCATTGGTAAGTATAAAAAATATATAAATTACTATAAACTTTTTAACATTTTTATACTGTACCAATGACCCAGACATAGCTGAATAGTAAAAAGGCTGGAGGGCCTAGGACATACAGGAAAATCCAATAAGCTCAACTACATCAATAGAGTCAACCCCTCAAGGAGAAAAGGAGAATTAGGCTTTACATGTATCTTTCTTATTTATGACAAATTAGAAAGACACAAACCCTCCATAATTGAGCATTCATAACATTCATGTTCTCTATTAACATCCAGTATAATCCTTATACTAATTATTTTTAAAGTAAGCCAATAAATAAAGCTAGTCCAGAGAATTGAGACTCTTTACACTCTTTTAAAAGTGTCCGAGGATTGTATATTAACGCCCGTTAGACATGTGACATATTCAAATGCTACACTTTAAAAATATTAATATACTTTTCACTTTAGAACCATCCCAGTAACAGCTCAGAATTACTGACTCCGGAGGAGGTATCCCCTTGTTTTCATTATAAAACAGGTGACCCAAGGGAACACCCTCCCCCCCCCCTTCCCCTGGATCAAATAGCCCAGAGCGAAGAGGGCAACAAGACGGAGTCACTGCCTGAACAGAAAGCCTACATAACTATAGTTGCAACTGTTTAGTGAACAATATTCTGAGCAGCAGATAATGGACCTAAACAATGCAGGTCTCCAGAAATGGACTCAATATTTCTGAGATAAAAATTTGTGAATGTGGATGGCTGAGACCAATATGCAGCCTTCATTAAATCTGTAATAGCAACACTATTTGCAGAAGCCCAAGATGTAGAAAGAGCTATTACTTCATGAGCCGAAATCTTCAGCACAGACTGCTGAGTTAAAGATAGATTATCATAAGCAGTACAGATAGTTAATTGAATCCAACTAGCAAAAGAATGGACCGTAATGTCCTTTCTATTAGGCATCAGAGACAGAAGAAGCTTTTACGTCCTTTCTGATAAACTGAGATCTTATTTATAAATACATAAAGCTCTAACCGGACAGAGTAAAGGCCTATGCCCGTCTGAAGACGGAAGGGCCTTAATAACAATAGGTTCCGGATATTAGGAGCCTGATTCTTAGCCAAAAATCCAACAGTAGTAGTAAAGGTAATAGTGTTCCCGATACTACGAAAGTGAGAATCGTCCACCGATAGTGCATGAAGCTCACTGACTCTTCAGCAGAAGAGAAAGCTAAAAGAAATGCTGTCTTATAAGACCAGAATTTGAAATCTACTGTCTCAAGAGGCTCAAATGGTTTTCTTTTAGTTTAAGAAGAACCCAAGCTAAATTCCATTTAGGAATTAATCTAAGGGTCCTAGGTCTATTTATCGAAAAGTTTCTAACTAATTTAGATAAAGAGACAATAGATCCAATTGTAAACTATCATGGTGTGCATAGGTATAGATAACATAGACCTATAACCTTTAATAGTAACAGGCTGCAGTTGATCTCGTCAAACAAGTATACTAGAAAGTTTGCAATGTCTGGTACGGAGGGATCAAAAATATCAACATAATGATCCCTACACCAACGACGAAAGACCTTCCACTTTAGCCACATAGTATAGCGAAGAGGAGCTCCTCCTACAGTTAGAAATCGCGTCCACTGCTCATCCTGTACAATGCTTGCCGTACAAGAAGGACCGCACAACGGAATACATGAAGGTTGAGACCTTGCGGGTTGTGATGAAGTTGACACGATTTCCCCAGCGAAAGAAGATCCTCTCGTGGAGGAAGTTTTCGCGGTAAGTCCCACAGCAGACACCTGAGAAATTTATCCACGGTCTCTGTGGAGACAGACAGAGATGCTACCAACAGAATTGTATTGTGATTGTTTTATCTTAGCAATATTTGCTGAATCAACGGCGCTGGAGGATACGCATATCCTATCATTCCGTCCCACGAGATCGATAGAGCGTTTACTGCATATGCTCGGGGAACCGGACATGGTGACACATACGTCTGCAATTGATTGTTGAGTTGTGTCGCAAATAAGTCTATCATTGGCCACTCCCATTGGTAGCAAATCTGATTGAATACCTGTTTGTTGAGAGTCCATTCTGACGGCAACAAGCGACCCTTCCGTGAAAGGGAGTCTGCTAATACATTCAGATGACCCGGAATATGACGGACCGAAGCAGAACTTGGTGTTCTAGAACAAACAGAAGGATTCTTTCCGTTAAAATGAATAACGGAAAGGAATGAGTGCCTCCCTGGTTCCGGATATATGCAACTACTGTCGTATTGTCGGACAGGATTTGGACATGCGCTTTCTGAATAATGTTCATCCAATGACGTAGTGCAAGCCAAATTGACATCATTTCTTGGATGTTTATGTGCTTGCCTAGAAACTGCGGAACCCAAAGACCCTGGCACTTCGAATCCATTGGGATCAATGTTGTACCCCAACCTGTTTGACTGGCATCCGTCATAATCGTAAAACTCGGATCCGGCAACTGCAGTGGAACTCCCTGAGTAAACCACTGAATGTTTGCCCAAGTCTGAATCTCTTGTTACACTTGATTGACAAGAGAAGGTCTATATCGAGCAATTCATAGATTGCTGAAAGGTTGCTGTCGAAGAGAAGCCTCTCCGAGACCGAAGCGACTCTGAGAGAGATCTTCACCTTACTATCCACGTGCGTGGATGTAGCTAGGGCTGCGACATGTCTAACCAACTCCAGGTTTGCCACTGAAGGGCGGAGTTATACGTGGAAAAGCTACTGCCCTTGAAAGAAATCTCATTGAGGATCATATCCTGGAATTCTTTCCCTTGAAGACGTAATGATAACGCCTTAGTAAGGTGGTCAGCGTATGATAAAGTGTCTAAGTTAAGTCTGTTAGACATTATTGTCGTTTCCAACGTCGTGGTTGGAATTGACATAGACGGCGATATAGACAATTCGCAGTCTTCAGCCTCGTCGTCTAGACGCAGAGGAACTCTCGGTATGCCCTGTCCTGCCATTTCAAATTTATTCCTTGAATTGATGAAAGGCAGATTTAGAGCATTTGCGAACAAGAAACTAGACTTGCCTGTATTGGTAGCAAGCTTATATATAGCGTTGTTCAATAATTCCAAAGTTCTTGTGACATTATTGGACTGTGTCGGCAACTCAGGGACGATGTCCCTGAACCGATCAAAAAATTCTTGTGTCCACAAACTCTAACAGTCTCTTATCTGGCATCGCAGCATTCTGGTCCGACGAAACAAACTCTAGAAGATAAAGCCGGAAGAAATCTATGGCAGCTTCTGTTGTTCCGAAAGGGAAAGCTCGAAATCCTCCGAATCCCTTTCTCCATCCTGTCGGAGCCTATGAAGTGCTCGGTCGTCCGTACCTGATGCTTCAGCGGAGCGAACCGACCCAGCGGCGTCGGATTATTCCTGATCCGACAGTGATTCTGTTGTTTGCTGGGATGCTGCGATAAGTTGTGCTATTTTGGATAGCACGTCCGTCACTGAGGCCTGTGGAGAAGCGGTCTTACGATGCTTTGCCGCTGGAAGCTCCGTGTATGTTGCCCCGTGCATACTTCTATTATGCGAGCGTCCGGAGTCTACAGGCCTCGTGTCCCTTGGCTACCGGATGGCGTGACCTGTTCGCCGGGAATCCCTGATTGGCGAAGCTGACAGGATATTCGAGGTCACGTAGCCCAGGTGCGGTCGTGTGCGCTGCCGTGAGGATGAGGAAGCCTTATCGACAGTCTCTCGGACTGTCTATATAACGGAGCGTCCCGAGCGGCAGACATATGCTCCGAATGCGAAACGTTTGTACCACTACATCTGGTCCCAGATGTTGTTGTACGAGAGAGGGACCTCTCTCGCTCGCAGCCCGGATGGACCTGGACGAGCTAGGAACCGGACTAATAGGCTTCCTCCGATCTCTCCTCTGATCCGTCGTCACTGGGTGTGTACTTTTGTCTTATTATAGTGCTCGCATCACCCAAATCTCCTTCCTGGACCGCAATGGACGAACCCGGCTGCCGAGCCATTCGATGAATGGACGCTACACCGGGCGAGCTAGCGGATGTCAACGCCGTCGATCCTACTAGGGACCTCTTAGGCGATTGACGTATTTCCATGAGCAATTATTGCCGCTAGCTCTTCATTTAACTATGACGACAGAGGCACACTTTTGGAAGACATCACGGTAACTTTTGCGAACAAGAAACCTGACTTGCTTGTTTAATAGCAAGCATATATATAGCATCGTTCAATAATTCGAAAGTTCCTGTGACATTATTGGACTGTGTCGGAAACTCAGGGACGATGTCCCTGAACCGATCAAAAAATTCTTGTGTCCACAAACTCTAACAGTCTCTTATCCGGCATCGCAGCATTCTGGTCCGACGAAACAACCTCTAGAAGATAAAGCCGGATGAAATGTACAGCAGCTTATGTTGTTCCGAAAAGGAAAGCTCGAAATCCTCCGAATCCCTTTCGCCATCCTGTCGGACCCTATGAAGTTTTCGGACGTCCGTACCTGATGCTTCAGCGGAGCGTACCGACCCAGCGTCGGATATTACCTGATCCGACAGAGATTCTGTTTTTGCTGGGATGCTGCGATAAGTTGTGCTATTTGGGATAGCACGTCCGTCACTGAGGCCTGTGGAGTAGCGGTCTTACGATGCTTTGCCGCTGGAAGCTCCAGGTACGTTGACTCCTGCATACTTTTCTTATGCGAACGTCCGGAGTCTACAGGCCTTGTGTCCCTGGCTACCGGATGGCGTGACCTGGTCGCCGTGGATTCTCTGATTGGCGAAGCTGGCTGGATATCCGAGGTCACGTAGCCAAGGTGCGGTCGTGTGCGCTGACGTGAGGATGGGGAAGCCTTATTGACAGTCTCTCCGGACTGTCTATATAACGGAGTGTCCCAAGCGGCAGACGTATGCTTCGAATGCGAAACATTTTGTACCACAACATCTGGTCCCAGATGTTGTTGTACGAGAGAGGGGCCTCTCTCGCTCGCAGCCCGGATGGACCTGGACGAGCTAGGAACCGGACTAAAAGGCTTCCTCCGTTCTCTCCTCTGATCCGCCGTCACTGGGTGTGCACTTAGTTGATTTATAGTGCTCGCATCACCCAAAACTCCTTTCTGGACCGCAACGGACGAACCCGGCTACCGAACCATTCAATGAATGGACGCTACACCGGGCGAGCTAGCGGACGTCAAAGACCGTCGATCCTACTAGGGACCTCTTAGGCAATTGACGTATTTCCATGAGCACTTTGCCGCTAGCTCTTCATTTAATTGTGACGACGGAGGCACACTTTTGGAAGACATCACGGATACATCACCCTGTTCTTGTTCGTCTGAAATAGAGATTGATAAACTAGAGTGACCCTGCGTAGAAAGGACCGGCATGGCCATTTCCCCGCTAACATACCGTGACACACGCTTCCCATGTTGTCATCCTAATTGACACATACTGAACAGGAGTTAGTGCGAGTACACTGACTACAATTAATACAATGATTATAAAAGTCAGAGGAAGATTTCCTCTTATTACAATTGAACAATATCTTTTCATTGTGAAAAGAATACAAAAAGTCCTAGTACTCGCACCAACCCCTGAAAACAAAGATACATAATAACATTGTTTTGTATCAGATAGTGTATTATTGGTAACTGATTTCGGGCCATGGTTATCAGTGCCTGGAGTCATGTTTCTGGTGTTTTTTACACTTCTTGTTTACATTGACAACAGTCTCTGTGGAGGGGGATTTCTTGTCTTTGTATTGGTTTAATCATAACAAGATACATTATTATTATTCGTAAGTGTTGCATTAATTTTTAAAAATAGTTTTAAAATTTTTGTCCACACTTAGGCTTGGGATCCATTGGGGCTCAACGTTACTTTTCAGAAATTTCAGACTCCTGTGGATATAGTCTTTGTAAGACTGTGATCCGGGGCCCTCCTGGTCCTCACAGTCTTTGAGAAACCCATTCAAATTTCATCTGACAAAAACTGAAAGAAACTGGCCGCATTTTGGGTAGACTCAGTTCACGCTTCATATCGAAGACAAATATCGCATAATCAACATACTACTTGTCGTACTCAGCCCAAATATCATTTATTTACGTGTCTGCATCATTATTTAACACAAACACAACATCAAATTCAAGAAATGTTGAAAAATATCTGACTTCACCACGTTAAAAAACATCCATTTCAAAGATAAATAATTGTACTACGCATGCGCACAGATATGTAGTACAATTTGTTTATCTTTGAAATGGTGTTTTTTAACATGGTGAAGTCGGATAACAACATAGGGTCCGACAGGATGGCGAAAGGGATTCGGAGGATTTCGAGCTTTCCCTTTCGGGACAACATAAGCTGCTGTACATTTCATCCGGCTTTATCTTCTAGAGGTTGTTTCGTCGGACCAGAATGCTGCGATGCCGGTGTTATAGCCCCCATATTATATTGAGATTGATATATCCTTGGTAGATAATTATATGAGAAAGATATTTTTTTTTTATTTCTGCATTTTCTGACTGGTCTAACTCATTTGCACTCAGTGACCTTGTTTACATCTTTGTTACACTGATATATTGTACATATAGCTGTTGATTGTTTAATTGTTTAAATAGGTCAGTGACCTTGTTTACTTGAACTTTAACAGAATCCCCTAGAAACTGTTAGAACATTGAAGAATTTTCATCTTCTGGAACATTCTATCTGGTTACTATATAAAGGTTTGTCAACAGAATTCAAAAACTCATTCTTAGAAAGCCTTTCAAAAAGACTCACTTCAGTTATTTCCATTGGAGAATATTATTGTTTCAGAGCAGTGCATTTATTATAGAAGCAGTGCTTCTTTGTGATTTTGGAAGATTGATTCCAAAAGAGAATTTTGAAGAGAATCTATTCGTCTTGGAAAAGAGAATTTATATTTTCTGTGAAACAGAATAATATTATTTTGTGAAAAGCCAGGATTCTACTGGATTATTTGGAAATTACCTGTGGCGCCAATACTTCTTGGATTTTTACTCCATTTGAATTTTGCAGAGCATTTTATTATATTTTATTGGAGACTGCTGAAATTTCTAAGTGAAAATTTTGTTATAAATCTACGGGATACTGTTTCTGAAGAGACATTCTTGGATTTAATACTACATCTACCAGCTGGTAACTTTCTTCAGAAGATACTACGCCACTGGATTACTGGATTCTGTCAAACTGTACTTTGGACTAATTCTATAATTGATAAGTACCATTGTTTTTTTTATTTTCTGTAACCCATTTAGTGTAAAAGATCTTTGTATCATTTTTTTTTTTTATATCAATTTTTTTTAATTAAATTTCAGAATAGTTATATTCATAGTTTTGTTGCTGATTCTCAGATTTCTTTCTGTTACCAATATCATTAATAATTCCACACCGTAACAGAAATTGGGGGCTCGTTGCCGAGATTGAATATTAGATAACGAGAAAATTGCAAATTGCAATTATTATTTTGGCTCACTTTCAAAATATTTAAATTTTGTTAGAAAATTTCAGTATCATTTAATTCATTATTTATATTCTGAGAACCAGCAAACCTTTTCATCATGGTATTTATTGTGACAGAATTTATTTCTGAATTTGAAAGATCTCCTAGTTTGGCCCTTTTAGAATCTCTTAAGAAGGAGGATTTATTTCAACTTGCTCAGTATCTAAAATTACCTGCCACCCCTGGTCTGAACAAGCATAAACTTAAACAGCTCATTGTTAATCATTATATTGAGGAGGGTCTTTTGCCTCAGTCTGGGTCACATGTCGCTGAACCACAACCTACTGATGCTCTTGAACTTAAAAAGTTAGAATTGGAACTAAAGAGATTAGAAATGCAACAAGAAATGAAAAGGCAGGAAAATGAAATGAAATTAAAAGAATTAGAAGCTCAAAAAGAAAGGGAACAAATTCAGGCTCAAAAAGAAAAAGAAGACAGGGAATTAAAATTAAAAGAATTAGAAGCTCAAAAAGAAAGGGAACAAAAACAAATTCAGGCTCAAAAAGAAAAAGAAGACAGGGAATTAAAATTAAAAGAATTAGAAATTCAGGCCCAAAAGGAAATAAGAATAAAAGAATTAGAATCTCAACGTCAAGGCTCAAATGTAATTTCTCCAAGTAGATTTGATGCAACTAAACATGTTAGGCTAGTTCCCCCCTTTCAAGAAAAAGAAGTTGATAAATATTTTTCACATTTTGAAAAAGTGGCAACAAGTTTAGAATGGCCAAGGGATGTCTGGACTTTGCTACTGCAAAGTGTTTTGAAAGGAAAGGCCCAAGAAATCTATTCCGCTCTATCTTCTGAGCAAAGCAATAATTATGATACTGTTAAAGAGGCTATACTCAAGGCATATGAACTTGTTCCAGAGGCCTATAGGCAGAAGTTCAGAAATTATTATAAAAACGAAAATCAAACTCATGTGGAATTTGCCAGAGAAAAGCAAAATTTATTTGATAGGTGGTGCCATTCCAAAGAAATTGGGAAAGATTTCTCGAAGTTAAAAGAAATGATGCTGATTGAAGAGTTTAAAGGAAAGATACATTCAGATATAAAGGCCCACCTGGATGAACAAAAAGTTGACACATTAAATAGAGCAGCAGTACTAGCAGATGACTATGCCCTAACTCATAAAATGAGTCGTAACTCCACAAATTTTTGGCCTCACAAGAATTCTTTCCAAAGTGGACCTAGACCTACTTCAGATAAAACTCATCCTTCTAATCATCCTTCCAATCCTCCAAACTTTTCACCACCCAAATTTAATAGGAAGCCTAATGAGAATAAGCCATCTAATGCCAGTCCCACACCATTACGACCCAACAGTTCAAGTAAAACTTGTAATTATAGTAAGAAACCAGGTCATTTATTATCTGATTGCTGGCTGTTAAAAAGGAAAAATGAGTCCTCAACTTCACAGAATGCACTAGCATGTGCTCCATGCCCTGAAAATTATGTTATAAAGCAAGATGCTTTAGAAAATTATAAGCCATTCATTTCTGAAGGCTTTGTTTCCCTTGATGGGGATAAGCACTGTTCCTTACCAATAAAAATACTGAGAGACACAGGAGCTACTCAGTCATTAATGTTAGAAGGCATTTTGCCATTTTCTGAAGAAAGTGCTACAGGGGCACAAGTTCTAATATCAGGTATTGAGTCAAACTCTTTAAAGGTCCCACTTCATAAAATAAATTTAAGAAGTAGCTTAGTAAATGGGACTGTGACAGTAGGAATCAGACCTACTCTACCTGTAAAAGGTATTTCTTTATTATTGGGAAATGACTTAGCTGGTAACAAAGTCACTACAGAACCTCAGGTGGTGGATAAGCCGAGCACAGATGAAAGTATTATTAATTTGAAGGAATGTTTTCCTTTTGCCTTTCCAGCATGTGCTGTGACTCGGTCCATGGCAAAGAAAACTGAGGTTGATAACAACCTCAATTGTGTTGATTTAAACAGCAAAGCTGAGGATAAGAACTGTCACAGAATTACGGATTCTGAAGACATTGATTTGTCTCAGACTTTTTTGAGTCAAAGTGATGACTCGTCCAGACATTGTAAAGAGGCCACCACACCTGAGAGTGATAGGGGGACCTCCTTGAATGTCATTTCCCGGACATCTTTAATTCAGGAACAGGAAAGTGATCCTGACCTTGCCGAGCCACGTGAAAAGGCTCTAACACAGGCTGAAGCCCAAAACTCCCCTGTCGGTTATTTCAGAAAATCTGGTGTGCTTATGAGGAAATGGCGACCACCAGAAGTACCCTCCAATAGTGATTGGGAGGTTATTTATCAAATAGTTGTCCCCACTAAATTCCGGAATGAAATAATAAGCCTGGCTCATGAAAATCCAATGGCTGGACATTTAGGAGTTAGGAAAACCTACTCTCGTATTCAACAATGTTTTTACTGGCCCAAGCTTCGACAGGATGTTGTCGAATTTTGTAAAACCTGCCACACCTGTCAAATTGTAGGAAAACCCAACCAGAAGATTCCTCCTGCTCCCCTTCAACCAATCCCTGCTTTTGAGGAGCCATTTAGTAGAATTATTATTGATTGTGTTGGCCCATTGCCTAGAACAAGATCTGGAAATGAATATCTTCTTACCATCATGTGTGCTTCTACACGATTTCCTGAGGCTATTCCTCTAAGAAATATTAAAACTAAGACTATAGTTAAGGCCTTGATCAAATTTTTCACGACTTTCGGTCTACCCAGGTCAGTGCAATCGGACCAAGGCTCAAATTTTATGTCAAACATTTTTCAGCAGGTGATGTATGAGCTCAAAATTAAGCAGTACACATCAAGTGCCTATCATCCCGAAAGTCAAGGAGCTCTAGAACGCTTTCATCAAACACTGAAGACCATGATAAAGGCCTATGGGGAGAATAATGAGAAGGATTGGGATGAAGGAGTACATCTCCTTTTATTTGCAGTCCGTGAAACTGTACAGGAATCTCTGGGGTTCAGCCCTTTTGAATTAGTGTTTGGACACTCAGTGAGGGGTCCACTCACTGCTTTGAAGGAGAAATGGCTCGAGGAAGAGCCACCTGAAATTTCTCTCCTGGACTATGTGTCCACTTTTAAGGAAAAATTGCACCAGGCCAGAGAAATGGCAAATAAACATTTACAGAAAGCCCAGAGTCATATGAAGACCTGGTATGACAAAAAGGCGAAATTTCGCACCTTTAAATCTGGGGACAAGGTGTTAGTATTATTCCCTTTAAAGGGCAATGCTTTACAAGCAAGATATTCAGGCCCTTATTTTGTTAAGCACAAGATCAGTGATACTGATTATGTTGTTGAGACTCCTGATAGACTCAAAAATACTCAGCTGTGCCATATAAATATGTTGAAAACATATTATGAGAGAGAACCAAACTCTCTACCAGTCTCAACAGTCACCCACATGGATGAGCTGGAAAATCCTGTAGAGGATATTCATGAAGGCGGCGAAAATGTACCTCTGAAGTTACAGAACTCAGATGTCCTGAGAGATCTACAAAATAAAACAGATTATTTACTGCCTGACCAAAGAAAAGATTTAGTTGATTTAATTTTCAAATATCAACACTTATTTCCCGATGTGCCTAGTAGGACATCTGTTATTTTTCATGATGTTGATGTAGGAGAGGCAAATCCCATCAAACAGCATCCATATAGATTGAACCCTTTCAAAGCTGAGATCATGCGAAAGGAAATACAGTATATGCTGGACAATGATATCATAGAACCTAGCCATAGCAACTGGAGTTCGCCCTGTATACTCGTCCCAAAACCTGATGGCAGTTACCGATTTTGCACGGATTACCGAAAGGTGAACAGCCTCACCAAAACAGACAATTATCCAATTCCTAGAATTGATGACTGCATTGACAAACTTGGCCATGCTAAATTTGTGACAAAATTTGACTTGTTAAAGGGTTATTGGCAAGTCCCTTTAACAGAAAAAGCAAAAGAAATATCTGCTTTTGTTACACCATTTGGATTGTATCAATATAAAGTTACCCCTTTTGGCATGAAAAACTCTCCGGCAACGTTCCAGCGCATGGTTAACCACTTAATTGCAGACCTAGATCACAGTGAAGCTTATATTGATGATGTTATTATACACACAGATACAAATTGGGCTGATCATCTAAAGCATATTCAAGAATTTTTTGACAAAGTGACCCAAGCCAACCTAACTATTAACTTGGTAAAATCAGAATTTGGCAAAGCAACTGTAAATTATTTAGGTCATGTTGTGGGGCAGGGGCAGGTGAGGCCGATTGCGGTGAAAGTTGATGCCATTGTAAATTTTCCAGTACCAAGCTCTAAAAAAGAGCTCATGAGATTCTTAGGCATGGCTGGATATTATAGAAAATTTTGTTTAAATTTTTCAGATGTTGTTTCCCCTTTGACCACTTTATTGAGCAAAAGGGTTAAGTTTGTTTGGACTGAGGAATGTCAGAAATCCTTTAACAGAATAAAAACTTTATTAAATAATTCCCCTGTTCTGGCCAGTCCCAATTATGAAAAGCCCTTCAAATTATTCATAGATGCAAGTGACAATGGAGCAGGTGGGTATATTGCCCAGGAAGATTCCCAAGGTATTGATCACCCTGTATGTTATTTTTCCAGAAAATTTCTCAAACATCAAAAGAATTACTCTACAGTAGAAAAAGAAACTTTGGCTCTAATTTTGGCATTAACCCATTTTGATGTGTATCTAGGAACCGCCCAATGTCCAATTACAGTTTACACCGATCATAACCCCTTAACAGTTATCAATAAAATGAAAAACAAGAATCAAAGATTATTGCGGTGGAGTTTAGCCCTTCAAGAATATAATTTAGAGATTAGGCATATTTCGGGAAGAGATAATGTTGTAGCTGATGCTCTTTCCAGAATATCCTAATTTAAAATGATATGATCGGTCTCTATTCACTTCAAGTGTATACATGTTTATTAAAAAAAAAATAAAATAAAATTGTGAAGATTATGGTGTGTGTGTATTGTAAACCAGTCAGAGTCTGCTAAAATTATGTAAAAAGTTTTCAGTACCTTCAAACTTTTTCTTTTAAGGCGGGGTGTGTTATAGCCCCCATATTATATTGAGATTGATATATCCTTGGTAGATAATTATATGAGAAAGATATTTTTTTTTTATTTCTGCATTTTCTGACTGGTCTAACTCATTTGCACTCAGTGACCTTGTTTACATCTTTGTTACACTGATATATTGTACATATAGCTGTTGATTGTTTAATTGTTTAAATAGGTCAGTGACCTTGTTTACTTGAACTTTAACAGAATCCCCTAGAAACTGTTAGAACATTGAAGAATTTTCATCTTCTGGAACATTCTATCTGGTTACTATATAAAGGTTTGTCAACAGAATTCAAAAACTCATTCTTAGAAAGCCTTTCAAAAAGACTCACTTCAGTTATTTCCATTGGAGAATATTATTGTTTCAGAGCAGTGCATTTATTATAGAAGCAGTGCTTCTTTGTGATTTTGGAAGATTGATTCCAAAAGAGAATTTTGAAGAGAATCTATTCGTCTTGGAAAAGAGAATTTATATTTTCTGTGAAACAGAATAATATTATTTTGTGAAAAGCCAGGATTCTACTGGATTATTTGGAAATTACCTGTGGCGCCAATACTTCTTGGATTTTTACTCCATTTGAATTTTGCAGAGCATTTTATTATATTTTATTGGAGACTGCTGAAATTTCTAAGTGAAAATTTTGTTATAAATCTACGGGATACTGTTTCTGAAGAGACATTCTTGGATTTAATACTACATCTACCAGCTGGTAACTTTCTTCAGAAGATACTATGCCACTGGATTACTGGATTCTGTCAAACTGTACTTTGGACTAATTCTATAATTGATAAGTACCATTGTTTTTTTTATTTTCTGTAACCCATTTAGTGTAAAAGATCTTTGTATCATTTTTTTTTTTTATATCAATTTTTTTTAATTAAATTTCAGAATAGTTATATTCATAGTTTTGTTGCTGATTCTCAGATTTCTTTCTGTTACCAATATCATTAATAATTCCACACCGTAACACCGGATAAGAGACTGATAGAGTCTGTGGACACAAGAATTTTTTGATCGGTTCAGGGACATCGTCCCTGAGTTTCCGACACAGTCCAATAATGTCACAGGAACTTTCGAATTATTGAACGACGCTATATATATGCTTGCTATTAAACAAGCAAGTCTGGTTTCTTGTTCGCAAAAGTTACAGTGATGTCTTCCAAAAGTGTGCCTCTGTCGTCATAGTTAAATGAAGAGCTAGCGGCAAAAAGTGCTCATGGAAATACGTCAATCGCCTAAGAGGTCCCTAGTAGGATCGACGGCGTTGACATCCGCTAGCTAGCCCGGTGTAGCGTCCATTCATCGAATGGCTCGGCAGCCGGGTTCGTCCATTGCGGTTCAGGAAGGAGATTTGGGTGATGCGAGCACTATAATAAGACAAAAGTACACACCCAGTGACGACGGATCAGAGGAGAGATCAGAGGAGGCCTATTAGTCCGGTTCCTAGCTCGTCCAGGTCCATCCGGGCTGCGAGCGAGAGAGGTCCCTCTCTCGTACAACAACATCTGGGACCAGATGTAGTGGTACAAACGTTTCGCATTCGGAGCATATGTCTGCCGCTTGGGACGCTCCGTTATATAGACAGTCCGAGAGACTGTCGATAAGGCTTCCTCATCCTCACGGCAGCGCACACGACCGCACCTTGGCTACGTGACCTCGAATATCCTGCCAGCTTCGCCAATCAGGGATTCCCGGCGAACAGGTCACGCCATCCGGTAGCCAAGGGACACGAGGCCTGTAGACTCCGGACGCTTGCATAATAGAAGTATGCACGGGGCAACGTACTCGGAGCTTCCAGTGGCAAAGCATCGTAAGACCGCTTCTTCACAGGCCTCAGTGACGGACGTGCTATCCAAAATAGCACAACTTATCGCAGCATCCCAGCAAACGACAGAATCTCTGTCGGATCAGGAATAATCCGACGACGCTAGGTCGGTTCGCTCCGCTGAAGCATCAGGTACGGACGACCGAGCACTTCATAGGCTCCGACAGGATGGAGAAAGGGATTCAGACGATTTCGAGCTTTCCCTTTCGGAACAACAGAAGCTGCCATAGATTTCTTCCGGCATTATCTTCCAGAGGTTGTTCCGTCGGACTAGAATGCTGCAATGCTGGATAAGAGACTAATAGCCTCATTGGACACAGAATTTTTGATCGGTTCAGGGACATCGTCCCTGAGTTGCCGACACAGTCCAATAATGTCACAAGAACATTGGAATTATTGAACAACGCTATATATAAGCTTGCTACCAATACAGGCAAGTCTAGTTTCTTGTTCGCAAATGCTCTAAATCTGCCTTTCATCAATTCAAGGAATAAATTTGAAATGGCAGGACAGGGCATACCGAGAGTTCCTCTGCGTCTAGACGACGAGGCTGAAGACTGCGAATTGTCTATATCGCCGTCTATGTCAATTCCAACCACGACGTTGGAAACGACAATAATGTCTAACAGACTTAACTTAGACACTTTATCATACGCAGACCACCTTACTAAGGCGTTATCATTACGTCTTCAAGGGAAAGAATTCCAGGATATGATCCTCAATGAGATTTCTTTCAAGGGCAGTAGCTTTTTCACGTATAACTCCGCCCTTCAGTGGCAAACCTGGAGTTGGTTAGACATGTCGCAGCCCTAGCTACATCCACGCACGTGGATAGTAAGGTGAAGATCTCTCTCAGAGTCGCTTCGGTCTCGGAGAGGCTTCTCTTCGACAGCAACCTTTCAGCAATCTATGAATTGCTCGATATAGACCTTCTCTTGTCAATCAAGTGTAACAAGAGATTCAGACTTGGGCAAACATTCAGTGGTTTACTCAGGGAGTTCCACTGCAGTTGCCGGATCCGAGTTTTACGATTATGACGGATGCCAGTCAAACAGGTTGGGGTACAACATTGATCCCAATGGATTTCTTCCGGCATTATCTTCCAGAGGTTGTTCCGTCGGACTAGAATGCTGCGATGCTGGATAAGAGACTAATAGCGTTATTGGACACAGAGTTTTTGATCGGTTCAGGGACATCGTCCCTGAGTTGCCGACACAGTACAATAATGTCACAAGAACATTGGAATTATTGAACAACGCTATATATAAGCTTGCTACCAATACAGGCAAGTCTAGTTTCTTGTCCGCAAATTCTCTAAATCTGCCTTTCATCAATTCAAGGAATAAATTTGAAATGGCAGGACAGGGCATACCGAGAGTTGCTCTGCGTCTAGACGACGAGGCTGAAGACTGCGAATTGTCTATATCACCATCTATGTCAATTCCAACCACGACGTTGGAAACAACAATAATGTCTAACAGACTTAACTTAGACGCTTTATCATGCGCAGACCACCTAAGGCGTTATCATTACGTCTTCAAGGGAAAGAATTCCAGGATATGATCCTCAATGAGATTTCTTTCAAGGGCAGTAGCTTTTTCACGTATAACTCCACCCTTCAGTGACAAACCTGGAGTTGTTTAGACGTGTCGCAGCCCTAGCTACATCCACGCGCGTGGATAGTAAGGTGAAGATCTCTCTCAGAGGCGCTTCGGTCTCGGAGAAGCTTCTCTTCGACGGCAACCTTTCAGCAATCTATGAATTGCTCGATATAGACGTTCTCTTGTCAATCAAGTGTAACAAGAGATTCAGACTTGGGCAAACATTCAGTGGTTGACTCAGGGAGTTCCACTGCAGTTGCCGGATCCGAGTTTTACGATTATGACGGATGCCAGTCAAACAGGTTGGGGTACAACATTGATCCCAATGGATTCGAAGTGCCAGGGTCTTTGGGTTCCGCAGTTTCTAGTTTCTAGGCAAGCACATAAACATCCAAGAAATGATGTCAATTTGGCTTGCACTACGTCATTGGATGAACATTATTCAGAAAGCGCATGTCCAAATCCTGTCCGACAATACGACAGTAGTTGCGTATATCCGGAACCAGGGAGGCACTCATTCCTTTCCGTTATTCATTTTAACGGAAAGAATCCTTCTGTTTGTTCTAGAACACCAAGTTCTGCTTCGGCCCGTCATATTCCGGGTCGTCTGAATGTATTAGCAGACTCCCTTTCGCGGAAGGGTCGCTTGTTGCCGTCAGAATGGACTCTCAACAAACAGGTATTCAATCAGATTTGCTACCAATGGGAGCGGCCAATGATAGACTTATTTGCGACACAACTCAACAATCAATTGCAGACGTGTCACCATGTCCGGTTCCCCGAGCATATGCAGTAAACGCTCTATTGATCTCGTGGGACGGAATGATAGGATATGCGTATCCTCCAGCGCCGTTGATTCAGCAAATATTGCTAAGATAAAACAATCACAATACAATTCTGTTGGTAGCATCTCTGTCTCCACAGAGAACGTGGATAAATTTCTCAGGTGTCTGCTGTGGGACTTACCGCGAAAACTTCCTCCACGAGAGGATCTTCTTTCGCTGGGGAAATCGTGTCAACTTCATCACAACCCGCAAGGTCTCAACCTTCACGTATTCCGTTGTGCGGTCCTTCTTGCACGGCAAGCATTTATAGGACGAGCAGGGGACGCGATTTCTAACTGTAGGAGGACCTCCTCTTCGCTATACTGTGCGGCTAAAGTGGAAGGTCTTTCGTCGTTGGTGTAGGGATCATTATGTTGATATTTTTGATCTCTCCGTACCAGACATTGAAAACTTTCTAGAAAAATGACAATTTCTGCCATCCATCTTACATTGACACGTGAGATTGGTGCTATAAGGCCTGCCATTCTTATCCATCCTAGTATGTGTGATTTCTATCGTAGCCTTATTACATTTAACCCCCTTCCAACACAGGTTTTCAAAGAAAAACTTTCAATGCAAATTGCAGGGCGAATTTCAATGGAACCAATTTTTCAGTGCAACAGAGCGTAACCGTAAGCAATTTCGACGTTTTTATGGATGAACTGTCCTCTGCACATTTTTATTGGTTTTGAAACAGTGGTTAACTTTAATAAATTCCAATAAACTTGATGCGTGTCTTGTGTGATTCGTTGTTTTTGCTGACACTTTTAGTTTTAAATAGCATTTTGTGCTGGTTGCTATCAGTTGGGGTGTATTGTTCGAACGACTACGCCATTACAATTCTTTTCAGAAATATAAAATTGGGCTAGTTTAGGCTATTTTCAGAGCCATATGACGTATTTTAACAGCAGCCGTATTTACTTTTTTGCGAATGCGGAAGCATTTTTTTGGAAATAAAACATAAGAAAATACAGTAAACTGCCATGACTCCCAAAGTTGTTTTGGAGGGCGAATTGAATTTCGCCCCAATGTAAGCCAAGGCGACTTGAGGAATGACAAGGCGACTTCTTCGCCCTAGTCGCCCACTCGGCTGACCCCTGGTAGAAAGTAAATCTTACATCTGGGGTCTGATCTACACAGTGTAATGCATGGCACGTTTGTTAGTTATTAGCAGAACATTAAAATGGCTGTGAAACAGAGTTAGAATAGGTACCCAATAATTTTTTCAACAATCGTCAAGAGCCGATATTTTTCGAGCTATTCATACCGATTGCCGATGGCTTTTACCGGCCGATAGCCGATTGCTTACCGATAGATCGGCTCATCCCTAAAATCGATCCACCCGAACTGAAAGTCATGGAAGATGATTCCAAAGAATAAATGATGCACATCAAGGGGCTAATTAATAGGCACCGACATCGTGGAAAGCATGTGTGGAGTTTTGTGAACTGATTTGAAAACACCTGTAAAATGGTGGTTAAAACAACGGACGTTCATAATAAATTGGTGTATTGTTACACTGTTTACCTGTAGTTTTACCATTTTTGAATCGGAATGTTGGATGAGAGCATAAAATATTGAATCACACTATGTAAGCAAAATTTTGGTGATTAGATCGCACCTGGGAGATCTTGCTTCGCAAACCAGCACCTGTATCGTGGGGTGCCGTATAGGTACGTTCGGAGAGCCGAGATGTCGTCCCAAGCCTATTACATACGTTTTAATACACCGGTGGCTGAAAAAAAGATTTTAGATTTAGCTCACATTTTCTCGAACAAAAGTACTGTGTAAGAATCCTATGTTGGAGAGAAATTATTGTATGAAATTCTCAACAAAATTGATTCGCAAGTACCTAGTGAATTACACAGAATGTATCGCAAATCTCAAATTATGCATCGCAAATTGCAATGCAAATTCAGTTGAATCAAACCCTGTTCCTGGTTGCTTTCAATTCTATCAGCTGCAGTCATACACTGCCAAACTTCCAAGGGTTGTTATGTCAGTGCAGTTTGAAAAGCAAATTTTATGGAAAAACACAAAGGAATGGATTTGAACAAACTTGAGCCTGACCCGCACTCATCCCCCTTTTCCCCTAGAGAGCCCAAATATTAAGCCTGGGACTCAAATTGAACAAACTTGAATCCAATCCCCCTAAAGGATGAGGATCATCCAATAGATCACTATAATTACAGGTGGTATGCAGACCTATTTAAGCATACTTCATCTCCCGGTTTGACCCCCTGTGGTAAACAAACTATATTTTACCAGTAAAATAGGACTTGGCCATCGATGCCTGCATGGGGTGGAAGGCCTCTAAAAGGGACAGCCTCACAAGACTAACAGGGTTACATGAGATCCACCTGATATGGGTCATCAGGTTATATGATTTACTATTTTTGACGACATCTTGTGCCCCATTCTTCCCAATCTCTCTGATAAGCATACTAACCCTCTCCCTTGTTTCTTAATTCTTCCAACCCACTTTTTCATTATACTCCCTGTGAGTCATCTTATTCTGTTAGACTGTTACATTGGGAATTCTAATAGAAAGTGTAGCAGGGTCTTCACTAATCTTAAATTACATATTCTCTCTCCTTTGCACAGTCATTCCAAATTTTCCCAAATTTCCCACTAAACTCCATTAGAGGCGAGCAGACAAGTTGGCTACAAGTTGTTCTCGTGAAATATTATTTTATCTGTTCTGGTACAAATACAGTAGCAGACTTCCAGGAACCAGTGGTGCCTGCTGTCAACTCTTAGAGTTGATTTCATATATTTCCGTGTCCTATACCTTCCAACCTTCATTTTAATGTATAATTTGTGTATATTTAATTTGAATTTAAGGAATATCCGAGATGGGAATTTCAAAATAAACAAAATTCTCTTACTTATATATAGCACCTTAAATAGAATCAATTTTGGATTCTCTCTGACAAAGATGGTTTCCTTTTCAAGACCTGGTTTTTGGTAGTTCAGCGATCTGAACGCGGTGGCTACCCCTCTACATTCAGATTCCTCCCATGTGGTAAAATTCCCCATCAAGTTTTAATGGGAACTCAAAACTCAAAAATATATATATCAGGTTTTCGCCCAGCTGCATTTGATAGTACATGCATTTCCTTACATTTGTGCAGAGTAAATTGATCCAAACTATATGGTATCCTTTATTTATCGAGATATGAACACGGGAGAAGCGTCAACCATCACTTCATTGTCGTCCATGTTACTTTTCGCCTGTATCTGTATAATAACCCTGAGTTGCGCCTAAACAAATATCGATGCTGAAACGGAAATACGGTATCATTCGCACAGAGGTGGTCGATTAGGATCATTGCACAAGGGCATTTTATTAGGAGTTACTGTTTCCACATCGATATTCGTTTCAGCGGCAACTCCAGGTTGCGCCAAAAACATGAATGATGTCGAAATGATGGTTGATGCTTCGCAGTGTTCAAATCATGATAAATAAAGAATAATACATAGTTTGGATCAATTTACTCTGCACAAATGTAAGGAAATACGTGTATCTAAAGCAGTCGGTGATAAGGGCAAAAGCTTGATATTATTCCTATTTTTGGAGTTTTGAGTTCCAATTAAAACTTGATGGAGAATTTTACCACAGATTTGAATGGGAGGAATCTCAATGTAGAGTGGTAGACACCACGTTCAGGAACAGCAAAGTTGCTTGTTTTGGAGACTATTTGGTCGTTTGCCTCTTGGTCAACATTTTTCTTTTGTGAGAAAGTTTTAAGGGCCTATATAAGTAATAAAAATTTTTTATTTTGAAAATTCTCATCTCATATTCCTTCAATTCAAATTAAATATACACAAAATGTACATCAAAAGGAAGATTGAGATGTATAAAACACGAAACACATGTGTAATCAACTCAGAGTCGACTGTAGGCACCACTGGTTCCTGGAAGTCTGCTGCCGTATTCATAGCAGAACTGACTTAATAATATTTCACGAAAACAACTTGTGGCCAAATGTGCTTTACATATCCAAGAACAAAGCTAGGGGATCACAATTCTTCAAAACACGGCGACAGAGCTGCATGGAGGTAAATTCCAAAGCCTTTGCTTTTGTTTATGTATGCAGTGCTCCAGATAACGGGCGTACAGGCGTATTTTACACATCCAAAATTGCCGAATACGACCCAAATAGAAATTAAAGGAGTACAGATTACGCCTATGTTTTCGGTTTTACGCCTTCAATCATTTCTGTTGTCGTATTCATCGGTCTTGTTTTAAAAGTTGTGTAATGTCGTTAGTCAAAATACAGTATAAAAAGACCGATTTCGAATTCTCTACAAAAGTAAACTATTATGACGACTAATCCCTTGCCACTCAGTGTTCGAAATTACGTATGTTTATGTTTCGATCAATTCCACGTGAAGCCTCCCAGAAAATCAACCAATCAGTGACAACATATGCCTAAAGGCGCTCTTATCACGCAGCCAGAGTCAGAATTTTCACATGCGCTGCAACAGAGAAAGTAACTGGATCAGACATGAACCAGAGTAAAATTACCGGATTTTTTTCAAAATTCCCCGAATCGGTCGACAATTCGGCTACAGTCGCACAACACATTTTAAAATGTATATTGGATAATGTGTTCAAAAAGGTTAAGAGACATACGGACGCACCTCAAAGCTCAACAAAACAAGAGGCCCCAGGGGGCCTGAGGGCGCTCACCTCACACGGTAGTCTAAATATCAAACCAGGGACTTGACTTGAATAAGCTGCATACGCCCCCTCCCAAGAAAAGCAGGGTGAAAAAAAAAAAAAATTTTTTGTCTTAAAATTGACCAAAACACAGAAAAAAAAAAAAAAAAAACTTTCGGATTTTGGGCCAAAATTTTCTAAGTCCCACCCGGACCCCAAATTTTCAAGGGAAATTTTTTTTTTTTTTTTTTTTTTTTGTCTTAAAATTGAGAGAAATGCATAAAAAACAAAAAAAAAAATTTTTGGATTTTGGTCCAAAATTTTCTAAGTCCCACCCGCACCCCAAATTTTCAGGGGAAAAAAAAAAAAAAAATTTTGTCTTAAAATTGACAGAAATGCATAAAAACCAAAAAAAAAAATTTTTCGGATTTTGGTCCAAAATTTTCTAAGTCCCACCCGGACCCCAAATTTTCAGGGGAAAAATTTTTTTTTTTTTTTTGTCTTAAAATTGACAGAAATGCATAAAAAACAAAAAAAAATTTTTTCGGATTTTGGTCCAAAATTTTCTAAGTCCCAAATTTTCAGGGAAATTTTTTTTTTTTTTTTTCTCTTAAAATTGACCAAAACGCAGAAGAAACAAAAAAAAAAAATTTTCGGATTTTGGTCCAAAATTTTCCAAGTCCCACCCGGAACCCATATTTTCAGGGGAAAAAAAAAAAAAATTTTTTGTCTTAAAATTGACAGAAATGTATAAAAAACAAAAAAAAATTTTTTTCGGATTTTGGTCCAAAATTTTCTAAGTCCCACCCGGACCCCAAATTTTCAGGGGGGAAAAAAAAAAAAAAAAAAAATATTTTTTGTCTTAAAATTGACAGAAATGCATAAAAAACCAAAAAAAATTTTTTTTCGGATTTTGGTCCAAAATTTTCGAAGTCCCACCCGGACCCAATATTTTCAGGGAAAAAAAAAAAAAAATTTTTTTTGTCTTAAAATTGACAGAAATGCATAAAAAACAAAAGAAAATTTTTTTCGGATTTTGGTCCAAAATTTTCTAAGTTCCATCCGCACCCCAAATTTTCAGGGTAAAAAAAAAAATTGTTTTTTGTCTTAAAATTGACAGAAATGCATAAAAAACAAAAAAAAAATTTTTCGGATTTTGGTCCAAAATTTTCTAAGTCCCACCCGCACCCCAAATTTTCAGGGAAAAAAAAATACAAAATTTTTTGTCTTAAAATTGACAGAAATGCATAAAAAACAAAAAAAATTTTTTTCGGATTTTGGTCCAAAATTTTCTAAGTCCCATCCGCACCCCAAATTTTCAGGGGGAAAAAAAAAATTTTTTTGTCTTAAAATTGACCGAAACGCATAAAAAACAAAAAAATTTTTTTTCGCATTTTGGTCCAAAATTTCGAAGTCCACAACAGGACCCCAAATTTTCAGCCTAAATATGAACCCAGGGATTTGGCTTCAACAAACTTGAATCTCACCCCCCTAAGGATGCTGCATACCAAATATCAAAACATTCTTATTGCTAGATCTGAAGAAGAAGATTTTTCAAAAATACTCCTCATACTGCACTAATTTCAACATTTGGGCTCCCATAGAGAGCCCAAATATCCACCCAGGCAATTCATTTCAATAAACATGTGAAACAATCTTCCAAAGATGTTATATGTGAAATTTTAAAGCTTTTGGAGCAGTGCTTTCGGAGAAAAGTAGTCTTATGTTTTTCCCATTATCCACAGTGTTAAAAAATGCTGACTCAGCACTTTTTCAAACTCCCCAAAAAGTACCCCATGATAAAACCGATGGCAATTTTTTTTCTTCATTCCATTCTGTTGGTCCTAAGGAAGCTTCACAACAAATAAGAATTCTCAGTGCCGTGTAGTTTTGGAGATATGAGCGTTTTCATTTTTTTCTATTTTTAGCTCCTGTGGTTCCCACGGGGCTATGGGGAAAAAAATTTCGGCATAAATTAGGTACTTATGACCCAATAAGCACTCATGTAAAATTTGGTTCAAATCGGCCTCGCGGTTTGGAAAATAGAAATTTGGGGCGGGGCCAAAATTTTTGCCCCTCCTTTAACATCGTCAAATATAGCCCCTCCAACTTCTCTTGAACAAACTTGAGTCTACACCTCAAAAGGAAGCTGCATACCAAATATCAAGTCTCTGCTATTGCTGGTTCTTGAGAAGAAGATTTTTTAAGAATTGGAGCATTTTTGCCCCATCCCTCTGCTCAATGTGAGCCAAAACCTAATTTGACAAAAAATAGGTGTCCGCAGACACAACCCCTTCTCACATGAAATTTCATTAATATGCGGCCAGTGGTTTGGGAGAAAAAGCCCAAACACCACCTTCACGACGGACGCCGGACGAAAAGTGATCAGAATAGCTCACCCTGACTTTCAGTCAGGTGAGCTAACAAAATGCTATGGGTACAGTCGGACCCACAAATATTCAGATTTCGACTATAAAAAAACACGACGCAACATATGAGCACCAGGCAGCTTCTGCTAAACGTTTACGATGCCAGTTAGAACAACAAGAGGTACTGATATTATTATTTTTACTGATTTGGGGGGGGGGGGGGGGGGGGGGGGTGATGATAGGATTTCATTTTCAGGTCCTAATTTAGTTTCGCCAGTTTTGAAACTTGTTGGAGAAGACAGATTCAGTCAGAACTATAGTCCTGTCGCATTTTATATTTTATTATTATCCACGTATCAATATTCTAAGGCTAAAAAAAATTGTGTTTGATTCTCAGGCATAGTCTCGTTGAAAAGTATGACCCTCGTTGATCCTTTTATTTCATTTCCTATAGAATCATAGAGTTTCAGACCCATTCTTTGAACCGAAAAATTGCTTCCATTTCATTCTAGGCAATCGGTAATTAATGTACAGGTGACATTACATTGTATTTCATCAGTTTGTTGCCGGAGTACCAGAATGTTCTGTGTCCCACTAGCACGCAGTTTTTTTTAATGATTCCTTTTGAATAAAATAAAAAAAAAACTTTTTACCTAATTTAGAATTGTATCTTTTATTGAATGAAATTGGAAGGTAAATAATACACCTGGCATTCTGTATAAGTCTTTATTTAATGCTCAGGCATCAATTCACGCTGAAAAATTAAGTCATATTCCCCTGTCGGTCGGCAAAACGAAATATCAAAATGATATTTAGAAATCGATATTTCATCGTAGGTTCGGATGACGAATCACATGTACTTTAAACGAGTCAGCACATCAGTAATGAATTCCAGAGTCCCAAATACAAACGAATTCGAATAATTGATAGTGACAGTGACTAAATCAATTCATTAAATCAGCGGTTTCAAAGTTTGACTTTCTCATTCACCTTCCAGCGAAAAGCCGAAATCACTTTCAAATTTCTTCAGTTCAACTTCACACGTCTTCAGTGCATTGAGTTCAAAAAAAATAAAATGACGTGTCTTGTTATTGAAAATAAGAAAGTGGTGTTTTTTGTTATTGTTCTATTTCTTCGAAACACATTGCGATTATTTCAATTCGCCAGCCTTGGTAAATCGTAAAGTTAGGGGAGAAATAAGACGGGACTACTTTTTGTGCGGATATTCACACATTCCAATGGTTGGAGTTTGGTTGTTGTAATTTTTGTATGGACGCCGGTTCGGCACATAAATTTTGCGCCTTAATGGCAAATAAAGGCCACAAATTGGAGAGTTTGTAGTCGTAGAGCATTAAATAAAAAGAAAATTCACGAAAATTTGATGAATACCGAAAATATCTCGTTCGTGGCTACAAGAAATATGAGGATCTTCACTCGCGACTGCGTCGCTCGTGAAGATCCTCATATTTCTTTGTAGCCACTCACAAGATATTTTCGGTATTCATCAAATTTTCGTGAATATCCTCTATTTATTACAAAATGATACTGAATTATAAATGGTTGCAACATAAAAATCTTGTACTCCTCCAATAAGTTGCCAAGGAGTACACGATACTTCTGGATTTAGTCCAGGTACTCCCTCGGGTCAAAATGGGGGATTAATTACTCCTCTGAAAAAAAAATTATCTGGAGCACTGTGTATGATTTCCGGTCAACGCCATCGGACGGAAAAAGCATGTAAAATCAAATAATGAAAAAGATCGCCTTCATACAGTATACTGTTATTAGATAGAGATTGCACAGTTGCCATATTCAATGCAAGGTATCATGATACCTGTTGAAATTTCTTAGAATTATGATTTTGTTTTTCAATGGAAATTTGTGGTATCGAGTGATATGCGCATGTCTGTCGAGCATGGAAATCATCTTCAATAAAAAAAATGCAGCCAGTGTTGTCCTTTTCCAAAATGCAGTCCTTTCGCTGCACGCAAAAGCGTTTTGAATGCCTAGCTTTGTCATTGAATATCTGAAGCACATTCGGCCACGAGTTGTTCTTGCAAAATGTTATTTTATTATCAGTTCTGGTACGAATGCGATAGCAGACTTCCAGGAACCAGTGGTGCCTGTTAACTCTACGAATTTTTACATATGTGTTTCGTGTTCTATACATCCCAATCTTCATTTTGATGTATAATTTGTGTACATTTAATCTGATTTGAAGGAATATCAGAGGTGAGAATTTCAAAATAAACAAAATTCCATCACTTATATAAGCCCTTAAAGGGTCGTCCAACGTAACTTTGGTCAGTTTGTTGACATTTTTCACAATGCCTCAGAAACAGATAAGAGAAGTAAGGAAAGGCAAATTATATATCAAAATAAAGAGTAAAGTGCATAGAAAAGGTACATATTTTTTTTCAGGAAATAAGTGAATTTTATAATTTTGATGAACATTAATTTGCCAATGGCATAAGTAACGAACTGGTAAAATCACAAAATGATCGGTAATTTGAAAGCCCTGTCTTCAATAAAATGATAACATACTACAGACTTGGAGAAAGCATTTTTTTGACACACACCCTGGTGTGTTTTGATGTCGGAATGCAATACAACCAACACAAATTTTGGATGTTCCGGATGTGGCCATGTTACACTGATGTTTATTCCGGTCATGTGATTGCAATGTGATTCTTGCAGATATACTCATTTTGGGCGATCGTCAGAATGAAACGATGTGATCACGTCCTTTATTTGCTCGAGACAGTGTATGAGCGGATTTGCAAACCGATAACAGCAAATACTTGAGCTGTTAATGTCGTAACTGCAAAATTTGGTTCAAAATTCCCTCATGTTTACAGGCCATAGGAACTTTTTTGTTGACAAAAAATCTGAATTATTGCGCACTAGACTGTGTTGATGTCGGCAAAGGACCGATTGAAGATGGGTTGAAAATGATGCATTCGCGCTTTTAAATAAGGTGCGTCTGGACGATGCTGAAAATTATCGAATCCATGGGCAAAAGTAGCCGCAATTGGCATTTTAACAAATGAAATAATGAAATATTTGCAATTTCTTCATTATCCATGCCGAGTTACTTTTTAACCAGGCCACATGCATTCAGTTTCGTTTGTCAGCATCAAACTGATGTTGTTTGTGGTAATTAATAGTCCGAGAAGGAGAAAGAAGCCAATATTTTCCCATCTGTAAATTAAAATTGATAATTCCTTTTATTTTACTGAAATTATGAATTGATAAGGTGGGTGTGTTCAACGGTGTTGCGATTATTATGCCCCAGACGTGGAAGTTGTAAAATCAAAGGTGCATCTAGGGCCGTGCAGTGGTGACCTCTGTCCTCTTACCCATACATCATTACATGTACCAACATTCTCCCTTGTATCTCAAACACTGCTACTCCAATTTGAAGGATATTTGGTGTTGTGATCGAGCATCGTGGGGAAACGATGCCTGTGTAGCTGCCGCAGAATGTTTTTCTTCCCACATTTTTTTCAGAGTTATGGCACTTTTTTACTCTTTCGAGTTAGAAAATTTTGTTTATAACTAGTTGATTTGTTACAATTTGTTGGAAAGTGCCTGCTGACAAACACAAATTTATTGCTTCAAAATATTTTTTGTGAAGATTTTGCACCTATGGTCACGGGTCGTTTCGCCCTTTTTCCAGTTCGCCCCCAGAATTGGGGCAAAACGACCCGGGGTAAAAAATTAAAACGGGGAGTAAGAGAGGTGGTCGATTACTAGTATGCAGAGACGGTTTCTCCTATGGTGTGAAGGTAAGGCATTTTTTGCTTTTATTTTAATAAAATTTACAGATTATACTTGCCCGGGGATTAGCAGAGTAACAGCACAGTGGCTGAAGAATAGTGCTCAGAGAAATAAGAAAGTGGCAGATTATACTTGCCTGAAGAATAGCAGAGAAATAAGAAAGTGGCAGATTATACTTGCCCGAAGAATAGAAGATAAATAACAAAGTGGCAGATTATACTTGCCTGAAGATTAGCAGAGAAACGACGATGTTGCAAATCTGGCGGATTCGACAGATAATACATGTTTTTATTCGTTTATTATATAATCACTCTTTCATTTTATGAATTATTTTGATCAGTCGGGCACAACCACCAATCGAGCTATTATAGTTAGATTGAGCTATAATAGATCGTTCGGTCTATACTTTTTGACTCAAAACGACCTTTTTTCCAAATAACTTTTGTTGCGCAAAAAGTCGCATCAAACTGCCACCAAAAGTCAAGACTTCATAACTGTTTCAACATTTGTCAACAAAAAAATTCGAATTCCACTGTTGCAACAATAAGTAATTTGATTTCTAAAATATATATTTTGACAGTGTTTAGACTTTATTTTGTAAATAAATCATGTTTTAGGCTTCTGTGTCTGTCAATTTCATTCACCCGGTCGCTTCAACATCACAACAACGGGATCGATGAAAACGCGTGCGCAAGGTTCAGTCAATGTAGGTATAATCTCGAGTAATATGTAACCGTGCACTCCAGCATTACACATTTGATCATCCTTAACAGTGAAAAAAAACCGAAATAACTAAAAGTCGCCCCAACAGGGTCTTTAGAAAGAATTGTTGTTTAGGTTTTTTTCTGGTTTAGATGTTCGTTGTTATATTTTTAATAATAGTCACAGCTATCGTTATTGAAAATGAAAGAAATGTGACTTCTGAAGAAATGTATTAAATCTTGGTCTTGTGTGAATTAACCTTTGTTTCCTTAAATAACCCGCAAAAAGTCATTAATGGCATTCAAATTGTCAATACTGTTCATTATTACGTGTAATATTGCGTTTTGGGGTGAAAATTAATGAAAAGCTTACTTTTGGCGGTTTTGCTTACTCCTGTCTTGCTCGATTTTCCTCGGAACTAACCAGACATAGCACTGTGTCCCGGTCCTATTAAAACCTTTGGTTTAAGCTAGTAGAGATTTTGCTTTTTTAATAGTCTACACGTCCATAAAAATTATAACTCGGAGCAAAATAATAAAATCACCTGTCATGGTAGGTACACAATGTGAAAGGTTTGAATGCGAGATTCTGTTGTAGGTCCTCGCGCATGTAGAGTCTGCTACTTCTTGGAGATTTATTTTACTGAACCCATTGCAGCCCTCATTGACACGTGTAGTCTGTCTATGAACATTACAGTTGTTCATGGGTTCCATTGGAGGTATTTCAAGATAATATTTAGGCAAGAATGGCCTGTCTCTATTGCTGACTAGACTTTCTACTATTGTGGGTCATAGGTATAGATTGTCACTGGTTTAATAAAGCACTGCCGTTTAAAAATATAAACATTGTGTCCTGATTATTAATAAAAACAATGCACTGAAATTTAATAAGGCCGTTTTTGGAACATTTTATGGAAAGTTCAAACATCCGAGTACAAATGAGGATCTGAATAAAATATGGATAAAACCTCCCCAGTGTTAGCACCTAGAGTATGGTACAAAGTGTCTATCAACAGGGTACGACATACGTACTATTGTGGACACGAAATGTCAAGAAAATGGGGTACGCCTGAAGATATTGGTACCAAACATCCAATCGGCTACGAAACACTCAAAGTACGAAACTCCCAAGGTACTAAACGCTGAGAAACCTTATAACCCTTATAAAAAAAGTACCATGGTAAATTCCAAAATACCCTGGTAATACCATGGTATTACCAGGGTATTTTGGGATTTACCATGGTTTACCATGGTACTTTTTTCATGGTATTACCAGGGTATTTTGGGATTTACCATGGTTTACCATGGTACTTTTTTCATGGTATTACCAGGGTATTTTGGGATTTACCATAGTTTACCATGGTACTTTTTTCATGGTATTACCAGGGTATTTTGGGATTTACCATGGTTTACCATGGTACTTTTTTATAAGGGAAAACCAGTTGCCATAAGGGCATATCGTGTGAGAGCTTTGGTTATGCTTAAGTGGTTGATAGAATTTCCAATTCTAACTTTCTTATTATCCTAAGAGTAGTCTTGGTCTGAGTTCGAATCAGTTGACCTTGACCGAGATGTAGTAAACAATTAGAAAACAAAATGAAGTCTAGAGTTTGTGAATTAACCCACGTGTAGCTCTGTCGTTGTATTTTGAGAAGTTTGCTTTCCTAGTATTGTCTTGGATATCTGAAGTGTATTTAGACACGAGCTGTTCTCGCCAAATATTATTTAATTATTTTCTCTGGTATGAATGTGGTAACAGACTTCCAACTCCAAGTTGATTGCATATATTTTGTGTGTTATATATGTGTAGAATTCGTATATATTTAATTTATATTGATGGAATATCAAACTAGAGAATTTTATGGTCATGTAATTGTTCTTACTTACATAGCACATTAAAATATTCACATAAAAGTAAATAACAGATAGTATTCACAACTGACAATCCAAATGTCATTAATAACTGTTTTATAGGTTATTGAAACAAAGATTGATTCACAGAAGACCAAGATTCAACAAATTACTTCAGTAGTCGCATTTCTTTCATTTTCAATAACGATAGCTGTAACTATTATTAAACACGTAACAACGAACATCGAAACAAGAAAAAACCTAAACAACAATTCTTTCTAAAGACCCTGTTGGGGCGACTTTTAGTTATTTCGGTTTTTTTCACTGTTAAGGATGATCAAATGTGTAATGCTGAAGTGCACGGTTACCTAATACTCGAGATTACACCTACATTGACTGAACCTTGCACACGCGTATTCATCAGATCCTGTTGTTGTGATGTTGAAATGTTGAAGCGACCGGGTGAGTGAAATTGACAGACACAGAAGCCTGAAACATGATTTATTTACAAAATAAAGTCTAAACACCGTCAAAATATATATTTTAAAAATCAAATTACTTATTGTTGCAACAGTGGAATTCGATTATTTTTGTAGACAAATGTTGAAACAGTTATGAAGTCTTGATTTTTGGTGGCGGTTTGATGCGACTTTTTGCGCAACAAAAGTTATTTGGAAAAAAGGTCGTTTTGAGTCAAAAAGTATAGACCGAATGATCTATTATAGCTCGATCTAACTATAATAGCTCGATTGGTGGTAGTGCCCGACTGATGATTGCATTATATTTGCCTGAAGAATAGCACTGACAGAAAAAGTGGCAGATTATATTCGTCTGAAGAATAGCAATAGCAGAGAAATAACAAATGTAGATGTATGTTTTTGCATTGTAACTGTTTATTCAACATTTCACTGTTCAGATATCCTATATTGTTTAAACTGTTCCGATGTTATGTTATATTTTAAGATCATTGTATTACAGCAAATGCATTTTCTATCGGTCAACTGTAAACTGGATGTGTTATATAAAATTTTATATAAAAATAAACTGAATTATCATTTTAACCACTAGTTTTTTTTCTTTATCGAACCCACCCTATACCCCGGGAAAAAGTGGGGCAAAACAACCCACTCTCAAAATTGGGGCGAAACGACCCGGGGTGAACTGGTTTGGGGGCAAAACAACCCAGGGGGCGAATGGGATTTGGGGCAAAACGACCAGACACCGTTCCTATTACTTCCTATTACTTATCAAGAAACAACCTATTAATATTCTGTATACAGCCACCAATCTGATGTTTGACACTTTTATCGGAGCCATTTCCTTACTTCTCTTATCTGTTTCTGATGCATTGGGAAAAATGTCAACAAATTGACCAAAGACAAGTTAGGTTGGACGACCCCTTAAGGGGTCGTCCAACCTAACTTTGGTCAATTTTTTGACATTTTTCCCAATGCCTCAGAAACAGATAAGAGAAGTAAGGAAAGGCAAATTATATATCAAAATAATGAGTAAAGTGCATAGAAAAGGTACATATATTTTTTTTCAGGAAAAAAAGTGAATTTTAGGATTTTGAAGAAGATTAATTTGCAAATGGCATAAGTAACGAACCGGTAAAATCACAAAATAATCGGTAATTCGAAAGCCTTGTCCTCAATATAATGATAACATACTACAGACTCGGAGAAAGCATTTTTTTGACACACACTCTGGTGGGTTTTGACGTTTGAATGTAATAACATCAACACAAATTTTTGATGTTCCGGATGTGGCCATGTTTCAACGATGTTTTTCCGGTCATGTGATTACGATGTGGTTCTTGCAGAAATACTCAATTTGGGCAATCGTAAGAATGCAAGGACGTGATCACGCCCTTTATTTGTTCGAGACAATGTATGAGCGTATTTGCAAACAGGTGACAGCAAATACTTGAGCTGTTAATGTCATAACTGCAAAATATGGTTCGAAATTCCCTCTCGTGTTTACAGGCCGTCTGAACTTTTTTGTTGACAAAAAATCTGAATTATTGCGCACTAGAAAGACAACATGAACCACTTGTAAAAAAAATAACCGAGTGTATAAAATCGGGACGATACACATAAAATAAGGCAATATTCATAACAAAGTAAGCAGAATGCTTCAGAAATCACTTTTTCACGAAGTATATTCCAAGTGACCTGGAACTATATTGAGTGTGTTATTTCCCCCTGTCGCTGCGAAGTCATTTACGTCCTAGTAACCATGGAATTTGAAGACGGGTATGTTTGATGTCTGCAAAGGACCGATTGAAGATGGGTTGAAAATGATGCATTCGTGCTTTTAAATAAGGTGCGCTTGGACGATGCTGAGAATTTAGTTTTTTCTTCCAACCAACCATAGTAATACAAGCGTCGATCAGTGGGTTTTTTTTATCGTTTTACACTGACAAATGTGACAAATCTCCTTCACCGGAAACCATCCCCCAATTTGCATATCACAATAAACATAACCGCTGTCACGGAGTGTCAGCGTGGCCGTGTGGTCAAAACCGAAACGAATTATCGAATGCACGGTCAATATTAGCTGCAATTGGCTTTTAAATAAATGAAATACACGAAATATTCGCAATTTCTTCATTATTCATGCCGAGTTACTTTTTAATCAAACCACATGCGTTCAGTTTCGTTTGTCGGCATCAAACTGATATTGTTTGTGGTAATTAAATAGTACGAGACGGCGAAGGAAGCCAAATATTTTTACATCATCTATTATTTAATTCAAATTGATAATTTCTTTTATTTAACTGAAATTATTAACTGATAAGTTGGGTGTGTTGCGATTATTATGCCCCAGACCTGGAACTTAGTGGAAGTTGGAAAATCAAAGGTGCATCTAGGGTCGTGCAGTGGTGACCCCCCTGTCCTCTTAATCTTAGTCTTACCCATTCATCATTGCATGTACCAACATTCCCCCTTGTATCTCAACCATTGCTACTCCAATTTGAAGGATATTTGGTTTTGTGATCGAGCATCATGGAGAAACAATACCTGTGTAGCTGCTGTAGCATGTGTTTCTTCCCACATTTTTTCAGAGTTGTGGTACTTTTTCACTCTTTTGAGTTAGAAAATTTTGTTTATAACTAGTTGATTTGTTACAATTTGTTGCAGAGTGCCTGCTAATACCCTCAATTGTATTGCTACAGAATTTTCTTGTGAAGATTTTGTTCCTATTACTTATCAAGCAAAAACCTAATGAATATTCTGTATAAAGCCACCAATCTGATGTTTGACACTTTTATTGGAGCTGTTTTGAAGGCTTATGGAACTCAAAATGTTGATTATGGCAGGACTTTTCTATTCACCCATTAATCGATAAATTAAGTGTTATAGTTGGAAGTAAGAAGCATGAAAGGTCGAGAACTAAAACTCTAAAAAGAATGTTTTGCAATGTAACATGATTTTTGCAGATATGCAGATACACTTATTTGGAGGTTTACCTGTCTGATAGTGTTTGGAACATGTGTGGCCAGGATCTTCAAAAAGAAAAAAGAGTTAAACTTTGAGAAAAAAGGCATATGCCTTGAGTGCCGGAGGTAGAGTCATACAAGGAAGAGAGTCCCCCCCCCCCCCCCAAATTTTCTGTGTCAAATGGAGCTCACTTGTCATCTTTTGGGGATTGCTTTGTGTACTGCGTTCTTGAAAAAAATATGTGAGACCCTCTGGATGTGCCCTTCTGATCTCAATATGTCAGTAAGCCTCCTTGGGGAAAGTACATGCAATAAAGGTTATGTAAGGTTGATTTGATGTTTTTTGAATAACAATGTACTTTTAAGTACATTAGATGGTTTATTGCAGTGACAGGTTACAGTTACCCTTATTTCTTCTTCAACAGATATCATGAGTGTATTGGTGTCCAAGAGTTAAACAAAGCTAATATACTTATTGATAAACCAGACAAATTTAACAATTTAATCACTATCAAATTGATGCATGGGATAAAAGGGGTTACAGTGCAAGGGGTTTGTAAATATATTTATTCAACTACAATGTATGACTTTGCAGTGCATTCTACATAGGATAATATCATATTTTCTTTCCAAACCATTACAGTAACACATACATCTTGATATTGGGAGACACTCTTTTGTCCTTCCATACTTCTTCTGCTGGACTCCTTCAAGTTGACCTTTGTTGAACTCCCCAAATCAAAACATAAACAAAAGAAAATGTCTGCCTTCAATCAGTGAGCACTCCACTTATAACATTTGGTCTCAATCTTCATTACTTTCATGAATTAGGAAAAGATTTCTTCGAGTATGTACTTAAATGTTTATAGAATACAGCTGTTATTTTATTTTGAGGTATTTTATTGTAAAAATTTTGTTCTCTTACTTATGCCATAGCAGACTTTCAGGTGGTGCTATTTACACATGGCAGCAGTTCCATGGCAAATTTCAGTTTCCACATGTTCTATGTTTCATTCCAAGCATTTTGGTATATAATTTATTGGGGTTATTCATTTTGGGCCTTTTTTAGACTTGAAAGAAAATTACATGAAATTTGACCAAAGTTAGGTTGGACGTCCCCTTAATATCCAAACATTTCTTTTCATTTTGTAATCTTTTGACACCTGGTCAGAGTGAAAGGATAGTAATTGGGTGTACAGGCTGAGTCGTCTGAAGGCCGAACTGACCGTTCCCTAACTTCCCTTCAGTGACTGACCACAGGTTGGGGGTAATTTGTGGTAAATCGTCTTTACGCAATATCACCGCAGGATTGTATTCTTTTCTCTGCCTGCTGAAAGTTGCCGACTTTACCTGCAATAAAATATAATTACGTGTATATCAGCTCTGTGTTCCAAAGTTAATAAACACAAACAGCTATGGCGAATAATAAATGGTTTGCATTGGATGATGAGCGATACGGAAGAACAAAAAATTAAAAAATTGACACAACAAACAACAGTTGGCGGAAATCGTTCGGCTTTCCCATCAAGCTTCGTTGCAATGTGAAGTTGGTTACTTATTCCCGTTTTCCAATTATGGTCACGGTGTACCTAAATTCTGCAGGTTATCGGGGATCCCACCAGGCCGCCGGAGGCCCCATCAAAGACAACCTTTGTCACATTAATTTCCTCTAGGGGATTACGATTTATTTATTTTTAGCCATATTCGTTCAAAGAAAAAAGTTTTACTTGTCTCGTCATTCCACTTACCACAGGTCACACGTCATTATACTTTTTAACATATTGAACTATTTCTACTTCCCTGAATGCGCACGCGTGTAAACATTAGTGAAGATGGCAGTTTAAATTCCTCTACTTGAATACGCCCAAACGGGATGGGAACGGGAACATTCGGCCTTGGGGACTTTCGGCCCGGGAACATTCGGCCCCGGGTCGGGTTAAAAGACTAAGATAGACGCGGTTTAGGTGGCAGAGATCATTTATTCATACATATTCTAATAAATGTTCAAATAAATACTAAATTAATCTAATGATAATTTATGACAAATGAATACATAAACTGATGACATTACGTGTACGCTCCATTTAAAACCCCCTTTCGTCACACCCGGTGAACACATTGTCTTCTGTGAAACATTCACTTGACAAGTGATTTGGTAGAACTCCACCTGTCATGTACTGTGTATTTTTACCCATTAGTAGTTGAGTGCTAAGTCCATGGAATATTAACAGAGATTTTCTATTCAAAAGTGCAAACAAAACCCGGTCGATGTTATAGTGCTTTGAAAGAGTGCTTGTGTATATAGTTTTTTTAAAAAGATAATATATTCTGTTATTCATGTGTGCAAATGTTTATAGATACCTGTAAAGAATTAAAGTCAGATATCATTCATTAATCACAAAACCCGATCGATATTATAGTGCTTTGAAAGAGTGCTTGCGAATATATTTTTTTAAAATATAATATATTCTGTTATTCGTGTGTGCAAATGTTTGTAGATACTTGCAAAGCATTAAAGTCAGATATCATTAATAAAAAAAATGCTTAATAAAGTATTGTTTGTTAAAATCATTTGTCCCATATAATCAGTCAACGCAGCTGACTGTCCATAAGATCATCATTGACAACTGCACTTGTTATTATTGAAGTAATTACCATGGATACTAAAAAGTTCCCCTCAAAGCCAATTAGCTTATCCTATTTTTAGAAACCCTATTATGCAATCGACTAGTGGAGAGGGGAGAATATTTTAAATGGACTGTACACGTAATGATAATTAACAATCTTTTACAACAAATGAACTATTGTACCATTTTATAAATGGTTGCACATATTTTCAAAAAACGTGATGTTGTAACCTCATTGTCTCTGTATTGTTCCCAAGCTCTTTCCAGTTTCTTCTCCATATTCGTTGTTGTGGTCCGTCTTTGGATCTGTAAATCTCCAGCCGACACATTCATTTTTACCAACTCTGCTTCCCGAAGTAACACTGGCACCTGTTTGTAAAAACTGAGTCCTGTGCCTTTACAGTTTAACCTACGGTGCCATGCTGAAAAAGGAACAAGACGTTTCATCAGAAATACAATTAAAATGCCGAGAGTCAGTGAATTTTACTTAAGTGATTCCTAAGTTACTTATGTTATTTACATTTACATTATTTACATTTTTCTTGTTACTAAGTTACGTTTTCTAATTAATTTTAAATTGTGAATTCTAGTTGCTTGTGAAAAATGAAATCTAATTTTAAATAAAAGGTCATAATTACCTTCAACATCATTGTTTGTTCCCACGGACTGGCCGTATACACTCCAAGACGTACTTTCAAACACGGGATTCTCCATCCATTGACTATCAATGTAGGTAACCAGTTGACTGAGAGGCTCTGAATTCGCTTTCAATTTCATTGCTTCAAATGTTTCCCGTATGTGATCGGACTATGTACAAATTACTTTGATATATACATTTTCATTCTGTTCTGTTATTCAATACAGTGGATTTTATACAATGGATTTTATATTTCAATAAAGGTAGGTACGCCGTATATATTATTCTTGTTAAAAAAAAACACTACAAAATGAACTAAAAAAAATATTTTTTAAAGTTATTTTTCAACTCTCAAACTCAGAAATTTTCTACCAAAAGTGGGAACATTCGGCCTCAAAAGTGGGAACATTCGGCCTCGACTGAATGTTCCCTGAAAAATACCTGGGGCCGAATGTTCCCGAGGCCGAAAAGACCCTGACCCAACGGGATGCACCCAAACCGTCCCCAAGCCGAACCGTCTCCACACTATTTTACCCAAACCGTCCCCAACTATTTTACCCAAACCGTCCTCTGGGTCAGTTACTCCAGTTGGCCGACGTAACCCGAACCGTCCCAAGACCGAACCGTCCCACTATTTTACCCAAACCGTCCCCACTATTTTACCCAAACCGTCCCCAGTTGAATACATGACGAAGTTACTGTATTTAGTTAGGTCAACTCGTAATTAATGACAAACAAGACTGAACTTTGTGATTTATTTCAATACAAAATTGTTTGGAAGAAGTGACCTTAAAATGTTTTGTGATTGTTGTGATTATTGGTTCTTTGAAGTTGAAGCGTGGATGTTTAGAGAAACACTCTTTGAAGTAGCGACACAGAGACTCATTCATTCTGCTGGATTTAATGTAATTCACAATCGGATATAATTTTATTCATCATTATAATTTGTTGGATTTGATAATTCTCTTTTGGGTAAGTGGTTCTGCATAAAAATAAATCTGTATAAAAATAATAATAATAATAAAAAATAATAATGACGTGGGGACGGTTTGGGTTTCGGGGATTGAGGACGGTTTGGGTAAAATAGGTGGGGACGGTTTGGGTTGCTTAGGTGGGTACGGTTCGGCTTGGGGACGGTTTGGGTGCTATTCGCCCAAACCGGCCTCCAGCCAAACCGGCCTCCGACATTTTTGCCCAAACCGGCCTCCACTTAACCTCAACCGGCCCACACTTTTTCACCCAAACCGGCCTCCATTATTTTAATTGGCTGCCTGCGTTTAACACTGATCACTCAATCCGTCCTCCACAATTGCATTTTGTGGCGTCTCTAAAATACCAATATACTTAAATAGATGTCTTACAGCCGCAAAGAATGCAATTGCAAAAAAAAAATAACTTGCAAAAGCGAAGTTTCTCCAGGAAACAATTGGGGTAATCTGTGGATTTTAAAAGAAAAACAACACTGAGTTTCGTGAAATTTGTTTTGTGACAATTTATTGGTGAAAGCCCTTAGCCAATCTCCAATAAATTGTCACAGAACAAATTTGATAAGTACACATTCCTATCTTACCAAGTTTTCGTTTAGGTTCTATAAAATATTGACAATAATTCTGTATCTGTATGGTTACGTCGTAAGACCCACTACTGGTATTGTACGACGGATGTAGGCGGCTTATTGTTGTTTCTGGTTGTTTATGAGGGCAGATCTAAATCCCTCAATAGTTGGAGCACGTACTACTTCTTCTGGCAGATGGTTCCAGCTGATTGCAGTTTTAACAAGGAATGATTGTTTGTACTGTTCACTTTTTGCTGTTGGGATTTTTATTGGACGGCTATTATTGACGATGTTTTGTTGGACATTTGATGTTTCATATGCTGCGTATTTAGTGCGTCTTATTCTTTTTGAGAATGTTAAATATTCCTCTGGTGGTAATGCTGGTATCAACCCCTCAACCATCCTGTACATAAATATTAGTCGCTGGGCACATCTTCTTGTTTGAAGAGGAGGTAATTGTAGGTCTATTAGCATTTGGGTGACGCAACCCTCCTCCCTGCTTTTGTAATCTCCTGTTATCAGGCGTGCAGATCTGCGTTGGATACGCTCTAGTTTATCGATGTCTGACTTTGTGTAGGGATCCCATATGATGCTTCCATAGTCTAAGATTGATCTTACTAGGGATATGTATGCAGTTTTCTTGCATTCTTGAGGGCAGTTTTTTAGGTTTCGTCGTAGGAATCCCAATGTTGAGCTCGCCTTTCGTGCTATATTGCTGATGTGAGTGCTCCATTTTAAGTCGTTGGAGATTTGGAGCCCCAGGTATGGGTTGTTTTCTACTTCTTCTAGTATGTGGTTGTTTAGACTGTAGAAGAGGTTTCTCTTCTTACGGATGGATAAGACATAGCACTTTTTAGCATTAAAGTGCGTTCCCCACGTATCTGCCCATTTTTCTAGGTTTTTTAGGTCTTGCTGCAGTACGACCTGGTCTTGGTGGGTTCGGATGGGCCTGTAGAGGAGACAGTCATATGCGAACAATCTAACTTGTGACTTTACAGTGTCTGGCAAGTCATTGATGTGGCATAGGAACAGAAGTGGTCCTAGTACTGTGCCTTGAGGGACTCCTGAGTCGACCTTTACGCTTCTGGATGAGGTCCCGCCCAATACTACTCTCATTTGTCTTTCAGTGAGGAATGAGGTGAGCCATTTGTGTATTGGTCCTCTTATTCCGTATTGATCTATTTTGTGCAGGAGTTTTTTGTGTGGTACAGTGTCGAGGGCTTTGGAGAAGTCCAATATTGCCACATCAACTTGAATTCCTTTGTCGTAAGAGTGTAGAAAGTTTTTAATCGTGATCAATAACTGGGTCTCGCAGGAGTATCCCGATCTAAATCCGTGGTTTAGGCTGGTTAGAACTTTGTGCGTATCTAGGTGATTGAGCATGTGTTTGCATATAATGTGCTCCAACAGCTTGCACGACACTGATGTTAGCGAGACCGGTCGATAGTTTTCAGCTGCGTGTTTGTCACCTTTTTTGAAGATGCTTGATATGTTTGCATTTCTCCAATCAGGCGGGAGGTTTCCTGTGTCGATTGATAGTTGGAAGATCTTTGTTAGACCTGGTGCTATTTGTTCTGAGCATTCTTCTAGAATCCTGTTGGGTAGTTGGTCTGGCCCAGATGCCTTTGATGTTTTTAGGTCTTTCAGTAGTTTGATGACTCCACAAAACTTGTTTATACCTTGCGAGCTAACACATACAAATAATTGTCTGATAAATTTGTATGTGTTAGCTCGCTTTCGATATTGTTCAGTAAGACCACACTGTTGTGTCTTCCGCCAGACAGCCTGTGTCCAGTGGAAAACACAACCAGCTAACGTAACATTGGGAAACACATGGCGAAAAGCTTCCCACTCCGCCGCCTCAAAGCACTGACTATCATAGAGGCCCATGCAAAAGGACGTGTTTCCGCTTCGTGACGTACTTTAGACCTAACCTCTGCGTTTTGTTTGCCGCCACTTTTGGCTCATATGTGTGAGGCTTTTCAGCCCTACTATATTCATTTGTGTCTTTATTAAAGCTAACTGCAGCTAAACACTTAGTATTGGCATTTCTAACCGAACACCTCCACCTTACAGTCTTTTTTACTGGCGTAGTCAACCACATACGAGTATCCACTTGAATCAGTAAGTAAATCTTTGCCTCGAGCTGATGCACCCGGGACAACACTATATAATACTGCAGAAGGACCTGCCACTTCATCAGTAAAAGACTGTTCTGGACAGGTCAGTGAGTCTACGAGGTTTGACTCTCTAAAAGATGGCACCGATTCAACACTTACAAACGAAGAATCCCGAAGATCACTAATGTTTGGAGAGTTGTTCTTTTTTATAGGTACTTGCTCTTCATTTAATGGTGAACTAATTTGATTAAGATTACTCGGAGTTGAAGTAGCAAGAGCCGAGGTTTGCGCAGGTCGAATTCTAACTAGTGTTGCTTCAGTGTTAGCCTGTGATGGAGTTTCAGTGCAATTATTACAGTTCCATTCAATGTTATATTGTCCTTTTATTGTTTTTTAATAAAGATAATATGTTATCCCCGTACCACAACGAAGATGATTCCATTTATGGCATGAATCACAAGTGACGGCACTATTCCGTGCGGATACGATTTTCTTACACGTTAGACAATACTCTGCTGAACTGTCCATGTTGATTTGTGAAAATGAATGAATGAATGAATGAATGAAAGGTTTTAGCGCGCCGAAGGCGCGTAGGGACAATGTGGGATTTACAAATCCCTTGCGACCCGGTTAACCTTATTTTATTTCACATGCCTAGCTTTCCTATTGCCTCAAATGGAGTCTGAGGGGGTATGCACGCGGTAAGACTTCCCGGCAGTTTACGTTGGAGTGTTAGACTGTCAATACTCAATCCCTCAAAGCCATTGAAACTATTAGAGAGTGGGCTCTATTCGTTTCCAGCTCGGCGATGGTAAAGGTTTGAGTCCCACCATGGTGGCGAGCCAGAATGTAATGTTGTGCGATGGCAAGTTTATGGGAAGAAGAGAAAAGAAAACCAAACAGCAACGCCGGTTTGGTAGCGGCCCCGGTAAATGACCATAGCGGTTACAAAAAAGGATTGGAGAAAGCTCCAACAGTTTAGTTTTGAAAAACCGGGAATCATCCATCAAGCCTTCTGGGAGATAGGATGCCGTATGTGATTATGAGGTATCTGGTTATCCTTCGGGAATTCCAAATGGCCTCCGGCATCCGGCTAGTATGTCAATGTCAATTAAGTCTTGATATTTGCACTACTTACAGTCATATGTATTCATCAGCCCTTTTCGGCTTATTAACACTTCTATCACTACGGGTAACGTACGGTTGTAAACAGTTTTCTTGGGTATTGGTGTGTAAAGTTTTACTTACATTGTCTCTGTGCTGGTGTTCTCTTTCACTATTATCACCGGCTTTACTTACATTATTTCTGTGCTGGTGTTCTCTTACACTATTATCACCGGCCTCTGTTGTAATCTCTGTTAACCTTTCCGGTGTTTGAATTATGTGTTTTCTGTTTCTACGATACGTTCCCCTGTCCGTTTGAACGCGATATGAACGAGGTGTGTCTTCTGTTTCAATTATCACGCCACGTTCCCACTTGTTGTTATTTTGTAAACGAACTGAGTCTCCTTTATTTAACGCATTCAAGTCCCTGCTCGAATTGTCGTAGTAAAACTTTGGATTATTCTGATTGTTTGCCAATTTCGCCTTAATTGATTCCCGTGGTATTACCTTCGGTTGTAAAAGTTGTTGTGTTTGCGGTAATTTTGATCTAAGAGTAAGACGACGGTTCATTAAGAGTTGTGCAGGTGAATCAAGATTAGGTACTGGGGTGTTTCGATAGTTCAAAATACCAATATATGGGTCTGTGTGCTCAGATTTACATTTTTCCAAAATTTTCTTCACAGTTTGTACAGTTCTTTCAGCCATTCCGTTTGAATGGGGATGGTAAGGGCTTGATGTTGTGTGTTTAAAACACCAATCAATTGAAAACTCTCTAAATTCTTCACATGAATATTGCGGTCCATTGTCTGACCTCACTTCAATTGGAATTCCATGTCTTGCAAAAATAGACTTCATGTGCAGAATAACTGTGGTGGCTTTGGTGTTTTCTAACTTCGCTATTTCAAAGTATTTCGACTGATAGTCCACCACTAATAGATAGTTATGTCCATTCCACATAAATAAATCTGTACCAACTACTTGCCATGGTTGGTCCGAAATAGTGGAAGAAATCATAGTTTCTGTTTGATTCGATCTACGGTTTTCCAAACAAGTGTCACATTTCGACACATAGTCATGCATCTGAGAGTTCATGTTCGGCCAAACATTATATCCCTTGCTAATCGCTTTGTTTTTTCAGTTCCCATATGTCCCTCGTGAAGTTTAACTAGCATTTGCTTTCGAAGTGAGTGTGGAATAATAACGTGTTCCCCTTTCAAGACTATTCCATCAATTTCTGAAAGTTCATCACGATGAAACCAGAACTCCCGGGTCGCCATGGGTGCATTTGCTTTGTTTTCCGGCCATCCGTGTCGAATAACTTTAATTAAAGATTTCATGTCAGAGTCTTGTTTTGTAGCATTTGCAATTTCACTGAGTTTGCTGTCTGATATTGGCAAATTACTCACAACAAGATGTATTTGACAGTCCAGTTCAGAGTGCAAATTACCGTTATCATTTTCATTGAGAAATGCCCTAGACAGCATGTCTGCAATGTACATTCGTGATCCTGGCTTATACTTAAGTATGAAGTTGTACTTCTGTATAAGCGCAAGAGCATTCGTTGAAGTCTGGGTGGTGCGTTTGTCATCGTTTTTTTGATTATTGACTCTAATGGTTTGTGGTCAGTTTCGACAGTTACATTTTTGCCATATATGTACTGATTGAAACGTTCTAAAGCAAACAAAACAGCTAACAGTTCTTTTTCTATTTGTGCATATCTTGTCTCAGCATCTATCATTGATCTTGAGGCATACGCTACAGGCTGACAGTCTTGCAGTAACACGGCACCGAGTCCAGATTTACTGGCATCACAACTAACAGTTATTTGTTTACTGACGTCAAAATATTTCAATAACAGATCTTTTGTGAGAACTTCTTTTATTTTGGAGGCTTCCCATACAAATTCTACATTTTTTCTCAGAAGACCTCTGATAGGTTCTGTTATTTCTGACATGTCCGGAATAAACTTAGAAAAAAAATTGACAGTGCCCAAGAGCCTTTGGACACCATTCTCATCAGTTGGCGAAGGCATCTCCGTAGTTGCTTTCACTTTTTCGTTGTCCGGTTTTATGCCTTTGGCTGTTAATATATGTCCCAAGTATGTTATGGTAGTTGCACCGACTGCACATTTTTCTTTATTTAGCGTGAGGCCTATGTCTTCACAGCGTTTCAAAGTTGATTTTAGCCGCTTGTCGTGTTCTTCTTGTGTTCTACCCCATACCAAAATGTCATCAGTGTCAGTCTCACCACCTTCAATATCATCAAAAAGCTGAGATATTCTTTTCTGGAAAACCTCTTGAGCACTTTTGATACCAAAAGGGGTTCCTTGATAACAGTATCTTCCAAATGGTGTGTTGAAAGTTGTGAGAAGCTGACTTTCCGAACTCAGTTTCAGCTGCCAATAGCCATGGTTTGCATCGAGCTAAGAAAATATTTTTGCTCCTGACATTCTGCTAGTAATTTCATCTATTGTAGGTAATTAGAAGTGTTCTCTTTTTATTGCTTCGTTTAGATGCCTGGGGTCTAGACAGATTCGTAACTTCTTGTTTGGTTTTTTTCCACGACAACCAGTGAGCTCACCCAATCTGTGGGTTCATCTACTTTTCGGATTACCCCTTTGTGTTCCATTTCCTTCAAACTTTTTTTGAGTCTGCTTCTTAAGGATACGGGTATTTTTCTTGGTGGATTTACGACAGGTCGAATTTTCTCATCAATTTCTATTTTGTATGGCTTGTTCAGACAACCAAGACCGTTGAATACTTTGGGATGTTCTCTAATTAACGTATATAAATCGCACATTTTCACTGATAAAACAACGTGTATCAGTCCAAGGTCCTGCAACGCTCGGAATCCCAGTAGTGATGGCTGTTTTGATTTTGTTAGACAGAAGTCCAAATCTTTTCCCATACACTTAAGCTTAGCTTTTCCAAGTACTTTCAGTGTATCTCCAGCGTAGCTGGTTAAACGTGTACTTGTCTTTTTGAGCTTTGAGTTGTCTCCACCTACTTTATCGTAAACGTCCTTTGAAATGATATTGGCTTGAGAACCTGTGTCAATTTTGAACGTGACTGGCGTATTGTTCAAACTAACAGTGCAGTGACATTCATTCTCTTTAACTTCCGTTTTACGGGTTTGTTTATCCACAGCGCCAATGAATATGTCATCAGAATCACTTTCTGAATTGTCTTCCACATTGTGAATGTTTTTACGTTGCTTCGTTCTACAACACTTGGCAAAATGGTTTTGTCCCTTACATTTGTGGCAGGTTTTTCCGTATGCTGGGCAATTTCTAAATTCATGTAAACTTCCACATTTTCTACAGTTGAATTTCTGGGTGGAAACTTAGGTTTCACAGCTCTCTCCATTGAAGTTTTTGCGAAATATTTCTTTTTCAGTGCATGTATCGCAGAAGTACTCTGATCGTCATTGATTATTTGAATCTGCCTTTTAGATTCCTCTTCCGCGCGACATACTGATACTGCCTTATTCAGGGTTAAATCATCTTCTCCGAGGAGCCTCTGTTTTACTCTCTCTGAATTTGTCCCAAACACAATTCTATCTCGTATCAGTTCATCTTTAATGTCACCAAATTCACAGTTTTTAGACATATTTCTCAAGTCTGTGACAAACTGGTCAATGGGTTCTGTTTTACCCTGTATTCTAGTGTTGAATTTGTGTCTTTCCATCGTGATATTCTTCTTGGGAATGCAGTATTTTTCAAATTTCTGCATTAATGGTTCCAATTTATCTTTGTCTTCGTCCCGTATATCCATAGTATTGTATATATCTCGGCCTTCCTGTCCAATGATGTAAAGAATCGCCTTACATTTTTCCTTTTCGATCTTCTTTGACATTGCGGCATCAGTGTACAAGTTCATGGACTGTTTCCACCTTTTCCATCTCTCCGAAATATTGCCTTCGGTAGAAAAGTTCATTTCAGGTGGTTGCTTCAGTTGTTCCATACCGAAATGTTCTCACAAATGTATTTGTTAATGACAAAAATGTGACACTGAACTATCCTCGGGACGGAGTGGGTTCACTGCGAACTGTCCGCTTATGTGCTATTCTGACACCATGTTATGTTATGATGTTCATCATAATTACTTAATGAGAACTCCATATTATATTTTATATATATATATATATATTTGAATTCACTACACTAAAATACATGTCTACTTTTCAACTACACGATTAATAGTGTTCTACTGCCAGATGTATCAGTGCTATAATAGAGTAATAGGATACTCGATGATATTTGTGTCAGATAAGTTGTCTTCTGCAACACTGAGAGAGAGAGAGAGAGAGAGAGAGAGAGAGAGAGAGAGAGAGAAGGTGAGTAAATACCAATAATCCTGACTTGAACCCCGGCGATTCGGCTTCGCCCCCCCCCCCCCTCTCTCTCTCTCTTGACTTGCCGATGTCTTGTTCACACCCCAGTCCCAAAGTGTCAATCCAGCACCCAGTACGGAGTCGTCTCGGTTTGCCGACGGCTATTGTTTCCAAAGGTGGTTCACGGAGGTGCGAATAATCCTATACATCAAAGAGCAGAGGAGTATAATTTGTTCTGAAGTTGTGGAGCTAACGTTTGGGGAATGTCGCAGTTTGCCGGCGGGGTGAATAACCCCCCAGTACCTCCCCATATGTACAGTAGTGCCCTTTATCCTAAAACACAACGTTTTCTCACTACTTTACAAAATGGAAAGTTTGTGTCAGTTTAATCCAGTACCCGGTACTCCCCAGTGCCGAATGTAGTATTTATACCCTAAAACTCAATGTTTTCCTCACTACTTTACCTGCGAGCTCCATACTGGATGTAATAATCTTTACCCTAAAATACAAAGTTTATCCTCCACTTTACAAGACAAACAACCATAAATACCAAATATTTCCTCTCAGCTCCACTCTGGTTGTAGTGATTTTCATTTCCCTAAAACACAAAGGTTACACGCTACTTGATGAGACACACACCCGTAAATACCACGTAGCTCGCCCAGCTCCAGGCCCATCCGATTCATCCCCTTGGTGGAATGTACCACCCAATCCTTCAGTGGATTCTACATCTAATTTCCACTTTGCTGACTGAGACACACTGCCTCTGACACGCTGTTATTCCTTGAGCCCGTCATACAACATTACTTTAACCACATTCCCACTAAGCAAATCGACAGTTTTACCGATGAATAATAACCCTACACCAACGGCAGCTATATAGACCTATCCGAGATTCCCTTATCTCTCGTTGGTTTGAAAAGCCTGGATTAGACGAAACTGGTTACCCCCAGCGGAATTTGTTTCCAAACGAGTGATTTAGGAGCTCATATGTTACCAACGCTAGTGTTATAAAAGACCTTGTTCAATACAAGGCTGCTGATGATACATGTAGACACACCCAATTTGAAGCCCATAGTCCTGATCCGAAGAGGCAAATGGAATCTCCCACTTCTGTGACTTCCAAATGTCGCAGAATGGAACTTACCGCCCGGTTTGTTCTATCCCTGTCTCGGCAGTAAGGGTCTAACCCAACAGCGAACACAAGCCTGCAGCTGCTAAGACACAAGCAACTGGAAGCCCGTAACCCTGATCAAAAATGCGAATAGGTTCTACACCTCTTGTGACACTCAAACGTCGCAGTTTGGAGCATATCGCCCGGTTTGATCTGTCAATACTACGGTGCGTAAAACGTGTCTGACTCAGCAGCAAACACGAGGCTGCAGGTCCTAGACACGCCCAATTTGAAGCCCGTAACCTTGAATAGAATCTCCTCTCCTGTGACTCCCAAACGTCGCAGGATGGAACACACCGCCCGATTTGATCTATCCCTGCCTCGGTGCCCCCAAATATCTAACACAGCAGAGAACACAAGGCTGCAGATGCGAGATACACCCAATTTGAAGACCGTAACCCTGATCCCAGGATGCGAATAGAATTTGTCCCTCCTATATGAAACCCAAACGTCGCAGAATAGAACATACCGCCAGGTTTGATCTATCGCTACTACGGCGCCCAAAACGTGTCTGGCCCATCATTGAATACGCAAACATTGTGTGTTCAAACGGTGTGTATGTAGGATTCCAAGACCCATAGGCATGCACTCCCAGATGACATCGCCTATTACGCAAGCCAAACTCGCTCATTCCATTCATTCCATTTATGTCAAACCTGAAACACCCCCGCTACACAAACACATTAAGGCGCCAGTGTTTTACTCAACAGCAAATGCGCAGACTCACTTCTACCCGACTGGCAGCTTTCCCAAATAAGTGAGAGTGTCCCTCCCACCCAATATTGAACCCCGCGGTATTATGCTAAAAGATGTTCCCGCGTCCACATAACCTCTCCCGCGGAACGACATAGGTTTTCCTTCCTAGTACCCCACATTCCTGAATTGACTTCCAGTTTGAGTGATTTTGATCGTCATTTTGGGGAAAGTGCTCCTATAATACGAGGCAACGCCTACCTACTAGGTAATAACGGACCTGTTTCCCTCTAGCTACTTTGTGTTATCCTCCTCCCCCTCCAGGGGACCCACCTTAACACACCCTTAGCTCTCTGAACCCCTGATTCACCGACAATCGGGTGCCTCCTGACCCCTGATATGCCCCTTCCCTTGAGATTTCTGCCTAGCTAAAGCAGATGAAATGGTTTCGCGCGCCGAAGGCGCGCAAGGACGACGTGGGGTAGGCCCCTTTCGACCCTCTTTAACTGTATAAGATCTTTTGTAGCTACATGTCCAGGAGTGTTGAAGGAGGAAAAGGGTCGGTACTCGGCAGATGTCCAGGAATAGGTGATCCAAGGAGTTGTGGTTTGTCTTTATGATGATCGTTGGTCTGAACCCTCGGGTGAGGACCAGAGCGAAATTGACCGCCATACCATGGTACCGAGATGCCCCTAGTTACCGAGAAGGCCCCAGAGGTAAGATCGATTGAGCTAGAGTAGTTTTTCTGGTTCGGACCCCCGCCATACCACGGCTTATAATAGTAGCACATAGTGCTATAGTACTGAGGGACCCCTTTGGATTATAGCCAACAGGTATACAACCTCCATGAAAGCCTATATCATTCCTAATGCCAAGAATCTTTCGAGTAGTTACTGATAAGTCATTGTTCGAACGACTCGAATCTCAAACGAGCAAATGTGCTATAAAGCAATTGCATGATCGAGTGACTCGCACATACGACTCGTTGCCTCATTTTGGTATTTGAGGATACCTATGACCTGGAATTGTATTTTTGAGGATACGTTCTGGAGAATTCGTTTTTTGTCATATATGCTTATGTGAAACTAGCAGGGTTAACCGGCGTTGCTTGGGAAAATGTAGGGGTTATATGAAAAGTACCCCCCCCCAAAAAAAAAATAGGGGCCTCGTATTTTTCGACCCAGCCCGCCCTACAGGCGGCACACTCGGCCCCACCCTCCGGGCGGGGCCTTCGATCCCATCATTTTTTAACCCCCACCATTAGATTCCTGGTAAAAAGTTACCCCTAGTAGACCCCTTTAAGGACCTATATATGTGAAATCTATCAATTTTGCCCCTCCCCACCCCCACCCCGCCATTTTTTTAAACACCACCATTAGATTCCTTATAAAAAGTAGACCCCCTTTGGAGACCTATATCGGTGAAAAAAATTTGGTCATAACTTTCGGTGCCCCTCCCTGCCCCCACCCCACCCCACCCGCACACTTTTTTAAACCTGACGAGGAAACCGATATGTGCTTATGTGAAAAGACACAATGTGACACATTGTGCACCAGCACATAGGCACATACAGGTATCTGAGGATACCTGTGACCTGGTATTGTATTATTTGAGGATACCTTCTGAAGAATCCATTTTTTGTCACATGTGCTTATGTGAAAAGGCACAATGTGACCAATTGTGCACTAGCACAAAGGCACATGCTGGATGTGCCGATATGTGCTTATGTGAAAAGGCACACTGTGACACATTGTGCACTAGCACACATGGGTATTTGAGGATACCTATGACTTGGAATTGTATTATTTGAGGATACCTTCTGGAGAATCCCTTTTTTTGTCATATGTGCTTATGTGAAAAGGCACAATGTGACACATTGTGCACTAGCACATAGGCACATGCTGGATGTGCCGATACGTGCTTATGTGAAAAGGCACTATTCCCGAGCGTATCATCTGGTGTTACGAAGAATGGCAGCCATTATACGACACACTTTCGGGGGCTGAATTTGTGGAAGGTGTCCCACAGGATGTCAAGCCCAATTCCCTGGTAATTCTCGATGACTTGATGCTTCAGGCCGACGAACGTGTCGCCCGTTTGTTTACTCAAGAGATCCCACCATCAAAACCTAAGTGTTGTTTACATTGTTCAAAATATATTTGATAAGAATAAATTTCATCGCACAGTTTCCCTAAACTCCCACTATTTAATACTTTTCAAAAACCCTAGAGACCGATCACAGATCTCTCACCTAGCTAATTAAATGTATCCCGGGAGGGTTAAATTTTTACGGGAGGTCTTCGATGATGCTACCGCCCCACCCTTTGGGTATTTACTAATCGATTTGAGACAGCAAACGGACGAGGGGTTAAGACTAAGTTCTCACATATTTCCGGGTGAAACTCAAATTGTCTATGTCGCCAGAGTATAAAAGGGGGTGGTTTGAGGTAATTATCTCATAACTATGTCTACTTGCGTAATATGCAACATCGGAACTCTCAAAGTTCTTTGTCGTACGAAACCTTCAGAAATTAAAAATATTGTCAAACGTGCCAATAAAGACCTAATTCTGTCGATTTGTGAATGCGCTAAAAATATTTTATTGGGGAACGTACCCATTTCGAATTATCATTTTGCCAACCTACGACCCCCCATAAAGACAAAGTCAGGAAGCTAGCAGTAAAGAACACATCGGATAAAGTTAGAAGACAGATCATTCAATCGGGAGGTTTTCTGGGTTCGCTTATTGGGCCCGTTTTGAAAGTATAAGCCAAAGGTTTACTGGGATAATAATGGAACACACCAAGAAAATGGTCAACCAAATGATTCTGCAGTGTCCGCGCTGGATAGAGAATTTACAGAAATAATAAACAAGTCTGATCTTAGTGAAACCGAAAAAATCACAAAATACAATCAAATACTTCAGCGGTATTTGACATTCTATGAGAAATCACTCGAACCGACCACCGTCAAGATTAAAATGGAAAAGACCGATCTGCCCACTCCACATGATGACCGTGAAATTTTAGATACTGTACCTTTAACCATGCATAGAAAAGCGGGTTTATTATTAAAACGCTTGAAGTCCATTCCAAATCTGAAATGGGATGACAGGGGGCGTATTATAATTAACGAGCAAACAGTTGAAGGGTCAAACATCACAGATTTGTTGAACGACTTACTTAGACAACGTAAAAAGTTTGCACCGGAAGGCTGGCAGGTTTTGGGCGAGGTACTGCGAGACGCTGATATTCCTCAAGAACTCATTGGGAACAAAGAACGTTGGGCTTTTATTCATAAACGTCGGCCGAAAACCACACCCCCTAAATCATCCACGAAAGGAGAGGCTCGGGGTGTTCACCCTTGGGTCCCCTTCTAAATACTTCCGACATGTGTATTTGTGAGTCATTATGAGTTTAACAGAGCTCTATTACTCACCTTCGACTCCGGGCAGCTTTGGGGAAGTGACAGCCCTGCGACGCGTGTCAAGAAAGAAAAGTAAAGAGGTGATAAATTGGCTACAAAGCCAGGACACTTACACTCTTCACAAACCAGCACGGTGTGAGTTCATTAGAAAGAAAACTCTGGTCAGTGGTATTAAAGTTCAATGGCAAGCTGATCTTGTAGATCTGACTTCAATAAGCAAACACAATGACAGTATTAAATTTCTATTAACATGCATAGACGTGTTGTCAAAGTACGCTTGGGTGATCTCATTGAGAAACAAGTCGGGTTCGTCTATTGTGTCGGCTTTTTGAGAAATATTTTCTCAAGGTCGTAAACCTTTCAAGTTACAGATTGACCAAGGTAAAGAATTCACAAACAGTCAATTTCAGCGATTTTTAAAACAAAATAACGTTGAATTTTTTACAACTTATAATGTTGAAACGAAATGTTCCGTAGTTGAGCGCTTCAATCAAAGTCTTAAAACCAAAATGTTTAAATATTTTACCAAAAACAACACATTAACTTTTCCGATCCAGGCACTGATGGACTCCTATAATAACACCTATCATCGCAGTATCGGAATGGTTCCAGCCTCGGTTACAAAAAGGGACCAAGAACAAATTTGGCAGAGATTGTATGGCGAACCGAACGAAGCCAGGCAGCATTACAAAATAGGAGATAGAGTTAGAATAAGTAAGGTTAAACAAACATTCGAAAAGGGGTATTTGCCTAACTGGACAGAGGAACTCTTTACGATAACTCAGATAATACCGGGATATCCAGTGACATACAGGCTGAGGGACTATAATGGAGCTTTGCTAGAAGGGGGATTTTACGCGGAGGAAATTCAATGGGTAGCCGAGAAAACTGCATATAAAATAGAAAGCGTTATAAAAACGCGAGGTAAAGGTAAGGGAAAAGAATTGTTTGTCAAATGGCTCGGTTATCCCAAATCGTTCAATTCTTGGATCAAACAAAGTCAGATTATTTAATAAAAGTGAGCGTGTCGCGAAAAAAGTCTCAGTATAATGGAAGACACGGAAAGTAATAGATCGTGGCTTTTATGCGGTAGTCGTGTGCCGAAAAGTGAGATAACGCATTTTGCACAGGTCATAATCTTATACACCATTATAATCACGAGTATTGTCAATTTAAGCTTGGACGTGAATAGTCCTCAGCTTTGGACTGCTCTCTTAGGTAGCGCAATCGGTTACTTACTTCCTAACCTGACCATCAAGAACAAATAATGTTTTATTTACATTTACCGAGTAACAGTTCGCTGGACACATTTCCCGATAACACTCTCACTGCATTTCGAACTCAGTTGTCTCAGCCTATAACTCTCGAAGGCGATTGGGAAGTGGCTCTAACTGAAATTCAGTACCCAAATACGTGGTTTAACATAAAAGATTTGGAAGGTTACATAAATATAAAGTACGAAAAAAAGGAATACACGGTTGGTTTGAGAGCTGGTAGATATACGGACGCCACCCAAATCATCCGAGAACTCGAACGCAATAAAGGATTTATTTTACCTAATCCCGAGTGTTTAGAATTTGAGTGGAGTCCAATCTCACAAAAACTTATGATTGTCGTGAAACACGGGGCACAAATTACCATGAGTCTGTGCCTTCAAAAAATTTTTGGGTTTGAAAATGATACTTTTCATCAAGGATGGTTCAGTGCGATGCGCGCAACTGACGTGAATAGAGGTTTTTATTCCCTATACGTATATTGCGATTTGGTGCAAGATCAAATCGTGGGGGATTCTAGAGTTCCCCTTTTACGTATTGTTCCCATCGAAGGGGAATAAAGCAGAACGATATCCCGTACATTTGAAAATTTGTATTACCTCCCCCTTTCTCAGAAGCATTTCGGAACAATAGAGGTCTATATAAGAGACGACACCGGAAAACCTATTCCATTTGAACACGGAAAATTAACCGTGACACTTCATTTTAAACAATGACGTACCGCTGTAACCCAAAATTATTCAAAGATTATTATCTGGACCAAGTAGGTTCCAGAAGGCCCGTTTTTACGGGTGCGCAGATGCAGAGGGGTCATGGTCTAGGAAGCCTATTGGGAACCATAAAGCACACAGTCTTTCCACTCGCTAAGAGTGTGGGGAAAACAACTTTTGAAAAAAAGTATAGATTTTGTAGGGGACATAGCTTCCGGAAAAATTATAAAGCAAGCCGGAGTTGATAGATTCAAAGAAGCCCTAGTGCAAGGAATTGCGGGACACCCCCCCTGGTCAGCCTAATGAACGCCCCCCTGCGAAATGCCCGCAGAGTATAAAAGTAGGTCTCAAAAAGAAACCCGCCATACCGAAGAAACGAAAGCGAACGGTAAAGAAGGATATTTTTGACTAGCGATGTCGTTAATTAACCCCAAATCCACGGAATGTGTCAACAGCGAACTGGACCTATTTTCCATTCCTCCCACTCAGACGAGCATAGAATCCGGACAGTGGATCGAATTTTGCCCTCTAGCTACGATTGGAAACAACGGACCGATAGAATTTTTCATTTCTGGGAGCGGCGACGATTATTTGAATTCAGCCCAGAGCTATCTCCACTTAAAACACAAATATTGCAAACGGATGGTGGTGTATTAACCGGGGATGATAAAGTCACACCCGTTAATTTATTCATACATTCGTTGTTCAACCAGATAGAAGTCAGCCTCAATGAAAGATTCATTTTGTCATCGAATAATACTTATCCCTATCGAGCATACATAGAAACTTTATTGAGCTACAGTCCCCCAGCCAAAAAATCTCAACTTACTGCCTCTCTGTGGTACAAAGATACTGAGGGGCATTTTGACGATTTATCGTTAAATAATGGATTGAATACGAGAAAAAAATTCGCCAGTACAAGTCAAATTATTGACATGAGTGGTCGTTTACATTTGGACATGTGTTGTCAAGATCGTTATCTTCTCAATGGGGTGAACGTACACGTGAAAATGAACAGATCAAAAGATGCTTTCGCATTGATGGGAGACGCACCTAATTATAAAATAAAAATTAACGAAGTTTCTCTGTTTATCAGGAAAGAACGTCTTAACCCTGCTGTGCGACTGGCCCACGTTAAAGCTTTAGAAAGGGGAACCGCTAAATACCTGATCAATAGGGTGCAAACGAAGGTATTTTCAATACCCAAGGGGAATTTGAGCATAACGCAGGAAAATTTATTTTTAGGTCAGCTCCCAAAGCGAATAGTCGTAGGTTGTGTCGATAACGACGCTTTCAATGGCAGCTATTCAAAGAATCCATTCAACTTCAAACACTACAACGTTAATTTCATTGCGGTATATCTAGATGGTAAACAAATACCCGCAAAACCACTACAACCTCGTTTCGAACACAGAGAAATAGTAAGATGTTATAGAAGTCTGTTTCAAGCAACTGGACAAATATTTGAAGACGTCAGGAATCACATCAGTCGGGAAGAGTATTCCAAAGGATGCACATTGTTCGCATTTGACCTCTCACCAGATTTGAGCCACGGAGATCATTTCAACTTACTCAAGCGTGGAAATTTGAGACTGGAAATGCACTTTGATGACGCGCTACCAAAAAACAGTGAATGTTATTGTCTACGCTGAATTTCAAAACATAATAGAGGTAGACAAAAATAGACAGATCATTTTCGATTATTCAACATGAACACTCTTCAATTAGTGACAGCCATGAACTCTGATAAATACCTCCGACATGTCAATTTAGGAGTTTTTGCCAGAAATCGACTACCCAGAAAATTAACTACAGTTAAAACTAGAAGTCCTGTCATGAATTGTACTCTTATCTAGGCTTAATTGTGCGTAGGAATTGCGCGCAATTGCCATATCGAATGACATCCAAAGCACGGCAGGTTCTCCTGATTACTCATAGCAAACACAGGCAATGTTTCTGCCAATGGACCTCCGGGTTACCCGGAGGTCCATTGGCTGAAACATTGCTTGTGCACAGGCCATATGTACATAATTTGATAGCCTTACTATGGTTATAACGCGTAGATTAACGTGCAAGTTTGTGCACATTTCATGACAGGACTTCAAGTTTTAACTGTACCACCTGCCCAGTGATGTTCATAGCTAATACAGATCCCAGTTCCAGACCCAGTGAACACTGGGTGGCTTTTTACATCGGACATGAATCGGTCGAATATTTTGATTCAAATGGAGTACCCCCTCAACACAAGACATTCCAAAAATTTCTAAACAAATATTCTAACACCTGGCGATTTAATTCCTGTCGCCTTCAAGGGTTATTACCAGTATGCAGCCATTATTGTTTATTCTATTTGCTTAATTGCTGTCGAGGCGTAACTATGACAACAATAATTGGAATGTTCCCGGGGGACTTGAGAAAAAGTGATATTTTTGTGAAGAAGTTTATACGCAATCACCATTTCTAAGCAAGACATGGAGTCGAGAAGAAGAAACTCAAGAATAGGAGCTCTGAGGTCAGTAAGCCTAGAGGAGGTACGGAGCGCATTTATAACAGAACCACCAGTACCGAGTGTCTCTTTTGAAACCGAATTCAATCACATGACCGAAGCTGAACTGGAGAATATTTTACGTGGAGTAATAAACCTCCCACCAATTTATCCCAAATACGCCTTAGAAGAACACTGACTAAAAATGTTCGAATCTATGCTTCCTAGCGCATGTGTTAAAAGCCCGAGGGAGTTGGCAAGGTGTGGTTTTTTCTACATGGGAAATGAAGACAAGACGAAATGTTTTTATTGCGGCGTTCAAATTCACTTGAGGGGGGAGTCGGATGTTGTCAAAGAAGAGCACCGAAGATTTGAACCCCTCTGGCCGTTTGTGGATAGAATCCCACCGGAAGAAGAAGAAGAAGCTGAACAATCAGAACAAGAGACTCTTAAAGCTGACACTGAAATGAACTGTTGTGTATGCCAGGGGGCGCAATCAACTATTTTGATTCACCCATGTAATCACTTGTGCTGCTGCGATAATTGTTGTAAACAGTTTTTGAATATTTAAAAGTATTTATTGTTTAATGAATCATTGAATTTAAAATCATATTAAAAGCGATCGACTGGTTTTAAATCCTATTAAAACTGATTGACCGGGTTTTAAATCCTATTAAAACCGATGGACCGAATTTACATAATTGTAAAACCGATTGGTCGGTTTTTAATATAATTTAAATTCGAAAATATTTGAATTGTATTCCTGATACGTTTGACATGTACAATATTTTTTTTTTTATGTATAGTTTCTTCGATATTATATAATTTGTTTTTTCATTTCATAAATTTACTCAATACATTGTAACATTTTTTTTTTTTTTTACACGGCTTGCATTATCGTGTTTATTTGTAATAATAAAATTTAGATACAAAAAATCCAAAATATCTTGGTTATTTTTTTAAAAATTAAGTTAAACAATATTTTATGGAGACCGTTTCGTCTCGGCCCGGAACTCATCAGGTGGACTTCCTGCAGACGCAGTTCAGGAGTGGGGGAGTATTTACTCCTTCACCCTTCAAACTACTTTGTCGGTTACAATATTTAACAAACACCACTATGAAATTGTTGCGACATTTTCGTGGTAATGTTTATTAATTATCGTGGCCCACGACGGCTATGTGGTTTATAACGATATACCCCCCCCCCCCCCCCCCCTATCACCTTATTAGAACATTTGTTGTTTTGTACTCACAAATCTAGTGGAGTTGTGCTTACGCCATCTGCACACACTTTCCTCTTGGGATAAAAATAAGAGAGTCCAGTTTTTGTCTGGGTATAAGTCAACATGTTATGCTGATTCACCATGAAGCCTTTGTTTACACCAGACCCACTCTGTTTAGTTTTCAACACATTAAGATATTTCTCTTTTTTCATTTCATTATGTTGCTTACTTATTCCTTTACAACTGCATTTGTCTGTAGCACCAAAACAGAAGTAGGTCTTGCTACAAAGAGCAATAATTCCATCTCCCTCGAATTCTATTTTGAACAGTCCGGGGGTTCTCTTATCGTAAGCTGTTTGGGTTTTACAACAAACGGCTGGGAGCCAAGCACATCCATTCAATTTTGTTGTCACAAAGTCCTGTTGGTGTTTTTCACATGCTGTAGCCGGGAACCAGTCATTCCATTCTTTATAGAAATTTTCTCGCTTTTCCAATCTCACAAGTTGTTCAATATTTGAGTCCGATAGCGCTAAATAAGCAGAATCGGTATCCATTTCGCAGTACTCGAAATCACGCCTGTCCAAATACACATCCAAAAAATCGTAATAAAATTCCAACATTCTTAGTTTGGCGTACTGATATACGAAAAACCCTATTTGAAGTGGAAGATCTATTTTGATGGTCTTTTTATTTTTTTCGACTTCGTAGAGATCGTCTTCCATACAGTTCAAGGCACGAAACGATTTATCATTCATTTGCCTAACTACTGTTGAACCACGGCAGTATTTAACATCCCGCTGTTTATGTTTGTTCGTGATGCACTTCCCATAGCTAGAGTTACCCATCAGCTTAAACATATCAGCAATTATGGCTTCATCCGGGTCACTGTCGCCAGATCGGCGGGCCTCCGAGAGAAAATTTGCAAATTTTTGAAAACAGTTTTTAGGTTCATACTGAATGATTTGATGAATTGTTGTTATGACCAGTCCGTGCTCGAGATACCACTTTAACAGAGGTGTTGCCAAAAGTATCTTTTCACCTTTATAACTTCCGATCAATGATCTTCTCGGTTGGGACATGATTTTATTTTCTTCGGCGAAAGCTTTCATATGCTCACCTATGTCGTCTCTTGAAATATTTGCGTTTTTGAAAATTGGACACATTTCTTCAAAGTAATTTTTCAAATTATCTGGCACGTGTATGTCGCACTCAATCAGGCCAAACAACTGTCCATTTTTTACTTTATCCAAAACTTGCTGGTGAGACATTTTCCCATCCACTACAAACTTTGGTAGTGACTGTACAAACTGTGATGCCTCGGGGTCCATTTTCTTTTTGACAAGCCACTCACATTTCCACATTTCAACCACTGTTAGATTTAAAGTATTTCTGAAATAACTGGTGATGTCAAGCGTTTCAGTGTAAAGGTCCTTCATGAGTTTATTATTTGTTTGATTTTTAATGAGAAACTGTCCGTTTTTGTCTGTTTAAATTACACTTGCGTCCGTGAAAATAACAGCCGTGAAACTGATATACTGTCCTATTTTTACTACCCCATCCATCTACGGGGATGCTCTGTCTCCCCAATCGTTTTTCTTTGCCATTCAATTGATGTAAAATGTTGACTTTCTGGGTGTGAGAAACGAATTCTAACCACTCAAATGCCGTTTGCCCAAACGTACAGGATTTGACTGGTTTGAAATCATCTTCCGGTTTACGTCGGATAAATGGTCCTGTTGGCATGTCTTGACTCAGGGCGAAAAGATAAAGGGCGTTTGCGTCATATCCCAACACACCCTGGGTGACTTTGACTTGACTGCCGTACTTAGAGGGGCGAATTAGCATGACGCCCTTTTCTTGGTAGCGGCTGAATACGAGAGATGGGCCGCCGACTATGTTGTTTCTAATAAGGTGATAGAGGTCACTGTTTTTTTTATTGAAAAGTGAAAACGTAATATTTTCTCCAGTGTAGAGAATAAATATTTTAAAGTTATTCCGGGTACATTCACCGCGTCTTTGAACATGTCAACCTTCAGTTCTTGGCAAAATGCAAATTGTTTTTCAACTGCTTCGAGAAATGGTTTAACATCTAAATTATTGTACCAGACAGTGAAATCACGAAATGTAGACATACCTTCGTCGTCCCATACTTTCTGGAAAAAAGCATAGTCCTCTTCAGAAATATTCTTGTTTTTTAACTTGCTGAAGAAATCACTGTGATCCGGCAAATGATTTACATCGAGTTTATTCAAACCTGTCACCCATTCGTACGGGAAAAATCCTTTGACAGCCGACGCTCCATAAGCTTTCAGGTATTTGTCATAGGTGTAGCCTGGGGCTAAAAAAAGCCATTGTGTCCATGAATTTCAACGACGGAGTTTTGACACACATAAAACTATTGTTGTTTTTAATGGCAAAATCAATGGAAGATGTATCCAATAAATATCCTGTCAGTTCTTTCTTGATTAAATTCATGTCATATCTGGAGCTATTGAATCCGAGTACTGGCATTTCTTGGTTGTAGCGGTCAAATTCCTCCCTTAAAATTTGAAGCGGGTGTTTTCCTCCTTTCTCTTTCTCGGGTTTGAGTTCGAGCGCTGTATCGATGAGCTCTGCGAGCTGTGAGTATGTTGAGCTGTGTTTCATTGACATTTTCATACGGGCAGCAAATGAAATTTTTTCCAAGTACGTAACCATTTCCTCGAGTTTTTTGGAGTCACCGTCTGTTATAAAACACTGCGGATCTGTATATCCCTCTACATTACTACACACAGAAACACTGAGTGGGGCATGTAGAGCTTCCCACTGTCTTTTTTCCGTATTTTCGGGTAGGTCGTCTTGAACGAAACAGGATTCGAAGTCGAACGCTGCTCTGTACGGATAATATCTATCTTCCTCTGGGACAATAATTCCTTCTTCTTCCAATTTTTCGAAGACTGATTTGTTTGGGTAATAAAATCCGCCTCCAAAATGACAAACGACCTCGGCTTTGCAATGTTGTTCGTGTCTGTCAGCTCGATAGGATTGTTTAAACAGTTTGTTACATTTCTGACACGCATAGGATTGTGTATACGATCCGACATCTTTGATGTAACTAAAATGGTTGTGATACAAATTCACGTACATTGTGTCCGAATATTTACCCAGTGAACGCTGGACGAGTTTTGCCCTAGTTTCTTTTGTTGTTTCTTCCTGAAACAGTTCGTAAACCATAATATTCAGTTTGAATAGATCTTCAATGAGTGGTAATTCCCTCAATTTCACACCTTTGAATTTTTGTTTGGGTTCTTCCTGGAACTGATAATAATAAGCCTCTGGGTTTTTTTCTAGTTTTTTCACATCGGCACCACTCCACAGAGCCAGACAACGGAATAAACACAAATTATCTTTGTAAGCTAGTCCATTGACATCTGAATACACCAAACTGACAAATGTCTTGTTATTGGTAATATAATCCGGCAAATCTACAGGTGCTCCAATGGGATGATCCATAATTTTTTTAACGTAAAATGTTACATTTGTAATCCTTTCCACACTCCATTTTGTACTCAGTCGTCTTTGACGAACCGACTCCAGAAAATCTTGATTATTTATCGTTTCTATAAATTTGTCAAAATCCTGTAAGTTTTTTATCATGTGCGGTTCTTCAAGAGCACGCGCATTGTTGGAGGAAGCGTGGAAATAACGAAGTTCTTGTGTTTCTGTGTGTTGTAGAATAAATCCGAAACTGAGATTAATTTTGAATTTTGTCTGCTGTTTCGTGAATATAATGTTCATATCCAGTTCGATTATATCACTTTCCTGGAAATTATAAATATCCTGCACTGGGCGGTCCGTAATAAAATGCGTGCGAATAGCTCCCCAGTGGTCACGATATATTTCTTCCACAGCAGAACTTTCCAAATCCGGTATGGCAGCTTCTTCAAAATCTATAGGATCGACATTGGAAATCTTCGTGGGTTCTCATGGAATTTTTGATGGTCCAGGTGTCGCCTCGGTAGTACTTTTGCGTTTTTTTGGTGTTTGATGAGCGGTGGTTTGATGACGGTTAAATGCAGAAGCTTTTGAAACGTCTCCCCGCAGGTAGAACATGTAAAACATCGAATTATTACATTTCTCCATATGGTTTTCTAATTTATCTTTCCTAGCATAGGATTTCAGACAAAACGTGCACTGAAACTCCTTCACATCACCTGCACGATGTACTCTTTGTTCGTGGCGATCTTTGTTGCATTTTGTGGCAAAGGATTTTCCACAAAACTGGCAAACGATACCTTCAGCGTGAATTTTCATATGTCCAGCCAACTTGTCTTTTCTCTTAAATGTCTTGGAGCAGACATCACACTGGTAGATCCTATTTTCATCGTGGATTTTCAAATGTTCCACCAAAGTGTCCTTTCTCTTGAAAGTCTTGGGGCAGAGAGAACAGCCATGTACAGCCTCTCCCCCATGTACAGTAGCCTCATGGCGATTTTTGTGATCCTTTGATGAAAAATCCTTTCTCACAAATTCCACAAGTAAAGGTTTTGTTTTCCATTTCGTTTACTTACAACGTAGTAGATACGATCCAAATAAAAACTTTACTTGCCAACAAGGCGCTTGCAAAAACAAATGATGATAAATTTAGCCCTGCATGACTGTCGTGTGATTTATTTGGGGGCGTAATGAAAGTGGGAGTTTAAAATCAATAAGGTGACAGATTGGTCTCTTACAATTTCAATAGCACTTAAAGTTGTAGTGTCAGTCTAATGATATTTATGACAGGTCGTTGAAGTGTGATAATAGATTTAATTGCTTCAACATCCGTCACTCTTGTATAGTAGTTGGCGTTTGAAAAAGAAAAATCGATTTAATGAGATTTCATTGGTTGTTAATGACACCTAAACACACAATGAACTGTTTACCTTAGCACGTGTCCAGGTCAAAGTCAGTCGATAGCATTCATATATATGTTCAGTACGTCAATATTGTTTTTTAAATAAATTATTTTTTTATCTAATAATATCTATCCCAAATTATGACTTTAAAAAAAAAAAAAAAAAATAATTGACATTATTAATTCCTTTATTAATATACTAATTATTATAATCAACCCTAATTACACTCATTAATTACATTAACTATGCAACAGTCATTAATTAAAATTAATTAAGCAACAGTTATTAAAGTGATTAAAAATATTAATTAAGTGACGTTAATTACCTTACGTAACTTTTTAATTAAGATGACGTCATCCACCCCGGCATCATCCAGGCATCACCCAGGGATCCCCCAGAACAGGGTCATCCAGCTCCAACATAACTACTAACCAAATCCAAAAAAAAATTGAAGTCATACAGGAATATCATTTGCGAAACGATAGAAAAGAAAAAAAATCGAAAGATCGGAAGTGGATAAACTTAAACAGACCCGAATTGCGAAAAAAATAAGCCGATGACAGTAATGCCTGACGATAGAAAAACGAAAAGTGGAGCGTGATGGAATTAGAAAGATCATGCGCGAGGAGATACGTAGTTTGCTCGATGAAAAAGGCAAACGGAATGTTGATAGCAACGACGTCAAAAAAATGCGTCGGTTGTGAAAAATGAGAACAAGAAAAAAAGATAGTAAAAGGAATCGAAATGTCATCATCGAAAAAAAACAAGAATGTTTCAGTTGTGAAAAATAAGAAGACGACTAAACGAAAAGCCGTTGAAGAACTTCAAGTTTCAAAAGAAAAAAAAAACTAAAACAAAAACGAGTGATGCAGTTCAGAATCTAGACAAAACGAGATATATCAAACGAAATTCGACGAGCAATCGACGAAGGGAAAGGAGAAGAATATGTAGCACGACTCGTCACGGAAGCATTCCAATCGAATCCCGTAGAATGGGAGAGTGCGATCAAAGGCATTTTTAAAAACTTTCGACGTGGTTCCCTCGTTCAAGAAAAGTCGATCCGAAATTGTTCATGGAACAGGTGAAGAAAAAAGTATTGGATTTGTTTCGCGAACACATGAATGTGGGACAAAAAATTAAGATGATACTCCATTGCGTGATGAATAAAATCGATGTGAATTCCGGCGAGAGCATCGTGAAAAATGCATATTTCAGATCTAACGTCGAACCCGTATTTCGAGGTTCAGATTTATCAGATGTTTTCGAAACGATGAAAGACAAGATGTTGACGTCTCTCGCGAATTATCAACATGAAGGTAGTAATTGGACGTTCGATGAGATGTTGAAACTCGAAATTCGTATAACTAAAAATGATTCATTGAAAGGGTCTTCCTACGTGGAATTACCGTATTTCTTAGCTAAAAAAAAATGCTGTGATCAACATGAGAAATAAAGATGATCAGTGTTTTAAATGGGCAGTCACCTCCGCTTTATACCTTGTCAAAATGCACTCCGATAGAGTTTCTCGTTACGAGGAGACTTCTAAAAATCTCGAATGGACCGGAGTGACTTTTCCAATGCAGTTAAAACACATCGTACGTTTCAAGGCTCAAAATCCCACCATAGCGGTGAACGTCTTGGGATACGACGATGAAAAACGAATGATCTATCCTCTCAGACAGACTTCGTATCTCGAAAGAGAAAAGATGATTAATTTATTATTGATTTCGAATGGTGACAATCGTCATTATTGTTGGGTTAAACATCCGAGCCGATTACTATCGAGACAAAATAATAAACATAAAGGAAAGATATGTTTATGTTGCAACTGCATGAACGCGCTTTGCAGCGAAAATTCGCTAGCGAAACATCAGTAATACTGCAACGAAAATCAAGGTGTCGCCGTCGAAATGCCCAAACCCAACACCATTGTGAACTTTGAAAATCGCAATAGAAGGTTAAAAGTACCATTCGTCGTGTACGCCGATTTCGAATGCTTCACGGTGAAAATGAGTTCCTGCCAACCCGACGCTCTTCAAAGTTACGTTGAAAGATATCAAAAACACACGACTTCGGGCTATTGCATTTATGTGAAATGCGCTTTCGACTCGCAACATGACATGGGTCCCTTCACCTACACGAAACAGTGCGAAGATGACGACGTGGCTCAAAGGTTCGTGGAAGAGTTAGAATCGAAAATTCAAATTTTATACGACAAATTCAAAACTCCGGCGAAAATTATCATCACGCAAGAGCAGCAGGACGAAAATAACAGAGCCACCGAATGTCACATATGCAGACAATCACTCAACGAGAATTCGGAGGAAAATAAGAAGGTCAGAGACCATGATCATTACACAGGTCTGTATCACGGTCCGACTCACAGCAAGTGCAATTTAAAATGTCGAGACGCCATTTTCTATCCGGTGATATTTCACAATCTCTCGGGTTACAACAGTCATCTGTTCGTGAAAAATCTCGGCACCCCAGACGGAGAATTAAATTGCATCGCAAAAAGCGAAGAACGATACATTTCATTCACGAAATGGAAGGTCATGGAGAAGAAAAGAGTAATCGACGGAGAGACGTTGGAAGAAATGAAAGTGTCAATGACACTGTAGCTCAACCTGTCAAGACAAAGACATGTACACGTATAGTATGTGACACAGCAATGACAAACATCTAGGTGATGACCTGATAACAAAGGTACATATAAAGTATTGTAACGGTCTGTACATAAATACTGACCGCTGCCTGTAACAAATGTATAGGTAAAGAATTGTAAAGGTGGGTGACAGTCAGATGCTAAACTAGAAAAAAATCTTTGAGTCCCAGAGTGGGTCTGACTGAACCCCAAAATATTTGTTCTCATAGCACAGTGATAACAAAGGCACCCCAAAACACACTCGTTCCTGTCCCAAGGTGAAAACAAAAGTACCCAAGAAGTTTTGTGAAGATCAGTTCATAAATACGAGCTGTATAGAACTTGTGACAAAAAACTGATTGGACCCAATTTCGGTACAAAATGGCCACTGGCAGCCATCTTGAATTTTGGACCATACCCAGAAACACTCATTCTCATCCCAAGGTGATAACAAAGGTACCCAAGAAGTTTTGTGAAGATCGGTTCATAAATACAGCCTCTACCCTGAGCCGTATTGACATGTGTGCTTACATTGTGTAAGTAGCACTGAATAAATCAAAGTTCATCTAATTTGCATAATTTCTGCACGAAAAAAAACCCCTTACAATATGATGTATTCCATGTTACTAAACATTCATACAAAAATTTATTCAAATCAGAACTTTCATACAGAAGTTCTGTACAAAAGACTGATTGCACTAATTTTGGTACAAAATGGCTGCTGGTGGCCATCTTGAATTTCGGACCACACACAAAACACTCGCTCTCATCCCACGGTGATAACAAAGGTACCCAAGAAGTTTCGTAAAGATTGGTTCATAAATATGGCCTCTAGTCTGAGCTGTATAGAAGTTGTGTACAAAAAACTGATTAGACCTAATTTTGGTACAAAATGGCCACTGGCAGCCATCTTGAATTTTAGACCGCACCCCGAAACACTCGTTCTCATCCCAAGGTGATAACAAAGGTACCCAAGACATTTTGTGAAGATCAGTTCATAAATACAGACTCTAGCCCGAGCCGTATTGACAGGTGTACTTACTGTGTGTAAGTCGCACTGAAAAAATCAAAGTTCATCTAATTTGCATAATTTCTGCACGAGAAAAAAACCCGTATTATATGTTATGTATCCAATGATACTAAACATTCACACAAAAAATTATTCAAATCAGCACTTTCATATGGAAGTTCTGTGCAAAAATCTGATTGCACCTAATTTTGTACAAAATGGCTGCCATCGGCCATCTTGAATTTCGGACCGGACCCAAAAACACTCGTTCTCGTCCCACTGTGATACCAAAGGTACCCAAGAAGTTTCGTAAAGATCGGTTCATAAATACGGCCTCTAGCCCGAGCCGTATTGGCATTTGTACTTACAGTGCTGAAAGTAACCCCAAAAAACATCAAAATTAGTCTAATTTGCACAATTTACGCACAAGAAAAAAACCCGTATTATATGTGATGTATCCCATGGTACTAAACATTCATACAAAAAATTATTCAAATCAGAGCATTCATATGGAAGTTCTGTACAAAAAACAGATTTCGGCATCGTCGGTACAAAATGGCAGCTGGCAGCCATCTTTAATTTTGGACCGCACCCAAAACCACTCGTTCTCGTCCCACGATCATAACAAAGGTACCCAAGAAGTTTCGTAAAGATTGGTTCATAAATACGGCCTCTAGCACGAGCCATAGCAGCTTGGCACTTACAGCTCTGAAAGTAACACTAAATAAATCAAAGTCAGTCTAATTTGCATAATTTACGCACGAGAAAAAAACCCGTATTATATGTGATGTATCCCATGGTACTAAACATTTATACAAAACTTTATTCAAAATAGAACTTTCATACAGAAGTTCTGTACAAAAAACTGATTTTTGCATCATCGGTACAAAATGGCCGCTGGCAGCCATCTTGAATTTCGGACCACACCTAAAAACACTCGTTCCCGTCCCAGGGTCATAACAAAGGTACACAAGAAGTTTCGTAAAGATCGGTTCATAAATACGACCTCTAGCCCGAGCCATAGCCAATTGTTGACGTACGGTCAGACGGACAGACAGACAGACGGACAGACGGACGGACGGACAGACGGACGACGGGCCATGACAATAGCTCAAATTTGACTTCGTCAAAGTTGAGCTAAAAACGAAATTCATTCATAGAGGCATATGTTTCATCGACAGTTTTAAATTCATGTCGACTGCTCTGGAAAAATTAGTCAATAACATGAGCAAGGATAAATTTAAAATCACGAGCGAACATTTCGGAGAACGAGTAGACATCATGTTGAGGAAAGGAGTCTATCCTTACGATTACATGAACGATCTAAAGAGATTCGACGACACCGCACTACCTTCGAAAGATTTTTATTCGAAATTATACGAATCCGACATTTCCGATGAGAATTACAAACACGCCAAAAACGTGTGGAAATCATTCGATATGAAAACCATGAGAGATTATCACAATCTCCATCTGAAGACCGACGTTCTGCTCTTGGCAGACGTGTTCGAAAATTTTCGAGACGTCTGTCGTCGAAATTATGATCTGGATCTGGCTTGGTATTTCACCACACCCGGTCTGGCGTGGGACGCTCTGTTGAAGACTACCGAAGTCCAATTGGAATTATTATCCGACGTGGACATGTTGCTCATGTTCGAAAGGGCTGCGAGAGGTGGCATCTCGATGATCTCCCACAGATATTCTAAAACTAACAATCCCTACATGAAAGAAGGTTTGGATTCGAAACGATCGAATAAATACAGAAGTATTGGGACGCTAATAATCTGTATGGTTGGGTTATGAGTCGTCCTTTACCGATTAGAAATTTCGAATGGGTGACGGAACCAGAAGAGATGCAAAAATGGAGAGACTATCCTTGCATTTTAGAAGTCGATTTGAACTATCCGGAAGAATTACACAATCTACACAACGATTATCCGCTGGCTCCCGAACGAATGGAACCGATCTAAGGAGACAAGGAAAAACTCATTCCCAATTTATTTAACAAACGTAAGTATGTCGTCTACAGCGAGAATTTGAAACAATACGTCGATTACGGGATGAAATTAGTCGACAAACATTGCGTCATTCGATTCGACGAAGAGCCTTGGATGAAAAAATACATCGATCTCAACACGAATCTCAGAATTCGAGCCGAGAACGATTTCGAAAAAGATTTCTTCAAACTCATGAACAACTGCGTGTACGGTAAATCGATGGAAAACATCAGGAAGAGAACCGACTCGTCACGTCTGACAAAAAAGCTAAAAAATTAGTGGCGAAACCCAATTACAAACACCGAGCCATATTCGACAAAAATCTAGTGGCCGTTCACATGCAAAAGACGCACCTGAAGTTCGACAAACCCTATTATCTCGGACCGATCATATTAGATATCAGCAAGCGATTGATGTACGAGTTTCACTATGATTACGTCAAACGAAAATTTGGTGATAAAGCCAAACTACTGTTCACCGACACGGACAGTTTAGTTTACGAGATAGAGATGAAAGACGTCTACCGAGATATATCTCCGGATGTGGCCACGTGGTTCGGCACAAGCAATTATCCCATCGATCACCCGTCCAACATTCAATCGAATGACAACAAGAAGGTGTTGGGTAAATTTAAGGACGAGAGCGGCGGTAAACAAATCGTCGAATTCATGGGCTTGAGACCCAAACTGTATGCTTATCGTCTAGAAGATGAAGAGATCAAGAAGTGCAAAGGGGTTAAAGCGTACGTGGTGAAGAAAAACATCTCTTTCCGAGAGTATAAAGATTGTGTGTTAGGAATTGGTCCAGTGTATAAGGCTATGAAATCGATTCGAAGCGAAAATCACGACTTGTATACTGAAATAATCAACAAGATTCCACTGACGGTCGACGACGATAAGAGATTTGTGTTAAATGATAAAATAAGCACTTTGGCACTCGGACATAGGACTTTGGATATAATTATGAACGATAGGATTCTAGATATGATTAAGGACGATAGGATTCCAGAAAATCAAGAGGAATTAGATGGATTCAAGATTATGGAAGTCGATGGAGATATCGAGAGAGTTAGTTTAAAAAGAAAAAGAAAAATATAAAAAAAGAACGTCATTTTAGTGAATTATAATAAATAAATAAATAAAAAAAAAAATATACACATTTATGAATGAGAAAATAGAGATATCCGTAGAAGGTGTTGTCTTACCTAACGAACCCCTATCCAACATCGATCTGTCGAATGCGGCGAAGGATTTGAAAATCAAAGATTTTCTAGGCGTGTTTTCCAGAGATGCCTTGCCGAAGAGAAGACCTCAACAATCGGAATGCGGAATTTTAAATCTAGACGATTTATCATGTGAAGGCACTCACTGGGTGGCGAGGCTCAAGAACGGGAAGAAGAAGAATTATTATTTTGACAGCTACGGAATCTCGCCGCCAAAAGAAATAAAGAACTATTTCAACAAATCGATGGTTCGTTACAACACGGAACGAGTGCAATCGCCAGATCAAGTGTTTTGCGGTCACCTGTGTCTCTACGTTCTCAAGAGATGGTCTGAAGGAGATCGGTTTCAAGACATTCTCAATGATTTACATTAGAGAGAGATTTTTTTTATAGTTTATATAAAGGTAAAAAAATTATTTAAAAAAATTTAATCGAATAAAACGAAAAATAAAAAATAAGTGAAATAATTCATTTTAATAAACTGCGTTTGAAATATATTTTTAAAACAAAAACCTCAAAACAACATGCCAGTCGATAAATTTGGTAGAAGTGACGACGAAAGTCAACCCAAAAAGAAGAGGAAGACTCTCGAAGTCGGCGATGGTTACGACGTTGCCAACTTGGACGAACGTTACGTTCGGAGATACGAACCTCAAGAGGAACCTTTGAACATGAACAATAAGAAGCTCTACAATCTTCCCGAGCCGATAGATCTCGCAGATGCTGCGACTAAAAAATACGTCGACAGGGGGAACGCGGATTTCGAACGAATCATGCTAGATAATTACGTGGATAAAGCCATGACCGACGATCTCGATCTGAAATTCAAACGTTTGGTGAACGTCGCGAATCCTATAGATTCCACCAATGCCGCGACTAAGAAATACGCGGACGACTCTCACGCGCGATTCAGCGAACATCTGAGAAGTAGATACGCTCAGAAAACGATGCACTCAGAATTGAACACCAATTCTAACAAGATAACGAACGTGGCCACTCCCACGAATCCCAAGGACGTGGCGACCAAACGCTACGTAGATCTGGAACAGAGAAAGTCTGACAGACGAGAAATGAAATCGGATCTGAATGCGGGATTCAACAAGATATTGAATCTGTCGAAGGTCGACGACGCGGATGCAGACTCCACCGCGGTCAACAAGGGCTACGTGGATTCCGTCGTGATACGATCTCAAGAATACGTAGAATCGCAAGTGGACGATCTCTACCTGAACAAACAATCTGGCGGAACTATGGAGGGTGGCATCAACATTAACGGTCACAATTTATTCGGTCTTGATCACGATCCCGAATTCGATTCCAGTGCGGTCAGCAGGAAGTACGTGGATGACAACTCGGTCTGGAGAAAGGGCGACATCATGGAAGATAAACTAGACATGGGAGGACACGCGCTCACAAACCTACCGGATCCCGTGCACATGTCGGATGCCTGCACCCTGATTTCGGTGGTGGAGAAAGTCAAATACGCTAGGCAATTGATCACCGTCAATTGATCACCGTCTGGGCCGAGGAGGCTGGCATGTTAGAGGAGGGAAAAGCCGAGTGGTCTTTCGGAAACGGAGGTAGCAGATCGTAACATGGTCAGGTGGGATATCCCATGCCGTTGGGAGGTGAAATCATACGAATCGGTCTGGCTTCCACGGATTTGAATAACAGAGCGGTCGTCAATCTCACGTGAACGGAGTAGAGAGCGATAAGAGATACAGCGTTGAAAAGACTGAGAATCAACATGCGAATGTTAGCACGTTTGGCACGCCTCTCAAAGTGAACGCTGGAGACAGGATTAATTTCATTACGAAAACCAATAATCCCGAAGCCGCCACTTCCGTGGTGAGCCTACTGATCGAACTAGATCCTTTGAACAAACAGTGAACGCGTGGAAATAATTAATTAAAAAATAATGATTGATTATTAAAAACAAAAAAAAATGAAAGAGTCAATGACTCTGTAGCTCAACTTGGATATGACAGGAATTAGTACTTGCTGTGACCAAGACAACTGAATAATGAATATGACAGGAATTAGTATTTGTTTTGGCCCAGTCAACAATAATAAAAGAATTACAAGGTGACTGTAATGGACTACAGATTAAGACCAATCATTGTAGATTATTATTTTTGTGTGGAAATTTTCAGTCCCAAACAAAATATTTTCAGACTAAAATTTTTTCTTCTTCTTCTTAAAATTGACCAAAATGCATCAAAACACAAAAAACTAATTTCCGGATTTTGGTCCAAAATTTTCTAAGTCCCACCTGGACCCCTAATTTGCATAATTTATTCACGAGAAAAACTCTGTATTATATGTAATGTATCCCATGGTACTAAACATTCATACAAAAATTTATTAAAATCAGATCTTTCATTTTTTAAGTTCTGCGCAAAAATCTGATTGCACTTAATTTTGAACAAAATGGCTGCTAGCGGCCATCTTGAATTTCAGACTGGACCCCAAAACACTCCTTCTCGTCCCACAGTGAAAACAAAGGTACCCAAGAAGTTTCGTGAAGATCGGTTCATAAATACGGCCTCTAGCCCGAGCCGTATTGGGATTTGCACTCACAGTGCTGAAAGTAACACTAAATAAATCAAAGTTAGCCTAATTTGCATAATTTACGCACAAGAAAAAAACCTGTAATATATGTAATGTATCCCATGGTACTAAACATTCATACAAAAAATTATTCAAATCAGAGCTTTCATATGGAAGTTCTGTACAAAAAACAGATTTCGGCATCGTCGGTACAAAATGGCCACTGGCAGCCATCTTGAATTTTGGACCACACCCCAAAACACTCGTTCCCGTCCCAGGGTCATAACAAAGGTACCCAAGAAGTTTCGTAAAGATTGGTTCATAAATACGGCCTCTAGCCCGAGCCATAGCAGCTTGGCACTTACAGCTCTGAAAGTAACACTAAATAAATCAAAGTCAGTCTAATTTGCATAATTTACGCACGAGAAAAAAACCCGTAATATATGTGATGTATCCCATGGTACTAAACATTTATACAAAACTTTATTCAAATCAAAACTTTCATACGGAAGTTCTGTACAAAAAACTGATTTTTGCATCATCGGTACAAAATGGCCACTGGCAACCATCTTGAATTTCGGACCACATCTAAAAACACTCGTTCCCGTCCCAGGGTCATAACAAAGGTACACAAGAAGTTTCGTAAAGATCGGTTCATAAATACGACCTCTAGCCCGAGCCATAGCCAATTGTTGACGTACGGACAGACGGATGGACGGACAGATGGACGACGGGCCATGACAATAGCTCAAATTTGACTTCGTCAAAGTTGAGCTAAAAAAATAAAGTAATGAGATCTAGAGAGATGTTTAATCTCTCTAGATCTCATTACTTTTTTTTTGTTTTGTTTTAATACGTTATTTCTCATAATGTTTCATCTCGTGAAATTGGATCACCTATCTCAACACACGCATTGACATCTATTTTAGCATTTCGAAGAGCTTTTATAAATTCTCGAAAAGCAGTCGGTCCTCTATACGTCAACGTGTCTAAAAGTTTTCTAGTCTTATCTTCTATCAAGATTTTACTTTCTATTTCGCGTCTCATACAATCGGTCAATATCAAAGGTTCTGTTTCGACTAAAGTGTCTAGAATTATTGCTAGGGAATCTTGTGAAATATTTTTAATCAAACCACGTCTGTTTCTTCTCAAGTATTCTCTTTCTTTATCATTCATTTTTTTTAATTATTTTTTAATTTTATTTATATATATTTTTTCTTCTTTTCTTCACACACACGTCTCTCATCGAATGATCGACATCTCATTTCCATCCGATTCGAATTGTAATTCTCTATCCGACAGGACCAGGGCGAAGGCTTCGGTTTGCATCTTGATCTGAATGTCTAAGACGCTACTCTTAAGTCGTTCGCTCTGTTTACTAACATCGAATACAAACATGGGATACATCGACTTGTATTCGCCTGGAGATATATTAGGTTTGCTCATCAATTCGTCTAGACCGTGATACTTCTTTCTAAAATCCGAGGCGTCACCGTACAGTCTGCAGAAATCGTTCTTGTCGAACGACGCATTGTAATCGATTGCTGGATATCTCGTGGCGTTCAGAAACACTTGCATGTTTCTCAAATTGCAGTGATCGAATAGCGATGCATTCTTTTCCTGAGACCCATCCCTATCAGTCTGAAATGCGACCACGATGAAACGCAGTCTCTCGGAAGCGGATTTCACGGTCAATCTCCAATTGAAGTGATTCGTGGAGAGTGGAAGCTGTGTCGCATTGTCTCATTCTAAATCCCACAGGTAATTTACTCTTGGATTCTATGATCTTGTAGAGACGTGTTTTTTCCACGATCGAAGGCTGCACGTGCGGAACGAACCACGATATCTTGTGTAGAGTTATCTTACCCACTTCGGTCGCGGTGAGTCTCACTATTGCGTCATCGTTTCCTTTGCGAATCAACGTCAGATTGTGTTTGAATCCGTACATGATCTTGTTGTAATCGTCTGCGAATCCAAAGATGTGTTTCAAAGGTATCCTGAACAAAAACGTTCCTTTAGGTCTGGGCATCTTGACGACATAGTCGAATATCGCGCTGGCGCTAGCAGGGCCATCGGTGTCTTTCATCAACAACTGATTAAGTCCTCTGGATTTCGAAAAATCATCCGGATACGTCAAGAGTCCGAACATCATGGTGGCCTGACCGGGATGAAACACAGATTCTATCTCTTGTCCGGATAGCAAGTATTTTATATTACTAAATGGATGCATGATGCCATTATTGGCTAGAGTAACCGTGTTGTCGTCGGCGTAGTCGGTCCCATCTTCCTTGGTGAGACATCCCTGCACCACTATGAAACTCTTGCTAGGATGAACAAATAGGTCTTGGGTTTCGACGTTGATTCTTATCTCTCCCGCATTGTTCAAACTCGTTCCGGTTATCGGTTCGTATTCGTGAACCTCGTATTCTTGAATACTTTCATCTTTCACTGTGCTTTGTGTGATATCTAGTATATTTGCCATTTTTGAAGGATTTTTGTTTTTTGTTTATTAATTAGCTTGCTTTTTTATCTAAAAATAGTTTTAATTATTTTTTTTTATTATTATTTTTCTCTCCTATATATATATGTAAACAAGAAAATGTTAAATAGAGTAAATAAAAAAAATTTTGTTTTCTTTATTAAGACTTCGTCTTCTGCAATTGTTGTTCGTAAAACTTTCCGATGATCTCTTCGCCATCTAAAGCTTTGATTTTGTAAGTCACCGGATCGGTGTGAAATATTTTATTACGAAGATTTCCGAGGTCCATCGATGAGTGTAACCTTTTTCGAAGTGCTTCTTATAAGCGTAGATTCTCACTCGAACGCCGACTGCAAATTTCGGCATTCGAGACTTCTTGGCTTTAACACACTTGAATCCCCCCTCCCCTCCAAGGATACTACTCACCACATATCAAACCATTCCGACTGCTGGATCTGAAGAAGAAGATTTTTTAAGAAAATTCCTCATTTCGAACAAAGTTACAATTCAAGCTCCCACAGTGAGCCCAAATATGGACCTAGGGACATGGCTTGAACAAACTTGAATCTCACCCCCTAAGGATGCTGCATACCAAATATCACAAGACTCTGCCTGCTGGATCTTGAGAAGAAGATTTTCAAAGAAATTTGCCTGAAATGCACTAAGTTCGAATTTGGGCTTCTATAGTGAGCCCAAATATGAATCCAGGTGGCCGATTTGAACAAACTGGAATCAGATCCACCCCACAATGTTGCATACCAAATATCAAAAGATTCTGCCTGCAGGATCTGGAGAAGAAGATTTTTGAAGAAATTTGCCTGAAATGCACTAAGTTCGAATTCGAGCTTCTATAGTGAGCCCAAATATGAATCTAGGGAGCCGATTTGAACAAAATAGAATCAGATCCACCCCACAATGTTGCATACCAAATATCAAAAGATTCTGCCTGCTGGATCTGGGGAAGAAGATTTTTTAAGAAATTTGCCTGAAAATCACTAAGTTCAAATTTGGGCTCCTATACTGAGCCCAAATATGAACCCAGGGAGCCGATTTGAACAAACTTGAATCAGATCCACCCCACAATGTTGCATACCCAATATGAAAAGATTCTGCCTGCTGGATCTTGAGAACAAGATTTTCAAAGAAATTTGCCTGAAATGCACTAAGTTCAAATTTGGGCTCCTATACTGAGCCCAAATATAAACCCAAGGGGCCGATTTGAACAAACTTGAATCAGATCCACCCCACAATGTTGCATACCAAATATCAAAAGATTCTGCCAGCTGGATCTGGAGAAGAAGATTTTCAAAGAAATTTTGCCTGAAATGCAGTAAGTTCAAATTTGGGCTCCTATACTGAGCCCAAATATAAACCCAAGGGGCCGATTTGAACAAACTTGAATCAGATCCACCCCACAATGTTGCATACCAAATATCAAAAGATTCTGCCTGCTGGATCTGGAGAAGAAGATTTTTTAAGAAATTTGCCTGAAATGCACTAAGTTCGAAATCGGGTTCCTATACTGAGCCCAAATATGAACCCAGGGGGCCGATTTGAACAAACTTGAATCAGATCCACCCTCCAATGTTGCATACCAAATATCAAAAGATTCTGCCTGCTGGATCTGGAGAAGAAGATTTTTTAATGTTTTTCCCATTGCCTACAGTGTTAAAAAGTGCTGACTCAGCACTTTTTCAAAGTCCCGAAACTGTACCCTATGATAAAACCGATGGCAATTTTTTTTTACCAATTCTTTCTGTTGGTCCTAAGGAAGCTTCACACCAAATAAAAATTCTCGGTGCCGTGCAGTTTTGGAGATATGGGCGTTTTAATTTTTTTCTATTTTTAGCTCCTGCGGTTCCCATGGGGCTACAGGAAAAAAAAAAAATCAGCATAAATTAGGTACTTATGACCCAATAAGCCCTCACATAAAATTTGGTTCAAATCAGCCTCTCGATTTGGAAAATAGAAATTTTGGGCAGAGCCAAAAATTTTGCCCCTCCCATAGCGACGCCAAGTATAGCCCCACAAACTTCTCTTGAACAAATCTGAGTCTACACCTCAAAAGGAAGCTGCACACCATATATCAAGTCTCTGCTACTGCTGGTTCATGAGAAAAAGATTTTTGAAGATTTCAGCACACCTTTTGGGTGTGGCCCTACCCACGGGCGAGGCAACTTGATTTGAACAAAATGAAATTGCGATGTCATAACAAACTATTATCTCAAATATCAATTAAATTGGTTCAGCGGTTTGGGAGAAGACGCAAACACCATGTTCACGGACGACGGACGACGGACGGTGAGTGATCACTATAGCTCTCCTGACTGAAAGTCAGGTGAGCTAAAAAACATCGATGACCGTCAATAGATATTTGACGCCCTCATTCCACCTCGACCAAATGTCATCCACACCCTTCTCTTTCGAAATTTATGCACGATGGGTTTGTGTAACTCCTCGGCCAATTCGCTCGTCAATAATCATTTCTTCTTCTTTTTCGATGCGCTTTTTTTTTTGAACACCCCATCCGAATCGACATTTCGCACCGATCAGATTACCGACCAGCGAACGTTCTATCTTCTCTCTCCTGGTTGGATTCGATATGCCTCTCAATTTCACCAACATGTTTTTATCGCACACGTCGTTGCAAGTCTTGGTGTCGGGATGTCCGGCATAGCACAGATCGTGATATATTTTTTTTTTTCAATCGCTGCTCTTGAGTTCTATCAACTTACCGAATTCCTCCCTGGCCTCTTTCCTCCCATTTTCCACGAGAGAATCCTTCATCTCTTCCTTGCTATCTGACGAGTCTTGATTCTCACAGCTTCTTTCAGGGCGTCGTATTTCATTTTCTCACTCAATATCGTGAAGTATTCTCCGTCCGATATCCTACCATCATTCAACACCATCGAGATCATTTCGGATACCGTGTCGATCTTGGAGTTGGCCAACACGCGAATCTTTTCGTGTTTCCTTGCTTTCAGATGTAATTTTCTACTCAAAAAGTTTCCGAGCGTGCTAAACAATCCGGCGGCGAGAGCCACTCCTTCTATGGTCAACATGATCGGAATACCGACCGGGGTTGACAACAATCCGATGCTGGCCGCGTGTAAACCCATGAAAATCGTGATGAGTGTCGTGTCGACCGCGTTGACAAATTTCAGGAGACGCGAATACTTCTTCTTGAGAGAACGACGAGAATCCCTCTCTAGCTAGAGTCAGATACAATTGGATTCTACTGATTTGATCGATGCGATACCTCTCTCCTCTTTCTTTTTCTTCTGGCGAAGGTGCCGTTGGCAAAACGCTGTTCGGCTTCTCATCCTCGTCGTCATCTAACGTCGGATACAATTTATTTCTAGTTCTCATTTTTTTCTTTCTAATATTAGATAACAAATTTATGTGTGTATTTATTTTTATTTTCTATTCTCCCTTATTTATATCAACTAGAAAACTTGGACGTATGCTTCCTTCAGCAATAATTTCATGATGCATCCCTTGTCTTTTAAAGTCAGACTTCTACGCGCCAATTTCAGTTCTTCCGAAACTGTGGGCTTGTCTTGCTCCTTACAGAAGACTAATCTCCTCCAAAGCTTGATCACTTCGTCGATTCAAACGCATTCGAACGCTAGTTCGAAATACTTGATGACCATATCTTCCCTTTCCATCGTCAGACAAGAATGATCCTCGTGATCGAAGTCTAGATGATCCCGACACCCAACGCATCGTTCTAACAAGAGGCGATGCAGTTCTTCGTTCACACAGATTGCGTATGCTCTCATCAGCATTTTTAAAAGAAACCTTGCTCTCAAAATCTGGGAACTGTTCATGATTTACATATATTTTATTATCTATTTCGATTCGATATTTATTTTTTTTAAATAACTATTTATTTATATATTTTTTCTCTCCTATATATATTAATCACTTTTTTATTTCCTCTCGACAAAACCGATTCTATCACGATTCACCTCACAAAACTCATGAGGTGAATCGGCAAATCATTTTCACCGATCAATTCGCACCCTATACCGTCCGAAACGCGATCGCGAACGTGGTGGTCCAGAACCAAACTGCATTTTTCGATGTACCGGAAGCCCAAATCGGTTTTAAAAATTTTTTAAAAAAAATCCTCGATCAGTAACTACACTTTACACTCACTTTTCACCGTTGGCCAACGTTGAGAAAAGGTTTTTGAGGTCGATTTTCCTGGTCTAGAATCCGCAAATCATTTTGATGCTGGTCTGGAATCCGCAAAACGTTTTTTGCTTGCGTTCACCAACAATAGATTGAAGGTCTGTTCTGCGATGGAAACGTCAACAAAAAATTTTAAATTTACATTTTCTTCAAATTTCGTACATTTTTTCACTTTTGAGCGATGTGTCGAATGTACACGTTCGCCAACAGATGTTTGAACAGTTAAAAGTGTGATCTGTGAGCCTCAAAACAATTGCGGATTCTGGACCACCATAAAAAATGATATTTTTGCCATTTTTTTCACTCTGTACACGATTTAACACTGAATCCCTATGGCGGTACACATACATGTACATGTATAGATTTTTGGAAAAGTGGTCTGGAATCCGCATATATTACCTACTATCCACAAAACACTAGATTACAATACCAGTCGAAATAAGTTCTGGGATATTGATGTCATAAGTATCTCCAATCAACTTCCTTTTCCTAACATGAAAAGCAGGTTATGACCCCTCATTGGACCGAGCTCGTTCCAACCAGGGGTCATAACCTATGTTTTTGAGACAAAAAATGAAAAAATAATGAAAATTAATTGGCGATTTTTGAGAATAGCGCTGGCCCATTTGGTCGTTACTTTGGGTAAATGGTTAATAAATGAGTCTCTTTTTTTAATAGGACCGTTCTGTTGAAGAATGTGAGCCGTTCTGTCTCGAAATCTGGGCCGTTCCGCCACAAAATCTGGGCCGTTCTGACAAAAATCAATCTGGTCCGTTTCGTCCAGCATTCGTATAATGCTATGTTAAGTAATTTGGGCGTATAAATAGGGCACAATTGGACTCCCAACGATAGAGCTTTTAATTGGGAATATAGAAAACAGGCTAGACTTTTGAAGTAACGTAAAAACTCAAAATGTTTGGTAAATCGACAAACAAAAAAGCTAATTTTTGAGCTCTTTTTGAGGGGGAGCAACTCACGAATGTTAACATAATAATAATAATGTTCCTCCCAAAATCACCATTCACATAAATACCCACGGTGTTAAAATCTGAGGGATCATAAATGCCTATGTCCCAGGCAATGGTTGGGAAAAAAACTTGGAATTGTCGTGACAACAAAACACCTATAAATAGAACCCCGGGGGCTTGACTCCGCAGTGCAAACATCTGAACAATGGAGCTCCCACTTGTTATCCAAGAAACACTGGCCAGAGTGAAGGCTACCCTTTCTACCACCTGGAGTATCCATGTACTGTTGGGTAAAATTCACATGGCAGCAACTTTTGAGAAAGAAGCCGAACCGACATCCTTGGAGAGGTGTAGTACCTTTCGTGAGGCCCCCCCAACCCTAAATAAAAACCCAGAGGCCTTGACTTGAATTAAGCTTTCAGTCATTTTGGTAAGTGTTTCTTACCCTCATTACCCACACTGTTAAAATATGAGGACCAATAAAACCTCTACATATGCCCCCCCCCCCCTCCCTCTTCCTGAGCTGGGGGGGATTTGAAACAACTTTGGAAATCATCCTTACAATGATGTCTTATTAAACTAGAAGACCCACCCATTCAAGGACAGAAAAGACACTTTTCCAGTGGGCAGGCTCACCCACGCAAGGATGGAAAAGTACCACATTACATGTCAAGGGAGATAATCAAAGCTGGAATTTCTAGCTGGACAGATTTATGGACACATCCCATTTATATAATAGATTTTAAGGCCTTTGGAGCACTGGTTTGGCAAAGGATTTTTTGAATTTTTTTCCTCAAGAACCAGACTGTTATTAACCATTTACCTAATGTGAAAAGCAGACGACACTTGCAAAAAAAATTCTTGAATAACTAATTTTTGTCTCAAAAACATAGGTTATGACCTCTCATTGGAATGAGCTCAACAAGCTCGTTCCAACAAAGAGTCATAACCTATGTTTTTGAGACAAAAAATGAAAAAATAATAAAAATTAATTTGCAATTTTTGTGAATAGCGCTGGCCGGGTTTGGCCGTTACATTGGGTAAAGGGTTAACACCCTCAGATCTGCCCCCAATGTTTTTTCCATGACCCTCAGTGATAAGAACAAGGCCCCATAACACCCTAAATATGGCTAAAGAGCTTAACTTGAATAAACCTGTGATCCCTCCTTTCAGAGAGGTTATATATCAAAACTGTAAGTGTTTGGAGCTATGGTTGGGAAACGTTTCTTTCAATACTGTCACCATCATCCTCAGGGTTAAAATAATGGGTCCCCATATAGAGCCCCCTGATAAAAATGATCCAGATTTCTGTCATTATTCTGATTAAACTCCTTCTAAAGATGCCCCATACCAAATATGAATTACTTGCACTATATGAGTTTGGAAGAAAGGCCACTCAAAGTTTTGTTCTATTTTTAGATCACAGGGATTTTCATAGAAGCATGGGCAATTTCTTTTGCATAAATACATGCCACCTACTCGGATTGTATGCAGAATTTTGTTCAAATCAGTCAAGGGATTCCCCCAAGGTTGACAATTTGAGTGGGGATCAAAAATCTTTTCCCTCCCATTATGACGACAAATATGAACTTGGTTTGGATAAACTTTACTCTACATCTCAAAAGGAAGCTCAGTACCAAATACCAAGTTAGTGTATCTATTGGTTTATGAGATAAAGAGTTTTGTTCAAATTTTCGGGTATTTTCCACAACCCCCCTTCCCCATGGGGCCGCACAATGATTTCAACAAAACTGACATGGCCTGCCTCAACAAGCACTCACATGAAATATTCCCGGAAATAATCCCTGTCTTTGGGAGGAGTAGACTGAAACACATTATTTATGACACATGATGAGTGATCAATACAGCATATTCTGGTGTTCAGTCAAGTGACCTAAAACAATTTGAGGGGTACTTTCTCCCATCGCTCTCTTCCGGCCATGACAACTTTATTTGAACAAAATTGGAAACAACCTCACAACCAATAATTCCCTTAAATTTCTTGCTGCCAAGAGAGTAAAGGAGGCAATGTGGAAGGGATGCCATTAGGTTCTCTGTGGAAGACAGGCAGAAACTGTCAAAGAAAGGGGATTTGTGGGGGAAATCCAGAATGGTTCCAGAGTTCTTTTCTGATGGAATGGTTTTATCAGTCGAGAGTGAAGAGGTATTACAAAAACTTTTAACCATAGTAAGAAAGTGTAGGGATAAATGGAAACTAGATTGAACTGAACAAAAACAACAGTAAGGTAATACCTCTGGGCTGTTTGGCAGAAAAGTTTCAAAGGTGGAGGGTGTGTAAGTTTTCTATTAGTGAAGAGGAAAGTAAGTATTTAACAGTGGGTAAATTAGAGAATACGAATACTTATGAGTGAAATTTATGTATTACAGTTAGAGACCTGTACAGAAACCACACCACTGAACTTAATACAAAGGGGAAACGAATACTCAATCAGTTGTAACTTCCAGGAATGAAAAGCTTTATCAAAGTGTTAGCTGGGAAAAGATTCTGCAACACGATGCGGCTTGTGGATATCTGAGTTATGTAACATAACTGCACTGGAAAGCTTGGGGAGGTGCCACTCTAAGATAAAATAGATATGAAACCTTCCAAACAGCACTTGGTCTAAAACAATGTTTGGATGTGTATGGGACTCCCAACATTTACAAGGGGATGGAGAAACAGGTGAGGGAGCTGATGGAGAATTATTCTATTGAGATGGTACAGATGGGAAGGGTGACACAGGCAGAGGAGCAGATTTATGAGATGAAGGGTGATTGCAGATTGTAATAGAAACTGGCAAGATGGAGTTAAGGCATTGATGGCACTAGGAGTTCCTCAACAGGGGAGCTTGTGCTCCCCGACAGTTCACTGGATGTATTATACAACAAGAGGCCACATGGGATCTGAAGCGCTCATCTGGCCAAAGTTGTTTAAAGAAGGATTTAATTACCATTTATGGCTAGTTAACACAACAGAGGAATGAAGTTCTTTATTTATAACTTATAATCTCACCACCTAGAAATGTTCTATACCAAACATGAAAGAACTCTGACTGGTGGATCTGAAGACAAAGATTTTTAAAGAAATTCCCTCATATTGCACTAAGTTAAAAATTGGGCTATCATAGACAGCCCAAATATTAATCACTTGATTTGAACAAACTTGAATCTGACCCCCGGCGATGTATCCAATTATGAAAGGATTCTAACTGGTGAATCTGATGAAGAAGATTTTTAAGTAAATTCTCCTATATTGCACAAAGTTACAATTCGGGCCCCCATAGGGAGCACAAATATTAACCCAGGCACTTGATTTGAAGAATTTAAATCTGAACCCCCTAGAGATGTTGTATACCTAATATGAGATGGATTCTGACTGGTGAATCTGAAGAAGAAGATTTGTAAAGAAATTCCCTCATATTGCACTAAGTTAAAATTCAGGCACCGATAAGGAGCCCAAATATTAACCCAACCCAGCCCAACCACGCAATTTGAAGAAACTTGTGTCTGGCCCTCCTGGAGATGTTGTATACCAAATATGAAAGCATTCTGACTGGTGGATCTGAAGAAAAAGATTTTTAAAGATTATCCCCCCCAACCTATATCGCACTAAGTTAAAATTCAGGCTTCTATAGGAAGTCCAAATATTAACCGAGGGACTTGATTTTAACAATCTTGAATCTGACCCTCATAACAATGATATATACCAAACATGAAAAGATTCTGAATGGTGGTTTTGAAGAAAATTTTTAAAGATTATCCTCCATATTGCCCAAAGTTAAAAATTTGGCTCCTGTATTCAGCTCAAATATGAACCAATGGGCTTCATTTTACCAAACATATATCTGCCGCCCCCCCCCCCCCTCCCCCCTCTAAATGATGCGGTACATCAAATATGACTCGATAATACCACATTTGGTTCAAAACGGACCACTGGTTCAGAAAATAGAAATTTTGGCCAGGTCAAAAATCTTGCCCCTCCCATTACAAAGCTAAATATTGCTCCACAAACATTGTTTGAACAAACTTTATTCTACATCTCAAAAGGAAGCTACCAAATTATTATTATTATTTATTGGTGTTTCAGGTCACATACTTATGCAAAATGACAGTTTTACAGGTGGAGGAAGCCGGAGAACCTGGAGAGAACCACCAAGCTTCAACAAGCAATTGTCAGCTCCTCAACATTCTAACTCTGTCCAAGCTCTGCTCAAGCAGGGTTACAGCAGTTGAAGACATGTGCACCATCGATGTGCAGTATGCCTTAGTACATGGCGTCATCATGCCCCCATGTAGGCAACCAGGATAAAGTGCCTTACCCAAGGACACAGCACGGGTCATCCCAGACAGGGATCGAACTCAGGACCTCTAGCATAGAAGTCCAACAGTCTACCACTGAGCCACCAGGCTCCCAAATATCAGTCATAGTGTCACTGGTTCATGAGAAGAAGATTTTAAAAAAATTTCGGAGGATTTTCTCCCATCCCCTCTCTATAGGGCTGGGCAAGTTGACTTTAAAAGAAAAACAAAATGTGATGTCAGAACAAGCAATCACCTCAAATGTAACTAAAATTGTCATTCCACCATTTATTTATTCGGGTTTCAGGTCACATATTTCTGCACAATGGTTTATGGCAACCACAATATGGATATAAAGTCAGATTCGGCCAATTGTTTATAACCATGTTGCCCATTTTGGAGGACTTCCACCCTAAATATTGGTGACTGGGTCCTATTTTACCAGTAAAACAGAAATTGTTTACCACAGTAAATAGGCACTGCTTCACTTCCTGATGTTCCCAAAGTGATTCAGTCCACTAAGTTTTTTAAAAGTTATTGAGTTTAAAAACTCAATGATCACAGACTGATTGACTTACTGACTGACCAACTAACCGACTGAACAACACTGTCACATATAGAGCTTCTTGCCGTGGCTAAAAAAAAGATTCATCAGCTTTTGAGGTGTACCAAGATGTATCTATTGTAGGGGTCATTGTTGTTCAAAGTGAGATGAAAGTCACAGAAGTTGAGGGAAAATTGGGGAAAGGCAAGGAAAGAGGGTGAAATGTGCAGGTTTATGAGTAACAGAGACCCTGAAACATTTCATTTTAGATGCCGCAATTATATGCTCAGTAGAATAAGACTCCTTGTGGAAGAATGGGATGAAAACATGGGAGATAAGTGGATGATGGTTGGTACAAGGGAAAGGGCCAATACTGTAATTGGCGAGATTGAGAAACCACCAATGGGAGATATTATAAGTTCGAAGCTGAATACTGGAAGACTACGAGGCAGATTGTGGGAGGAATGACTCGCAGGAATTTTGAAGGAGGTGATGAAGCACAAGAAATATTGAGAACACAATACTGCTGCAAAATTTATAAATCATAAACAAATGAATATAAATTATGAATTTATTCTTAACAATAAACAATCTTGCTGTAATAACATGTTATTATTTCTGAGGTGTTTGAATGGGGAGGAAGGAATGGCCGTTTAACATACATGTACTAGGCCTTTTCAGAAAATGTATAAACATACAAATATAAATTATAAATTGATTCATGACAAAAAACAATGTTGCTGCAATAATGTGTTGAATTGCCACACCAACCTTATTCAGTGCTTCATTTCTGTCAAATGAGGTGAAAAATATTATAGCGGGAGTAAAAAAAATAACGCACCAAAATTTGTTAACCCTTTTCCCAACGCAGATGATATAAAAAATTTTTATTTTAAATATCATTTTTTTAAATTTACAAAAAAAATTTCAACAAAACCATATCATGTGACCCCTCGATGGAACGAGCTCGATGAGCTAGTTCCAATGAGGGGTCACATGATATGGTTTTGTTGAAATTTTTTGAAAAATAATATTTTTTCATCTGCTGAATTTGCATATTACGCGGGCGGATGTGGCCAATTCGTTGGGTAAAGGGTTAAGATGTGCTGATAGAGGAGTAAACTAATATTGTGACCACATATACTCAAGGGAACTGATATTAGAAAGAATATATTATTTTCTTCATACAAATGTATGTCATACATGTAATGCTGAGAACTTTACTGATTAGCTTCTCTGTCCATAGCAGTTGTAACACTCTGAACAGTGATGGAAATAACTTGTATGCTATTTACATGAAACATGAAAGCATTACCATACATACCCGGGTATAAGCCCATAATCAAAAATAAGCCCACCTACCAACCTTTCAGATTTCAGTTTCATTCAAAGTCCCCTCCTTGTAAATAAGCCCAGTCCCTGAATTTGTAATGACAACATCGATGACAGCCATTCTGTTATATACCTTATACTGTTATAACAAAAAAGAACCCCTCACTCAATGCACATGATATCAAAATTTGTTATTTTCTTTTTTTCTTTTTCAAATGTTTCAACCAAATCATATTATGTGACCTTTTATTGTAACAAGCTTGATGAGCTCATTCCACTGATGGGTCACATGATATGGTTTTGTTGAAATTGTTTTTCATTTTTTTTCCAGCTGTTCAGTTTGTAAATAACACGAATGCATGCAGCCGATTCTTTAGGTAAAGAGTTTTATAGACCAAGTCACCTAACATTATGTCACCTTTTGTCCAAATTCTACTGCAGACTTGACCTCTTGACAATAAGCCACCCATATACTTTTGCCCTTTTTCAGTTCACGCACCCCCTGGACTTATTTCCAGGTCAGTATGGTATGCGTGGCTCAGTGGTTACGGCACTGAACTTCAAACCGAAAGGGCCTGGGTTTGATCCCAACCAGGGGTAACAGTGTTGTGTTCCTGGCACTTAATCCTGACTGCACACATGGGACATGGTAGTGCTGTGTACTAAGGAATACTGCACGTCGATGTAGAACTTGTTTTTAACCAATGCTAAGCTGCTTGTGTGGAGTTAGGGAGTTTGACAGTTGCTCACCATTGCTCGGTGGTTCTCTCTGGATACTCTGGCTTCCTCCACCCATAAAACTGTCAGACACAAGGTGAACCTGGCTGTTGAAAGTATTGTTAACCCTTTACCCAACGCAGACGATATCAAAATTTATTATTTTAAATATAAGTTTTTTAAATTTTTCAAAAAATTTTAACAAAACCATATCATGTGACCCCTCATTGGAACGAGCTCAATGAGCTCGTTCCAATGAGGGGTCACATGATATGGTTTTGTTGAAATATTTTGAAAAATTTAATTTTTTCAACTGCTCAATTTGCATATTACGCGGGCGGATGCGGGCGATTCGATGGGTAAAGGGTTAAACACCAATACATTTCAACTCCAAATAAAGATGCAGTGCCAAATAAAAGTACAGGGTGGAAAATCAGAGGAATACAAATAGAAGTAATGGGCAGAATGAAAGTACAGGGTGGAAAATCATGATCGAGTTACTGTCATTTTTATTATATGACTAATCCAAAAAGGACTGTTACATGGGCTTTAAAGCCCAGATAACAGTTCTGTGTGAGTCAGGGGTATAAAACGGACTAATGTACCCATAGTATGTCTCCAATACGAGGCATTCACTTGACACTGATGGTATTTTTAACAAGAGGCCCCAGGCAGCCTTAATCGCTCACCTGACAAAGTGATTCATAGAAGTATTTTGGGTCACATTCAGTCTGTCATGGTTTATCAACCCTACAGAGGAATGAAGTCATGAATTTATTCATAACTCTAGAATCCATGTCAGATGATTATTATCATAGGTCTTTCTGACTGCTTCCAATTCTATCAGCTCTAGACAAGCACTGCCAAACTTCAAAGGGTTGTTATGTCACTGCAGTCTGAAAAGTAAATTTTATGGTAAAACACTAAGGAATGGATTTGAACAACCTTGAACCTAATCTCCCCCTTTCTGCACCCACCCCCCATATAGAGCCCAAATACTAAGCCAGGGGCTCAATTTTAACAAACTTGAATCTGATACCCTGGAGATGTTATGTACCAAATATGGAAAGATTATGACTGGTGGATCTGAAAAAGAAGATTTTTAAAGAAATCTCCTCATATTGCACTAAGTTAAAACTCGGGCTCCAATTGAGAGTGCAAATATTAACCCAGGAACCCGATTAGAACCAACTTCAATCTGAGCCCCCTAGAGATGTTGTATACCAAATATGAAAGCATTCTCATTTTTGGATCTCAGGAAGAAGATTTTGTAAAGAAGTTTCCTCTTATTGCACTTAGTTAAAATTTGGGCTCCTATAGGGAGAGAGCCCAAATATTTATCCATGGACTTGATGTAAACAAACTTGAATCTGACCCCCCCCCCCCCCTCTCTCCCCTCCTCCCGAGTCTAACTGATCATTCTGGAGATGATGATTTTTAAGGAAATTTCCTCATATAGCACTAAGTTAAAATTGGGGCTACCACTGGGAGTCCAAATATTAACCCAGGAACCTGATTTAAACAAACTTCAATCTGAGCCCCTTAGAAATGATGGAACAAAACTATATTCAGGGCCCCCTCATTGAAATGTGCTCATTCCAATGAGGGGTCACAGGATATGATTTCGTTGATTTTTTTTTTTAAATTTAAAAAAAATACCAAAATAACAAATTTTGATAAGAGTGTGCATTGGGTGAAGAGTTAAATTAACAGGTGGAACAAAAGTTACATACAGTTCAAGCCAGCAGTATCTCTGCATAAATTTTACTAGTACTCCCTGTAATGCTATACCTCACCTCAAGCTCAACGGTTCTGGTACTCATAAAATACCAACAATATTGTATATCTGTTTCCATTTTACATCCCTGACCTACCTGGACTTAGAACTCAGGAAGGCAGATGTGGCATAAATATTATTAGATTTAAACTACTGTCAATACTTAAGGTGTACAAGAAGTGGTATCTCAGCTGCAAATAAAATGTGTTATAGGTATGCAAACCTAAAAAATGAAGCACTGTTTATTTCCAGTATTAGATGAGGGCAATGAAGCCACCAAAATGCAGAATGGGTTCACAAAATGTTCACTCATGGATTATGATTACAAAATTGATCCGATATTCAAGACTATTCATCACAGATATATGTTTCAATTTCAGCCCTTTCTAACTTGCGTTATTCTACTGGGTTATAGTTAGTGATGGTGAATTTAAATTTAAAATACACAAGCCTGACTATAGGCGATACAGTTTTTGGGTACATACAAATACTAAGTCCATAAAGGGCAATGACTCTGGCAATAAAATCCCAAACAACACATGCATTTCACTATAGGTATACAGCAATAGGATACACATGTATACCAAATATCAAGTCACTCAACCAAGTACTTTACAAGTTATTCATGATTGTTCATGACTGAATTTCGGGACTGGCGGATGGATGGATGGACAGATGGACGGACCTTGTACTGTAGGTAAACATCAATAAGATAGAGTTGCAATGTTATTCATGAATTAATTTCAATATGCACAAATTCTAAGTCCATAAAGGGCAATGACTCTGGCAATAAAATCTCGTACGACACCTGCATTTCACTATGGGTATACAGCAATAGGATACACATGCATACCAAATATCAAGTCACTCAACCAAGTACTTTACAAGATGTTCATGACTGAATTTCAGGAGAGGCAGATGGACTGACTGATGGATGGACAGACAGATGGATGGACAAGGCGATTCCTATAAACCCCCGCTGGGGGTATAATAACAAATGTAGGACTCCCACACCTAATCAAGTATAAAGTTCAAGGAAAAATCAAGGAGTTTTAAAGTTTTCGTATCTACAATATCATCTTAAGAAATAATTAAGAGTATCATCTCATGACAATCGCACCAGTAATTACGAAATCATATGTGGTGAAACTGCCATCAGGTAACAAAAGTATATTAATTTAAAATACTGGGTTACAATCAATGACCAATTCACAAAAACTGCTTTAACTCTCTGCACACTGATGGGAAAATTTCAATCTGCAACTTTTTTCCATAATTCACTTGGACTTTAACTCCTTGCATGCTGATGGCAGATATTCCTGCACAAGGGCAGATTTTTCTCCCCCCACTTCCCATGCAAGATATGTATGTCTCATGTAAGAAGGCTATGTGAGATAGATATCTATCTCACATGACCCATGTGACCAGCTTATTGGCATATTTAATGAGTGCACAGAGTATTAATCATCGCACGTTCTTCCGTAAACAAACAACATGGCACCACATTTTGGAAATATTAGCGACATACAGAACTTTTGTGCGCCCTTTCCTATAAACAAATCAGTTTTTTTCAGAAATGGACAACAAAATTGTTCGATGTAGCTGCATGTGCCCCTGGATTACTTTTGATGACGTCAGTGTTTTGAAAAATTGTCCCTGATGAGTGTGGGTGTGAGTTGGGGAAATCTCACCCTCGGGACAAAATATTTGGTCCAGACACTTGGCAAGCCTCATGTCAGGCCCAAATATCTTTCCCTCAGGTGAGATTTCCCCACTTCACACCTACCCCCATCAGGGATAATAATACTCTTGCCACTAAAATAAGAATAATTTGGGCACATTTAATCAAATTTACCTCTATAAATTATTTGGAGTTTTTCACCAATCATTCCTGGCATTAAATTTAGATAAATTTTTCATCAACTCTAGTCATGGCATTACATTATGCAGAGTCATCCTACGCTGTTACAATAAAATCCCTTCATAAATACGAAGGTTTTCGGGCTTAAAGCCATCTCGGTTGACCAATCATGACCAAAAGGGGACGTTCTCATCTAGACATTATACAGTCATCCTACCAAGTTATAATGAAATCCCTTTATAAATACGACCTGTAGACTGTGCTGAAGTTTTTAGGGCATAAATACAAAGGTTTTCGGGCTTAAAGCCATCACGGTTGACCGATCGTGACCAAAAGGGAACGTTCTCATCTAGACATTATACAGAGTCATCCTACCATGTTACAATGAAATTCCTTCATAATTAATTGTAGACTGTGCTAAAGGTTTTCGGGTTTCAGGCTCGGGCAGCCATCACGGTTGACTGATCATGACTAAAAGGGGACGTTCTCATCTAGACATGACCTCAAACCCACATATGAAATATCATGATGATCGGACAAGAACTACAGGGTTTAGCCTGTGCTAAAGAAAATGTGAACAGACTGACAGACTGCTGCACGCGTGATGGCAATAGCTTATCTTGACTTTGTCAAGTTAAGCTAATAATAGTAAAATTCAAGGATACTTCAAAGAGATTTTGCAACATTCAAGGAGGTTGCTAGAATATATTTTGCTCAAATTCCAATAAATTTCAAAGAATTCTAGGTGGCGTGGAAACACTGCAAATGATTTTGCAATGAAATTCAAAATGAACAAACCCATTTCACATTTTTAATACGGCTTCATGTAACATTGATAAGAAATTACCTTCCTCTGCGAAAAATATCACTGGAATATGGAAACATTCTATTTATAATTGGTTATGAAATTATCATGACGTAATCACTTTCTAACAAAATACAAAAAAAGAATACTGTTACATGTTCTGGTGCTGACTAGAAAAAATGCTGAAAAGTAATTTCAGATTAACCTTCAAATAGTAAAATACATTTCTTTCTCCAAATTAAATGTATTTTTATCTGAGAGCAGAGTTTATGGCTGTCATAGTGGCAATCAATTCACAAATCATTCCTTGAAAGCATTAACCCTTTACCTAACATGAAAAGCAGATGACACTTGCAAAAAAATTCTTGAATAACTAAATTTTTATACTGTACCAATGACCCAGACATAGCTGGTGCTAATTCTCAAAATCTAGGGCCAAACACAAATTTTGCCCCCCAATCCCCAAAATTTGCATCCAAAACCAAAAATAACATGTCCTAAATGGTCCTCCATACTTTTCCTCCACTGCGCATGCGCAGTGTCAAGGAGGTCTCGAAATTGGCGTCAATTATCATTCTTTGTTTGGCCCTTCATCAGTTCACATCTGACTGATCTTTGTGCTTGTAAATCTCAGTTTAAATGATGCCAAACACATAAATATTAGAGAAATGGTGGATCTAAAGAGGAAATACAAGGAGGAGAGGAAAAATTAGTGGCAGGAAATAATCAGGGCTGTAACTTAAATTTTTTTTTATGAAATTATGTTATGTTACCTAATTTCAAGGCATGGGCCTGTTGTTGTCATTCTTGCTATAAAGTTACACTGCTTGTTCAGTGTTTCCTCTCTCCCTTTCCTTTAGTCCCCCCTTGCTATTCTCCCATGCTTTTGGCATATTTTCTGTATTATTATTACTAAAATTTCTTGGGAGTTTTAGCTTGGTAACAGAATGAATTCTGTTTTTTCCCCCATGTTTACGTCCTCACCCATGGGTGTTTAGGCGATGTGTTCTGCATCTACCATCTGATGTTCTGCAGTTTCTTCCTGGGAAGTCTCTGTTTTGCATCAGATAGTGTTGTAATTGGTAACTGATTTCGGGCCATGTTTATCAGTGCCTGGAGTCATGTTTCTGGTTTTTATACACTTCTTGTTTACATTGACAATGGTTTCTGTTGAGAGTGATTTCTTGTCTTTGTATTAGTTTAATCATAACATCATCAATTCAAGGAATAAATTCGAAACGGCAGGACAGGGCATACCGAGAGTTCCTCTGCGTCTAGACGACCAGGCTGAAGACCTAGAATTGTCTATACTGTCGTCTATGTCAATTCCAACCATGACATTGGAAACGACAATTATGTCTATAGAGTTAACTTAGACGCTTTATCATACACAGATCACCTTACTAAAGCGTTATCATTACGTCTTCAAGGGAAAGAATTCCAGGATATACAATCCTCATTAAGAGTTCTTTCAAGGGCAATAGCTTATTCCACGTATAACTCCGCCCTTGCAGTGGCAAACCTGGAGTTCGTTAGACATGACGTGGCCCTAGCTACATCCACGCGGGTGGATGGTAAGGTGAAAAACTCTCAGAGTCGCTTCGGTCTCCGGAGAGCTTCTCTTCGACGGCAAGCTTTTAGCAATCTATGATCAGATAACTAAGAAAGCTTCGGATTCTCTGCTATTCAAATCCGCTTCTAAAAAGTCGGATACAGCAGAAAAGAGTAAGACAGGCACTTCACCCAAGGGAAGTTCCTATAGAGGTTCCTACGCGTCCTCTAGGTCTTATTCTAGAGACCGTCAACGTAGCGACTCACGTGGGGGATGTTATTCTGGCCAAGATAACCGGTCAGACGTCCCTAGGTTGACGGGGTGAGGTGTGGGTCGTGGAGGACGTAGTTTCTCCTTCCGCAAGCCTCGCAGGTCCAGGAGGTGATGGTTTGAACCTCTATCGTGTTCCGGTAGGCAGAAGATTGTCGAGTTTTATAAACAATTGGGCATCAATTACGGATGACCCCTGGGTTCGAGGGGTAATTTCGGAAGGACTAAGAATATCCTTCAAACGAAAGCCTCCATTACCTCGAAGTCCAAAATGGACTCAGCTTCCGTCAAATCCGCAGAAAAGAAACACTCTTCTATCAGAAGTACAGTCTCTTCTGGAGAAGAACGCGGTAGAGGTCGTAGAAGACCAGGAATCACCGGGTTTCTACAGCCATCCGTTTCTGGTTCCGAAACCAGACGGCTCGTTCCGTCCAGTCATATATCTGAGCTGGATAAACAAGCTGATCGTCGCCCCGAAGTTCTATATGGAGACAATTTGATCAGTCAGAGCGAGTATTCGGGTGAACGACTATGCTACAAGCATAGATCTCAGGATGCGTACTTTCACGTCATGGTACATCCGACATTCAGAAAGTATCTACGCTTCGCAGTCCTAGGAGTTGTATATCAGTTCCGAGCGATGTGCTTCGGTTTGAACCTAGCGCCCTGGGCTTTCACTCGAATATGAACTCGGTAATGATACATTTCTGAGCTCATTCGTCTGCGGTAACGTCGGCCTACCTGGACGACATTCTTCAGAGGTACGGCAACGAGTTAACGCTTCAGAACGATGTGCAGAATCTGCTTCTATTACTCCGACGTCTTGGTTTTATAATAAACGAGGAGAAGTCGGATCTGGTGCCGTCCAAGTCATTCACCCACTTGGGAATGAGCTTCGAGATGCACAACAATCTCGTTCGTCTGCCGTTAACCAGAGCGAAATTAATCAGTTGTTACGCTCGCTATTGTCTTCACTCAGACAAAGTCACAACGAGAGAATTCATGAGACTGATAGGTCTGTGCGGAGCCGCTGCGGATCTCATTCCGATGGGGCAGTTATGCAATCGTCCTCTCCAAATTTTCTTGACTCAGAATTGGAGAGTAAAGATTCATTCGCTCGATATAGCCGTTCTCTTGTCAAATCAAGTGAAACAAGAGATTCAGACTTGGGCAAACATTCAGTGGTTGACTCAGGGAGTTCCACTGCAGTTGCCGGATCCGAGTTTTACTATTATGACGGATGCCAGTCAAACAGGTTGGGGTGCAACATTGATCCCAATGGATTCGAAGTGCCAGGGTCTTTGGGATTCGCAGTTTCTAGGCAAGCACATAAACATCAAAGAAATGATGTCAATTTCGCTTGCACTACGTCATTGGATGAACATTATTCAGAAAGCACATGTCCAAATCCTGTCCGACAATACGACAGTAGAAGCGTATATTCGGAACCAGGGAGGCACTCATTCCGTTCCGTTATTCAATTTAACGGAAAGAATCCTTCTGTTTGTACTAGAACACCAAGTTCTACTTTCGGTCCGTCATATTCCGGGTCGTCTGAATGTATTAGCAGACTCCCTTTCACGGAAGGGTCACTTGTTGCCGTCAGAATGGACTCTCAACAAACAGGTATTCAATCAGATTTGCTACCAATGAGAGCGGCCAATGATAGACTTATTTGCGACACAGCTCAACAATCAGTTGCAGACATATGTGTCAACATGTTCGGATCCCCGAGCATATGCAGTAGACGCTCTATCGATCTCGTGGGACGGAATGATAGGATATGCGTATCCTCCAGCGCCGTTGATGCAGCAGATATTGCTAAAGATAAAACAATCTCAATGCAAATTCTGTTGGTAGCATCTCTGTCTCCACAGAGACCGTGGATAAATCTACTCAGGTGTCTGCTGTGGGACATACCGCGGAAGCTTCCTCCACGAGAGGCTCTTCTTTCGCTGGGAAAATCGCATCAACTACATCACAACCCGCAAGGTCTCAACCTTCATGTATTTCCGTTGTGCGGTCCTTCTTGCACGGCAAGCATTTTACAGGACGAGCAGTGGACGCAATTTCTAACTGTAGGAGGACCTCCTCTTCGCTAAACTATGCGGCTAAGTGGAAGGTCTTTTGTCGTTGGTGTAGGGATCATTCTGTTAATATTATTGATCCCTCCATTCCAGACATTGCAGACTTTCTAGTATACTTGTTTGATGAGATCAAACTGCAGCCTGTTACTATTAAAGGTTATAGGTCTATGTTATCTGATACCTATGCACACCATGATAGTTTACAAATTGGATCTAATGTCTCTTTATCTAAATTAGTTAGAAACTTCTCGATAAATAGACCTAGAACCCTTAGATTAATTCCTAAATGGAATTTAGCTTGGGTTCTTCTTAAACTAAAGAAAAGCCATTTGAGCCTCTTGAGACAGTGGACTTCAAATTCTTATCTTATAAGACAGCCTTTCTCTTAGCTTTCTCTTCTGCTAGAAGAGTCAGTGAGCTTCATGCACTATCTGTGGACGATTCTCACTATCGTAGTGTCGGGAACACTATTACCTTTACTACTAATGTTGGATTTTTGGCTAAGAATCAGGCTCCTAATAAATATCCGGAACCTATTGTTATTAAGGCCCTTCCGTCTTCAGACGGGCATAGGCCTTTACTCTGTCCGGTTAGAGCTTTACGTATTTATAAACGAAGATCTCAGTTTATCAGAAAGGGACGAAAACGCTTCTTTCTGCCTCTGATGCCTAATAGAAAGGACATTACGGTCCATTCTATTGCTAGATGGATTCAATTAACTATCCATACTGCTTATGATAATCTATCTTCAACTCAGCAGTCTGTGCTTAAGATTTCGGCTCATGAAGTAAGAGCTCTTTCTACATCTTGGGCTTATGCAAATAGTGTTGCTATTACAGATTTAATGAAGGCTGCATATTGGTCTCAGCCATCCACATTCACGAATTTTTATCTCAGAAATATTGAGTCCATTTCTGGAGACCTGCATTGTTTAGGTCCGTTCTCTGTTGCTCAGAATGTCATCCACTAAACAGTTGCAACTATAATTATGCAGGCTTTCTGTTCCGGCAGTGACTCTGTCCTGCTGCCCTCTTCGCTCTGGGCTATTTGACCCAGGGCAAGGGGAAGGGGGGGGGGGGGGGGGTGTTCCCTTAGTTCTCCTGCTTTATAGTGAGTCAGTAATTCTGAGTCAGTACCGGGATGGTTTTAAAGTGTAAAGCTAATGTTTAAATTCATTCATGTCATATTTTTAAAGTGTAGCTCGGTGTGAAGCATTTGTATATGTCACGTGTCAAACGGGCATTAATATACAATCCTCAGACACTTTTTATGAGTATAAAGAGTCTCAATTCTCTGGACTTACTTTATTTATAATAATTAGTATAAAGGGTTATACTGGATGTTAATAGAGAACATGGATGTTATGATGCTCAATTATGAAAGGTGTTGTGTCTTTCTAATTTGTCATAAATAAGAAAGATACATGTAAAGCCTAATCCTCCTTTTCTCCTCGAGGGGATAACTCTATTATATATAGTTGAGCTTATTGGATTTTCCTCTATGTCCTAGGCCCTCCAGCCTTTTTTCTATTCAGCTATGTCTGGGTCATTGGTACAGTATAAAAATGTTAAAAAATTTATAGTAATTTATATATTTTTTATACTTACCAATGACCTAGACGGGGATGGCCCTCCCAGGAGTTGGGAACTCGTACCTCCCTGCTGAGTACATAGCGCTGACCAGGCACTGCTTGTAAGAATGATAACTGGCGCCAATTTCGAGACCTCCTTGACACTGCGCATACGCAGTGGAGGAAAAGTATGGAGGACCATTTAGGACATGTTATTTTCGGTTTTAGATGCAAATTTTGGGGATTGGGTCGCAAAATTTGTGTTTGGCCCTAGATTTTGAGAATTAGCACCAGCTATGTCTGGGTCATTGGTAAGTATAAACAAGAGGCCCCACGTGGCCTTAATCGCTCACCTGACAAAGTGACTCTAAGAAGTATTTTAGGTCACCTTCACCATGTCATGCCTCATCAACATTAACTGGTTGAGTGATAGATTTTGTTTGAAGTTCAACATTTGTTACCTAAAATTAGTTTTATTTAAAATCATTGGTGTGTGGCCAATCTCCAATGATTTTTAATAAAGCAAATTTATCTCTGCAGACAAACTGGTTTAGCATGAAGCACAAACAAGGAATGTGAAGAGATAGCCTTGGACATCTCTCCCCAACTGTGGATATCTTCCATGTGCTACATGTATATATTTGCATGCAAGAAAACAAAAATTTTCACAAATTTTATTTTTTTTTATCATCATTGGAACAAGCTCAAACAGCTTATTCCAATAGGGGTATGGGAAGATCAGGTATATTTTTGAGACAGAAATGTGAATATATAAATAATGGTGTTTTTTTGTGAATGATGCTGGAGAATTTTGCGTAAAGATATGGTAAATGGTTTGTTCTAGATACAGAATGATGCAAAAGTATTTAAATTTGATTAGGCAAGTTGTTCCTATAATGCATTTAAAAATTGAAGTAACTGTTTTTTTGCTGACGAACTTTTAGATGTGTGTGTCTGTGTTTGTGTGTGTGTGTGTGTGTGTGTGTGTGTGTGTTTGTGTGTGTGTGTGTGGGGGGGGGGGGGTGGGGGGGGGGGTAAGAGTGTTCTTGCAAACAAAATTCCTGAATAAATGGAAAATTTTATTTTTTGTGTGAAAGACATAGTGCGTGAATGTTGATTGGAACAAGCTTAGAGAGCTCATTTTAATGTGAAGTCATAAAGCTGTGTTTTACGTACGAAATTCTGGAATAACTAAAAAAATTGCTTTTTTGACTCAAAAAGCATGGTGTGCGACCTCTCATTGGAATGAGCTCAAAAAGCTCATTCCAATGGGGTATTTACAAGCGATAAGTACATGTATGTTTAAGAGACAAAAATTAAAATTTGAATAGCGATTTTTGCGAAGAATGCTGACAAGTTTTGGCAGTTATGCTGGTAAAAAGGTAAGATATGCAAAGTGGTTGTTTTTTAGAGGCGACATTTAATTAAGGGGAATTAACCCTTGATTACTGAGGTAACTTCTAAAAGTACTGAAATTTCATGAAGCAATGTGAATAACAGACAACAGTTGCCTAAAAATTTCATGAATAACTAAAATTTTTATTCCTTTGTCTCGAAAACATGGCATATGACCTTTGTTGGAATGAGCTGAATGCGTGTGTTCCAATGAGGGGTCATAAAATTTGAACGAAGATTTGTGTGAATAATGCATTAGTACTGCTAGATTTGGGTAAACGGTTCACCCTGGATACCACCCCTTCTATAGTAGATCTTTTCTGCAAATTTTGTCTAAGATTCTATCAACTTTACAAATAAATACGTTCATGAATCACAATCAGATCCACCCTACAATGTTGCATACCAAATATCAAAAGATTCTGCCTGCTGGATCTGGAGAAGAAGATTTTTTAAGAAATATGCCTGAAACGCACTAAGTTAAAATTTGGGCTCCTATACGGAGCCCAAATATAAACCCAGGGGGCCGATTTGAACAAACTTAAATCAGATCCACCCCACAATGTTGCTTACCAAATATGAAAAGATTCTGAAGCTGGATCTGGAGAAGAAGATTTTTTAAGAAATTTGCCTGAAATGCACTAAGTTCGAATTCGAGCTTCTATAGTGAGCCCAAATATGAAACTAGGAAGCCGATTTGAACAAACTTGAATCAGATCCACCCCACAATGTTGCATACCAAATATCAAAAGATTCTGCCTGCTGGATCTGGAGAAGAAGATTTTTTAATAAATTTGCCCGAAATGCACTAAGTGCGAATTCGGGCTTCTATATTAAGACCAAATATGAATCCAGGGGGCCGATTTGAACAAACTTGAATCAGATCCACCTCGCAATGTTGCATACCAAATATCAAAAGATTCTGCCTGCTGGATCTGGAGAAGAAGATTTTTGAAGAAATTTGCCTGAAATGCACTAAGTGCGAATTCGGGCTTCTATATTAAGCCCAAATATGAATCCAGGGGGCCGATTTGAACAAACTTGAATCAGATCCACCCCGCAATGTTGCATACCAAATATCAAAAGATTCTGCCTGCTGGATCTGGAGAAGAAGATTTTTGAATAAATTTGACCGAAATGCACTAAGTTCGAATTCGGGCTTCTATAGTAAGCCCAAATATGTATCCAGGGGGCTGATTTGAACAAACTTGAATCAGATCCACCCCGCAATGTTGCATACCAAATATCAAAAGATTCTGCCTGCTGGATCTGGAGAAGATGATTTTTTAAGAAATTTGCCTGAAATGCACTAAGTTCGAATTCGAGCTTCTATAGTGAGCCCAAATATGAATCTAGGAAGCCGATTTGAACAAACTTGAATCAGATCCAACCCACGATGTTGCATACCAAATATCAAAAGATTCTGCCTGCTGGATCTGGAGAAGAAGATTTTTTAATAAATTTGCTTGAAATGCACTAAGTTCAAATTTGGGCTCCTATACTGAGCCCAAATATAAACCCAGGGGGCCGATTTGAACAAACTTGAATCAGATCCACCCCACAGTGTTGCTTACCAAATATCAAAAGATTCTGCCTTCTGGATCTGGAGAAGAAGATTTTTTAAGAAATTTGCATGAAATGCACTAAGTTCAAATTCGAGCTTCTATAGTGAGCCCAAATATGAATCTAGGAAGCCGATTTGAACAAACTTGAATCAGATCCACCCCACAATGTTGCATACCAAATATCAAAAGATTCTGCCTTCTGGATCTGGAGAAGAAGATTTTTTAAGAAATTTGCCTAAATGCACTAAGTTCGAAATCGGGCTCCTATACTGAGCCCAAATATGAACCCAGGGGGCCGATTTGAACAAACTTGAATCAGATCCACCCTACAATGTTGCATACCAAATATCAAAAGATTCTGCCTGCTGGATCTGGAGAAGAAGATTTTTTAAGAAATTTGCCTGAAATGCACTAAGTTCGAAATCGGGCTCCTATACTGAGCCCAAATATTAACCCAGGGGGCCGATTTGAACAATCTTGAATCAGATCCACCCCACAATGTTGCTAACCAAATATGAAAAGATTCTGCCTGCTGGATCTGGAGAAGAAGATTTTTTAAGAAATTTGCCTGAAATGCACTAAGTTCGAATTCGGGCTTCTATAGTAAGCCCAAATATGTATCCAGGGGGCCGATTTGAACAAACTTGAATCAGATCTACCCCGCAACATTGCATACCAAATATCAAAAGATTCTGCCTGCTGGATCTGGAGAAGAAGATTTTTGAAGAAATTTGCCTGAAATGCACTAAATTCGAATTCGAGCTCCTATAGTGAGCCCAAATATGAATCTAGGGAGCCGATTTGAACAAACTTGAATCAGATCCACCCTACAATGTTGCATACCAAATATCAAAAGATTCTGCCTGCTGGATCTGGAGAAGAAGATTTTCAAAGAAATTTGCCTGAAATGCAGTAAGTTCAAATTTGGGCTCCTATACTGAGCCCAAATATAAACCCAGGGGGCCGATTTGAACAAACTTGAATCAGATCCACCCCACAATGTTGCATACCAAATATCAAAAGATTCTGCCTGCTGGATCTGGAGAAGAAGATTTTTTAAGAAATTTGCCTGAAATGCACTAAGTTCGAAATCGGGCTCCTATACTGAGCCCAAATATGAACCCAGGGGGCCGATTTGAACAAACTTGAATCAGATCCACCCTACAATGTTGCATACCAAATATCAAAAGATTCTGCCTGCTGGATCTGGAGAAGAAGATTTTTTAATGTTTTTCCCATTGCCTACAGTGTTAAAAAGTGCTGACTCAGCACTTTTTCAAAGTCCCGAAACTGTACTCTATGATAAAACCGATGGCAATTTTTTTTTTACCAATCCTTTCTGTTGGTCCTAAGGAAGCTGCACACCAAATAAAAATTCTCAGTGCCGTGCAGTTTTGGAGATATGGGCGTTTTAAATTTTTTCTATTTTTAGCTCCTGCGGTTCCCACGGGGCTGCGGGAAAAATTTTTTTTGCATAAATCAAGTACTCATGACCCAATAAGCCCTCACATAAAATTTGGTTCAAATCAGCCTCTCGGTTTGGAAAATAGAAATTTTGGGCGGGGCAAAAAATTTTGCCCCTCTCATAACAACGTCAAGTATAGCCCCACAAACTTCTCTTGAACAAATCTGAGTCTACACCTCAAAAGGAAGCTGCACACCAAATATCAAGTCTCTGCTACTGCTGGTTCATGAGAAGAAGATTTACAAAGATTTTGGTGCCCCTTGGGGGTGTGGCACCACCCAGGAGGAGGGGCAACTTCATTTGAACAAATCTGAATTGGCATTAGGTAATAAACATTTAGCCAACATTTGAATAAAATTGGGCTAGTGGTTTAGGAGGAGAAGTCGATAATGTAAAGTTAACGACGGACGACGGACGACGGACGACGGACAGAAAGTGATTAGTAAAGCTCCCCTTGAGCTTCGCTCAGGTGAGCTAAAAATATATAAATTACTATAAATTTTTTAACTTTTTTTCATTTTTTGTCTCAAAAACATAGGTTATGACCTCTCATGAAACGAGCTCCACGAGCTCGTTCCAAAAAGGGGGTCATAACCTATGTTTTGGAGACAAAAAATGAAAATTATTTGGCGATTTTTGAGAATAGCGCTGGTTTTGTCTGTGACGTTAGGTAAAGGGTTAAGGTTCCAACTGTAGTGCTGAAGCATTACAGCTGGCACCTTCATGCTTTTAGGGGAAGAAATTTAAGTTCGCAGTGAAGCCACTGCAAAGGTACAGTATCATTTCCAAAATTTGCAAGCAGTTTTATTTCAAGCAAATTTGACATTTTTACCTCTATGAGGCAACTGATATTTTAAGTACATCTCTAAATGATCAGCAGGCTTTATAAAGTTGGAAAAATCACATTTGAAACACAACTTCATTCCTTGAAAACAAAAAATATTTCAATGAACAAGTTTATTGTTTAAAGATAATATCACTATCATCGTAAGCTTTCCTTGTTTTGTCACTTTTCTCTTTTGAACCTTTTCGAACAAAGATCCATGGAGCACTGAACCGGCTCCTGTTACTTTTTGAACTGTTACTGGAAAGACTACCTTCTGGACTTTGCATTCTGTGTTGTGATGTTGGACTGCTGGAAGGTTTTTGGACAGGTGATAACTCAGTTGACTTCCACATAGGGCTCACAAGTTTCAACATCAAATTGTTTCCTGCTTGTCGTATCAGTCTTACAACTTCATCATGTCGTGACCACTTTGTATCTTTTTGTTCAACCCCAACCACATAATCCCCAACATGTACACCAACCACCTAGAAAAACATAAATACATTTATGAAATTTGGATGGAAAAAATGACCACTCTAACAAGGGCATAAAGGTTTTTCCAGTGCTTCAACAATTTGTGTGAAAATGCATTCTTTCCTTGTTATTTTCAGGAACTATGTGAAGAATAATAGATTTAGCCAATCAGTAGCCCTATATTATTTCATTAAGTACCAATGTGCCTATCCGATGTCTTTTCAGGTACATTGTTTGCCACAACTGGAAATCAAACTTTGTGATTCACTTGTTTAGTTATTTATTTATTTAATTGGGTTTTGTGACACTGTCCACCAGTGATGCTTTCTGAAATTAACCCTTTACCTAACAAGAAAAACAGACGACAGTTGCCAACAAAATTCTTCAGTAACTAATTGTTTTTCATTTTTTGTCTCAAAAACATAGGTTATGACCCCCTCAATGGAACGAGCTCGACAAGGGTAAAGGGTTAAGAAGAAGGGTAAAGGGTTAAGAAGTAGGGGAATGTCCCACACCAGCCTCGCTGCCCATGGAGCACCTGTTCAGAACAGGTGCTCAATGCATAGCAATGACCAATGTGGGATGCATTGTTGAGAGAGAGTGTCCCCCCTCCCTGTTGTAACAGTAGAGGGGAGTCCAGGGAACACCTCTGAGAAAATTTAATCTTCACAACTCTTCAAATGTCGTGGCCATTGTTATCTGTGCGGGTCTGTGAGCTATATCCAGTTAAAATGGGTTCATTGCAAGGGAACTACATATGCCCTCAGAGAAAAGTAGGTGAACTGAATTCCCCCATGCTTCTCCAGGAAAGCATCACTGCTCTCGACAGCCCAGATCAAATCACAACTGTCAGTTCTATGGTTGAGGGAGTACAGGTACCTCAAAAGAACCAGAGGCCAGTTATCTCAGACTTTTCAACTAATAAGCCAACTGAATATGGTGCTTGAGCTCTATATATATTGGTAAATGGCACGTGGGCCAACAACAAGCAAGAGATGCGTTAGTATTCTGCATCATTGTTCCAACAATCACAAGTGGAATCAAGTGCCTTACTCAAGGACACAACGCAAGTAACTGTGGCTTGATGTGAACTCACAACCTCTGGATGTGGAGCTCCATATGCTAACCAATGATCCCACGGTATGTTATATGAAAATTATGAGAGTATGTTCCAATAAGACTAAAATTCTCACCCTCAGAAAGGATGAGAGTGCACTTAGTCTTTTTCTATGTTTACAGCTCCAGTGGCAAATGTTACTATCTGACACCATCACGTAAAATATTTGAAAAGAAGATTTATAATTATTTATTTATTTATTGGTGTTTAAGGTCACATACTTATGCACAATGGCTAAATCGTGACAGTTTTATGGGTGGAGGAAGCCGGAGTACCCGGAAAGAACCACCAAGCATCGACAAGCAACAGTCAGCTCCTCAACATTCTAACTCTGTTCAAGATCCGCAGAAGCAGGGTTACAGCGGCTGAAGACATGTGCACTATCGATGTGCAGTACGCCTTAGTACATGGCGTCATCGTGCCCCCATGTAGGCAACTGGGACAAAGTGCCTTGCCCAAGAACACAACGCAGGTCGTCCCGGACAGGGATCAAATTCGGGACCTCTAGCACAGATATTTATTTATTTATTGGTGTTTAAGGTCACATACTTATGCACAATTGCTAATTGTGACCATGAGAGTTTTATGGGTGGAGGAAGCTGGAGTACCCAGAGAGAACCACCAAGCATTGACGAGCAGCTGTCAGCTCTCCAACATCGTAACTCTGAACTCTGCACCTCGGCACAGGCAGGGCTAGATTTGCGCCCCCATGTAGGCGCCCCCATGTAGGCAATCAGAGTTAAGTGCCTTGCCCAAAGACACAACACGGGAGCACGAACCAGTTACTGAAATGGTCACCCATCCAACTAACTGCGCTTGACGTTACTTAACTTTGGTGATCTGACGAGAACCGGTTACCACGGCGCCACCGCACCCCCTCCTCTTGCACAGAAGTCCAACAGTCAACCATTGAGCCACCGCGCTCCTGAAAACAAGATAATAATGGGAGGAGATTCAAACTGCATACTCCCTTTAAAATCGTATTTCTTGAGGCTAGTTGTCCTTCTATGAATGAAAACTCACAACCCACTTATAACTTCATGATTTGAACTGCTATGGAGTAACATTTACTGTTATCTAGGTTACTGAGTTTTTGTCGTCCAGTGATTTCATGGGGAACACAAGAAGTTTATTTACTAAATTTGGTAAGGTTAAAGTTGCCTTGTTCATTCAAGTTGCCTTGTTCATTTCACGCTGTGGGTTTTGGGCTATGGGTAGGGTCTTATTGGAACACATACGTTATTGTGATGAACTGACGGTAACATAGTCTGAGGTTTGTTTGAGAGAAAATTGTTTAAATTTATTTACTTATGCACAATGGCTAATCGTGATCGTGAGAGTTTTACGGGTGGAGGTACCAAGAGAAAACCACCGTGCATCGATGAGCAACTGTCAGGTCTTCAACATTCTAACTATGTTCAAGCTCCGCTCAAGCTGGGTTACAGTGGTTGAAGACATGTGCACCATTGACGTGCAGTACGCCTTTGTACACAGCGTCATCATGCCCCCCATGTAAGCAACCGGGATAAAGTGCCTTGCCCAAGGACACAACGTGGGTCGTCCTGGACAGGGCTCGAACTTGGGACCTCTAGCATAGAAGTCCAACAGTCTACCACTGAGCCACTGCGCTCTCGAATATTGTTTAACTGGTAGAGTGCTGGAAGCCCATATTTGGGCTTTGTTCTGAAGTGCAGGTACCACAGCTTGAAGGCTGATATTCATTGCATGTACTTTGTATTATGTTTGAAGTGATATTATTTAATCTGTAAGGGTTTGCCTTGTTACAATTTATGGGAGAGTGCCCATAGGCACTCTCCCATAAATTGTAACAAGGCAAAGACATGTGTACAAGATTTGATGGCCAAAAATAATTTAGCACTCTACCAGTTAAAGACTTAAGGTCATATCAAGTATCTAAGGCTCTAGTTAACACTACATAGGATTGAAATCATGTAATTATTCATGACTTTGTAATCCATGCCAGATAATTTTTCTAGTATTCAGATGCTACCATAGAAACAATGTGCAGATTTCAAGTATTTGCAGTGAAGTTAAAAGTGGCATTTTAAATCTCTATTTTCCAGTTTCCAAGAGAGTCAAAGAACACTGTGTTCAAACGCCGATGGCTGTATTACCTCATTTTCTGCTTTATAATGAGTTCTTAAAATTTGGAGAGATTTAATCCAAAAATATTATTTCCCAACTGACTCCATCAGGAAGTTTTTTTTTATTTAATTTAGCACCTGCCCCATGGGGGTGGTCAACTTCTTTTTAGGCATAAAATCATCCAAAATCCTTCAAAACTCATTTTAAAGCAAACAAGAGGCCCCACGGGGCCTGAACAGAGTGCAAGAATGAGTCTACATTAAGCAAGCCATCTCCATAGGCTACAGTGTCAATCTTTGTGTCCCTCAGGAGTGACAAAAATAATCTGGGCATCATGCCTTTTCTTTACTTGATCATAAAGTAAAATGTAGAGCTCCCCTATGAAGCACCTTGATACAACCCATGTGGATTAATCTTAGTACCTCTAGAGGGTACTGAATACAAAATTTTTAATTCTTCAGCAAAATGGCCAATTCCGGCTCCCATAGAGAGCCCTAATGTTAAAAAATTTATAGTAATTTATATATTTTTTATACTTACCAATGACCCAGACTTAGCTGGTGCTAACTCTTAAAATTTTCAGGGCCAAACACAAATTTTGCCCCCCAAATCCCCAAAATTTGCATCAAAATCCAAAAAATCTATGTCTTATATGATCCTCCATACTTTAGTCCACTGAGCATGCGCAGTGTCAAGGAAGTACCGAAATTGGCGCCAAATCTTCATTCTTACAACCAGTGCCTGGTAAGTGTTATGTAATCAGCGGGGAGGTATGAGTTCTCAACTCATGGAAGGGCCATCCCCGTCTGGGTCAATGGTAAGTATAAAAAATATACAAATTACTATAAATTTTTTAAGGGCCTAGGACATAAAGAAAAATCAAATAGGCTCAATTACATGAAAACAGAATTATCCCCTCAAGGAGAAACAGGATTTACATGTATCTTTCTTGTTTATACAAAATAAGAAAGACACATTACCAGTCCGTAATTGAGCACAATAACATCAATGATCTCTATTAACATCCAGTATAACCCATTATACTAATTCTTTAAAGGAAAGCCAATAAATAAAGATAACCCAGAGAATGAGACTCTTTATACTCATTTAAGTGTCCGAGGATTGTATATTATTGCTCATATGACACGTGACATATACAAATGCTTCACACAGAGCTACACTTTAAAAATATTACATAAATGAGATAAACATTAGCTTTACACTTTAAAACCATCCCAGCACCAACTTGGAATTACTGACTCCAGAGGAGGTATTCCCTTGCTTTTCACTATAAAGCACCTGATATAAGGGAACACCATCCTCACCCCCACCTTCCCCTCGCTCTGGATCAATCACCTCAGAACAAAGAGGGCAGCAGGACAGAGTCACTGCTGGAACAGATAGCCTGCATAACTATAGTTGCAACTGTTTAGTGGACGACATTCTGAGCAACAGATAACAGACCTAAACAACGCAGGTTGCCAGAAATAGACTAAATATTTCTAAGGTAAAAATTTGTGAACGTAGAAGGCTGAGACCAGTATGCAGCCTTCATCAAATCGGTAATAGCAATACTATTAGCATAAGCCCAAGATATTGACAGCGCTCTCACTTCATGTGCCAAAATCTTAAGCACAGACTGCTGAGAAGAAGATAATTTTTCATAAGCAGTACGAATAGTCAATTGAATCCCCCTTGTAATAGAATGGACCGTGATGTCCCTTCCATTAGGCAGCAGAGACAGAAAGAAATGTTTTTGTCCCTTTCTGATAAACTCAGATCTAAGTTTGTAAATACGCATAGCTCTAACTGGACACAGCAAAGGCCTAGGGCCATCTGAGGACGGAAGAGCCTTAATAACAATAGGTTCAGGGTACTTATTAGGAGCCTAATTCTAAGCCAAAAATCCAACATTAGTAGTCAAAGTAATAGTATTACCAACACTACGATACTGAGAATCATCAACAGATAGTGCATGAAGCTCACTAGCTCTTCTAGCAGAAGAGAAGGCTTAGCAGAAGAGAAGGCTAAGAGAAAAGCCGTCTTATAAGATGAGTATTTGAAGTCTACCGTATCAAGGGGTTCAAATGGTGCTTCTTTTAGCTTTAGAAGAACCCAAGCTAAATTCCACTTAGGAATTAACCTAAGGGCTCTAGGTCTATTTATCGAAAAGTTTTTAACTAACTTTGATAAAGAGACATTAGATCCAATTTGTAAGCTATCATGATGAGCATAAGTATCCGATAGCATAGACCTATAACCCTTAATAGTTATTGGATGCAGTTTGATCTCATCAAACAAGTAGACCAAAAAATTAGCAATGTCTGGAATGGATGGATCATAAATATCAACAGAATGATCCCTAAACCGAGAGAAAACCTTCCAATTAGCAGCATAATTTAGCGAAGAGGAGGTCCTCCTAGTTAGAAATTGCGTCCACTGCTCGTTCTGTAAAATGCTTGCCGTGCAAGAAGGACCGCACAACGGAAATATGTGAAGGTTGAGACCTTGCGGGCTGTGATGCAGTGTGTGCGATTTCCCCTGTGAAAGAAGGTCCTCCCATGGAAGAAGCTTCCGAGGAATGTCCCACAACAGACACCTGAGTAGATGTATCCATGGTCTCTGGGGTGACAGAGATGCTACTAACAGAATCTTGCGGTGAGATTGCTTGATTTTTTGCAATATCTGTTGAATCAAAGGAGCTGGAGGATATGCGTATCCTATCATTCCGTCCCAAGAGATCGAGAGAGCGTCTACTGCGAACGCTCGAGGATCTGGGCATGGCGACACATAAGTCTGCAACTGATTGTTGAGATGCGTCACAAACAAGTCTATCACAGGACGATCCCATTGGTGGCAGATCTGGTTGAATACTTGTTTGTTGAGAGTCCATTCTGACGGCAACATTCGACCTTACAGAGAAAGGGAGTCTGCTAGAACGTTCAGACAATCCGGAATATGACGGACCGACAGAAGAACCTGATGCTGCAGGACAAACAGAAGGATTCTCTCCGTTAAGTTGAACAATGGAACAGAATGAGTGCCTCCCTGGTTCCGAAAATACGCTACTACTGTCGAATTGTCAGACAGAATTTGAACATGTAAATTCTGAATAATGTTCATCCAATGACATAGCGCAAGCCAAACTGACATCATCTCTTTAATGTTTATGTGCTTGTTTAGGAGCTGCAGATCCCAAAGACCCTGGCACCTCGAATCTGTTGAGCTCAAGGTTGCGCCCCAACCTGTTTGACTCGCATCCGTCATAATCATAAAAATCAGATCTGGCAGTTGCAGTGGCACTCCCTGAGTTTACCACTGAATATCTGCCCAAGTCTGAATCTCTTGTTCTACTTGATTCGACAAGACGATGTTCGTTTCAAGCGAATGAATCTTCACACTCCAATTCTGAGTAAAAAATATCTGGAGTGAATGAGTGCGTAGGCGCCCCATCGGAATAAGATCAGCGGCGGCTCTGCACAAACCTATCAGTCGCATGAATTCTCTCGCTGTTACTACATCTGAGTGAAGACAAAAGCGAGCGTAACAACTGACTAATTTTGCTCTGGGTAACGGCAGACGAACCAGATTGTTGTGCGTCTCGAAGATCATTCCCAAGTGGATGAACGACTTGAACGGAACTAGATCCGACTTCTTTTCGCTTACTATGAAACCGAGACATCGGAGCAGTTGAAGCAGACTCTGAACATCGTTCTGAAGCGTTATTCTGTTGCCGTACATCTGAAGAATGTCGTCCAAGTAGGCCGACGTTACCGCAGACGAATGAGCTTGGAAATGAGTCATTACCGAGTTCACTATTCAAGTGAAGGCCCAGGGCGCTAGTTTCCGACCGAAACACACTGCTCGGAACTGATAAACGACTCCTAGGACAGCAAAGCGAAGGTACTTTCTGAACACCAGATGTACCATGACGTGAAAGTATGCATCCTTGAGATCAATGCTTGCAGCCACGATAAGCTTGTTTATCCAGCTTAGATCTATAACTGGACGAAACGAGCCGTCTGTTTTTGGTACCAGGAACAGGTGACTGTAGAAACCGGGAGATTCCTGGTTTTCTACAACCTCTATTGTATTCTTCTCCAGAAGAGATTGGACCTCTGATAGAAGCGAATCTCTCTTCTGAAGGTTTGACGCAAGCTGAGTCCAACGTGGACTTCGTGTTAACAGAGGTTTTTCCCTGAAGAACAGTTTTAGACCTTCCGAAATAACCCCTGAACCCATGGGTCGTCCGTAATTGACAACCAATTGGTTATGAATCTCGACAGCCTTCCGCCCACTGGAGCGCAATAGAGGTTCTGACCATCACCTCCAGGACCTGCGAGGCTTGCGGGAGGAGAAACTAGGTCCTCCCCGACACGCACCTCGACCAGTCGACCTGGGGGCATCTGACCGGTTGTCTCGGCCAGCATTACGACTCCTCCCTGAGTCGCTACTCTGCCGGTCTTTGGAGTAAGACGTAGAGGCTTTCTTAGATCCTCTATAGGAACTTCCCTTGGATGTACTCGCCCCGGAAGTCCCTGAATTACTCCTCTCTGCTGAGTCCGTTTTTTTCGAAACGGACTTACAAGAGCAGAGAGTTCGAAGCTTTCTTAGTAATCTGATCATAGATTAGCGAAAGCTTACCATCAAAGAGAAGCTCTCCTGAAACCGGAGCGACTCGAAGAGAGTTTTTCACCTTAGAATCCACTCTTGTGGACGAAGCTAGGGCAGCATGACATCTAATTAACTAATTTGCCACTGAAAGGGTGAAGTTATACGTGGAATATGCTACAGTCCTCGAAAGAACTATCAAGGAAGTTTGAACATCCTGGAATTCTTTTCCATCGAGACGTTGTGATAATGCTCTGGTAAGGTGATCTGCATAAGATAAGGCGTCTAAACTGGCTCTGTTAGATGAGATTGTCGTCTCCAATGTATTGGAGAGAATCGACATAGACGCCGGCAATGACAACTCCAAGTCTTCTGCCTGGGCGTCCAAACACAGTTGAACTCTCGGATCGCCCTGTCCTGCCGTTTCAAATCTATTTCTACTGTTGATGAATGGCAGATGAAGAGCATGAGACAATAAGAAACTGGATCTGCCAGTCTTAGAGGCTAGCCTGAAAATAGCGTCATTCAGCAATTCAAAACCGGAGACAATATCTGGACTGGGCCAGAAACTCAGGCGCGATGTCCTTATCCTGGCTGAAAAAGTCTGTGTCCAGTGATGCTATCAGTCTCTTATCTGGAATTGCAGCTCTCTGGTCCGGAGGAACAACTTCTGGAAGGTGTTGCCAGATGAAATCCACGGCCACCTTATGTTGTTCTGAAAGGGAAAATTCTAGCTCCGCTGATTCCCTTTCACCATGCGACTGGACCAAATGTGAATCTCGGTCGTCACTTTCTGACACTGCAGGGGCACGTACCGACCCAGCTTCCTCAGACAGTTCCTGATCTGAAAGAGTTTATGAAGATTGCTGGGATGCTGCGATGAGTTGTGCTATCTGCGATAGCAAGTCCGTCATGGAGGCCTGTGGAGCCGCGGTCTTATGTTGTTTAGCCGCTGGAAGCTCCTGGGACGGTAGCTCTTGCATAATTCTTTTATGTGAACGTCACGACTGGTAAGGCCTCGTGTCCTTGGCTACCGGATGGAGTGACCTGGTCGACGTGGAATCCCTGGTTGGCGAAGCAGGCTGGATATCTGCGGTCACATAGCCAAGGTGCAGTCGTGTGTGCTGACGTGTGGATGAGGAAGCCAGCAGACTAGCCGTGCCTGGCTGTCTATGCGATGGAGCGTCCCGAGCAGGAGGAGTGGACGTATGCTCCGACCGATGAACGTTACATACAACAACATCTGGGCCCAGATGTTGCTGTAAGAGAGCGGGACCTCTCTCGCTCGCGGTCCGGATAGACCTGAACGAGCTAGCTACCGGACTGTCTGGCTTTCTCTGTTCAATCCTCCGATCCGTCGTCGCCGGGTGTGCGTGATCCGAGTTTATAGTGCTCGCAACACCCCTTCTCCTCTCTTGGACCGCAACAGACGAACCTGGCATCACATCACCACTTTACGAGTGATAGCTTCACCAGGCGAGCTAGCTGGCGACAAGGTCGTCAATCCTACTAAGGATCTAGGCACTTGTCGTATTTCGTTGAGCACTTTGGCCGCTAGCTCTTCATTTGATTGCGACGAAGGTAGCACACTTCCTGAAGACATCACGAAAACATCACCCTGTTCTTGTTCCTCAGAAAAAGAGACTGAAAAACTAGAGTGATCCTGTGGCGAGAGGACCGGCATGGACCTCTCCTACTAATAATATACCGTGACAAATGTCTCCAATGTTTGTCATCCCAATTGGCACACACTGAGCAAGAATTAATGCGAGTACATTGACTACAGCAAATACAATGAGCATGAGAATCAGAGGAAGACTTCCTTGATTTACAATTTGAACAATATTCTTTCATATTTTGAAAAAATATTAAACAACCGTAGTACTTACACTAACCCTTGAAACTACAGAGATACATAATAATAATATAATCCATTATAAAAATTTTGAAAAATAATTCAAAAGAAAAAATTTTCGAAAAAAGTTCGAGATGAGCCCAAGTTTCCAAAGGGAATAATGAGCCCAAATGGATCCCAAAAAGGCCTAAGTGTGGACAAAAATTTTAAAACATATCTAAAAATTAATGTTACACTTACGGACAATATTAATGTATCTGGCTATGAACAAAACCTTATAGAAGACAAGGTATCACTGTCAGAAGTAACCGTTGTCAACGTAAACAAAAGTGAATAAAAACCGGAAACAAAACTCCAGGCACTGAAAATATGGCCCGAAATCAGTAACCAATTTTAAAACACTATCTGATGTAAAACAGAAACTTCCACAGAAAAAACTGCAGTACATCGGATGGTAGATGCATGACCAAAACGCCTAAACACCCCTAGGGTGATGATGTAACCATGGGGAAAACAGAATAAACATTCTGTAACAAAGCTAAAAACTCCCAAGAAATTTCAGTAAACAAATTTAAAAAATTATGCCAAACGCATGGGAGATTAGCTAGGGGGGTATCAAGGAAAGGGAGAGAGGAAACACTGAACAAACAGTGGCGATTTCATAGCAAGAATGAAAACATCGGGCCCATGCCCCGAAATAATTTTGCATAAAAATTATAAGTTACAGCCCTGAACACATCCTTCCACTGTTTCTTCCTCTCATCCTCTTATTTCATCCTTGGATCCACCATTTCCTTCATGATTTTGTGTTTGGCATCATTTCAACTGAGATTATAAGCACAGATATCAGTGAGATGTTACTGATTGAAGGGCCAAACAAAGAATGAAGATTTTGCGCCAATTTCGGTACTTCCTTGACACGATGCATGCGCAGTGGACAAAAGTATGGAGGACCATATAGGACATGGATTTTTTGGATTTTGATGCAAATTTTGGGGATTGTGGGGGGGGGGGGGGGGGGGGGAAATTTGTTTGGCCCTGAAATTTTAAGAGTTAGCACCAGCTAAGTCTGGGTCATTGGAACGGTATAAAAATATTAACCCAGGCTCTTGATTTGAACACAGTTGAATCTAACTTCCCTAGAGATGTTGTGTACCGAATATGAAAGCATTCTGACTGTTGGATCTGAAGAAGAGAAATTGTAAAGAAATTTCATCGAATTGCACTAAGTTCAAATTTGGGCTACCATAGCAAGCCCAAATATTAACCTGTGGATCCAATTTGAACAAACTTGAATCTGAACCCCCTAGAGATGTTGTATACCAAATGTGAAAGCATTCTGACGAGTGGATCTGAAGAAGAAGATTTTTGAAGAAATTCCCTCATATTGTACTAAGTTAAATTTCATGTTCCCATACGGAGCCCAAATATTAACCTAGGCACTCGTATTGAACAACCTGGAATCTGACCCCCTTGGAGATGTTGTATGGCAAATATGAAAGCATTCCAACTAGTGGGTCTGAAGAATAAGATTTTTAAAGAAATTTCCTCGTATTGCACAAAGTAATGAAAGTGTCAGTGACACTGTAGCTCAACTTGACAAACTTGAACTTGGTAAGTTATAAATGAAATAGCAAAATTGAAGATCATTGGTACCAATGTCATTTTTTTTGCCAGTGGCAACATTTTTTGACAGAAACCGAAGAAAATCGATAGCTCCCATCTAGAGGCCTCCCCAAACAAGCATGCCAGGTTTCAAAGCAATCCGATCATAAATGTGCCCTGTAGGGTGTGCCAAAGGGAAATATGGAGGTCTGACTAAACTTAGTTCTTCGAACGTTGGCCGTGGCAACATTTTTTGCCGGAAATTGAAGAAAATCGATAGCTCCCATCTAGAGGTCACCCTAAATAAGCATACCAGGTTTCAAAGCAATCAAATCATAAATGTGCCCTGTAGGGTGTACCAAAGGGAAATATTGTGGTTTGACTAAACTAAGTTCTAAGAACGTTGGCCGCTGGAACATTTTTTGACGGAAAATGAAGAAAATCGATAGCTCCCATCTAGAGGTCACCCCAAACAAGCATACCAATTTTCAAAGTAATCTGATCATAAATGCGACCTGTGAGGTGTGCCAAAGGAAATTGTGGACGTACGTACTAACGTACTAACGTACGTACGTACGTACGTACGCCGACGGACGAGAAGTGATGGCAATAGCTCAGCTTGACTTTGTCAAGTTGAGCTAAAAATTTGGGCTACCACAGTGAGCCCAAATATATACCTAGGGATCTGATTTGAACAAACTTCAATCTGACCCCCTTAGAGATGTTGCACACCAAATATCAAAGCAGTCTGACTGGAGGATCTGAAGAAGAAGATTTTTTTAAATTACCCTCCATATTGAACAAAGATAAAATTTAGGCTTCCGTAGGAAGCCCAAATATTAACCTAGGGATTTGGTTTGAACAATCTTGAATCTGACCCTCATAACAATGATGTATACCAAACATTAAATGATTCTGACTGGTGGTTCTGAAGAAGAAGATTTTTAAAGAATATTCCCAATATTACCCTATGTTAAAACTTTGGGCTCCTGTAGAGAGCCCAAATATGAACCAATGAGCTTTATTTCAACAAACTTTTATCTGACCCCCCTATGAATGCTGTATACCAAATATCAAAAGCTTCTGATGATTGGTTCTGGAGAAAAGATTTTTTAACATTTTTGCAAATATGCTGACTCAGCATTTTTTCGATGCCCATTACAAACACCCTAACATAACCGATGGTAATTTTTTGTTACCATTTAATTCTACTGGTCCTAAGGATACTTCATACCAAATAACAGCTCTCTGTTCCGTGTGGTTTGAGAAATATGGGCGTTTGAAAATATTTCTATTTTTAGCTCCCGGGGTTCCCATGGGGATGCAGGATTTTTTTTTTGCATGGGTCAAGTACTTATGACCCAATAATACCACAAACCAAATTTGGTTCATACCGGACCATCTGTTCAGAAAGTTACAAAATTTATAGTAATTTATATATTTTTTATACTTACCAATGACCCAGACATAGCTGGTGCTAATTCTCAAAAATCTAGGGCCAAACACAAATTTTGCCCCCCTATCCCCAAAATTTGCATCCAAAACCGAAAATAACATGTCCTAAATGGTCCTCCATACTTTTCCTCCACTGCGTATGCACAGTGTCAAGGAGGTCTCGAAATTGGCGCCAATTATGATTCTTACAAGCAGTGCCTGGTCAGCGCCATGTACTCCACGGGGAGGTACGAGTTCCCAACTCCTGGGAGGGCCATCCCCATCTGGGTCATTGGTAAGTATAAAAAATATATAAATTACTATAAATTTTTTAACATTTTTATACTGTACCAATGACCCAGACATAGCTGAATAGAAAAAAGGCTGGAGGGCCTAGGATATAGAGGAAAATCCAATGAGCTCAACTATATATAATAGAGTTATCCCCTCGAGGAGTAAAGGAGGATTAGGCTTTACATGTATCTTTCTTATTTATGACAAATTAGAAAGACACAACACCTTTCATAATTGAGCATAATAACATCCATGTTCTCCATTAACATCCAGTATAACCCTTTCTACTAATTATTTTTAAAGTAAGCCAATAAATAAAGTCCAGAGAATTGAGACTCTTTATACTCACTAAAATTGTCCGAGGATTGTTTATTAACGCCCGTTTGACACGTGACATATACAAATGCTTCACACCGAGCTACACTTTAAAAATATGACATGAATGAATTTAAACATTAGCTTTACACTTTAAAACCATCCCGGTACCGACTCAGAATGACTGACTCCGGAGGAGGTATCCCCTTGCTTTTTCACTATAAAGCAGGTGACCTAAGGGAACACCCTCCCCCCCCCCCCCCCTTCCCCTTGCCCTGGGTCAAATAGCCCAGAGCGAAGAGGGCAGCAGGACAGAGTCACTGCCAGAACAGAAAGCCTGCATAACTATAGTTGCAACTGTTTAGTGGACGGCATTCTGAGCAACAGATAACGGACCTGAACAATGCAGGTCTCCAGAAATGGACTCAATATTTCTGAGATAAAAATTTGTGAATGTGGATGGCTGAGACCAATATGCAGCCTTCAGTAAATCTGTAATAGCAACACTATTTGCATAAGCCCAAGATGTAGAAAGAGCTCTTACTTCATGAACGGAAATCTTAAGCACAGACTGCTGAGTTGAAGATAGATTATCATAAGCAGTACGGATAGTTAATTGAATCCATCTAGCAATAGAATGGACCATAATGTCCTTTCTAGTAGGCATCAGAGACAGAAAGAAGCGTTTTCGTCACTTTCTGATAAACTGAGATCTTCGTTTATAAAAACGTAAAGCTCTAACCGGACAGAGTAAAGGCCTATGCCCGTCTGAAGACGGAAGGGCCTTAATTACAATAGGTTCCGGATATTTATTAGGAGCCTGATTCTTAGCCAAAAATCCAACATTAGTAGTAAAGGTAATAGTGTTCCCGACATTACGATAGTGAGAATCGTCCACAGATAGTGCATGAAGCTCACTGACTCTTCTAGCAGAAGAGAAAGGTAAGAGAAATGCTGTCTTATAAGATAAGAATTTGAAGTCCACTGTCTCAAGAGGCTCAAATGGCTTTTCTTTTAGTTTAAGAAGAACCCAAGCTAAATTCCATTTAGGAATTAATCTAAGGGTTCTAGGTCTATTTATCGAGAAGTTTCTAACTAATTTAGATAAAGAGACATTAGATCCAATTTGTAAACTATCATGGTGTGCATAGGTATCAGATAACATAGACCTATAACCTTTAATAGTAAGAGGCTGCAGTTTGATCTCATCAAACAAGTATACTAGAAAGTTTGCAATGTCTGGAATGGAGGGATCAAAAATATCAACAGAATGATCCCTGCACCAACAACAAAAGACCTTCCACTTAGCCGCATAGTTTAGCGAAGAGGAGGTCCTCCTACAGTTAGAAATTGCGTCCACTGCTCGTCCTGTAAAATGCTTGCCGTGCAAGAAGGACCGCACAACGGAAATACATGAAGGTTGAGACCTTGCGGGTTGTGATGTAGTTGATGCGATTTCCCCTGCGAAAGAAGATCCTCTCGTGGAGGAAGCTTCTGCGGTATGTCCCACAGCAGACACCTGAGTACATTTATCCACGGTCTCTGTGGAGACAGAGATGCTACCAACAGAATTTTGCATTGAGATTGTTTTATCAGCAATATCTGCTGAATCAACGGCACTGGAGGATACGCATATCCTATCATTCCGTCCCACGAGATCGATAGAGCGTCTACTGCATATGCTCGAGGATCCGGACATGATGACACATACGTTTACAACTGATTGTTGAGCTGTGTCGCAAATAAGTCTATCATTGGCCGCTCCCATTGGTAGCAAATCTGATTGAATACCTGTTTGTTGAGAGTCCATTCTGACGGCAACAAGCGACCCTTCCATGAAAGGGAGTCTGCTAATACATTCAGACGACCCGGAATATGACGGACCGAAATTAGAACTTGGTAGAACTTGGTGTTCTAGTACAAACAGAAGGATTCTTTCCATTAAATTGAATAACGGAATGGAATGAGTGCCTCCCTGGTTCCGAATATACGCTACTACTGTCGTATTGTCGGACAGGATTTGGACATGTGCTTTCTGAATAATGTTCATCCAATGACATAGTGCAAGACAAATTGACATCATTTCTTTGATGTTTATGTGCTTGCCTAGAAACTGCAGATCCCAAAGACCCTGGCACTTCGAATCCGTTGGGATCAATGTTGCACCCCAACCTGTTTGACTGGCATCCGTCATAATAGTAAAACTCGGATCCGGCAACTGCAGTGGAACTCCCTGAGTCAACCACTGAATGTTTGCCCAAGTCTGAATCTCTTGTTTCACTTGATTTGACAAGAGAACGTCTATATCGAGCGAATGAATCTTTACTCTCCAATTCTGAGTCAAGAAAATTTGGAGAGGACGAGTGCGTAACCGCCCCATCGGAATGAGATCCGCAGTGGCTCCGCACAGACCTATCAGTCTCATGAATTCTCTCGCTGTGACTTTGTCTGAGTGAAGACAATAGCGAGCGTAACAACTGATTAATTTCGCTCTGGTTAACGGCAGACGAACGAGATTGTTGTGCGTCTCAAAGCTCATTCCCAAGTGGGTGAATGACTTGGACGGCACCAGATCCGACTTCTCCTCGTTTATTTTAAAACCGAGACGTCTGAGTAAAAAAAGCAGATTCTGCACATCGTTCTGAAGCGTCAACTCCTGGCCGTACCTCTGAAGAATGTCGTCCAGGTAGGCCGACGTTACCGCAGATGAATGAGCTCGGAAATGCATCATTACCGAGTTCATTATTCGAGTGAAAGCCCAGGGCGCTAGGTTCAAACCGAAGCACATCGCTCGGAACTGATATACAACTCCTAGGACTGCGAAGCGTAGATACTTTCTGAATGTCGGATGTACCATGACGTGAAAGTACGCATCCTTGAGATCTATGCTTGTAGCATAGTCGTTCACCCGAATACTCGCTCTGACTGATCGAATTGTCTCCATATAGAACTTCAGAGCGACGATCAGCTTGTTTATCCAGCTCAGATCTATGACTGGACGGAACGAGCCGTCTGGTTTCGGAACCAGAAACAGATGGCTGTAGAAACCCGGTGATTCCTGGTTTTCTACGACCTCTACCGCGTTCTTCTCCAGAAGAGACTGTACTTCTGATAGAAGAGCGTCTCTTTTCTGCGGATTTGACGGAAGCTGAGTCCATTTTGGACTTCGAGTTAATGGAGGCTTTCATTTGAAGGATATTCTTAGTCCTTCCGAAATTACCCCTCGAACCCAGGGGTCGTCCGTAATTGACGCCCAATTGTTTATAAAACTCGACAATCTTTCGCCTACCGGAACACGATAGAGGTTCATACCATTACCTCCTGGACCTGCAAGGCTTGCGGAAGGAGAAACTACGTCCTCCACGACCCGCACCTCGCCCCATCAACCTAGGGTCGTCTGACCGGTTATCTCGGCCAGTATAACGTCCCCTATGTGAGTCGCTGCCTTGACGGTCTCTAGAATAAGACCTAGAGGACGCATAGGAACCTCTATAGGAACTTCCCTTGGGCGTACTTGTCCCAGAAGTGCCTGTCTTACTCTTTTCTGCTGTATCCAACTTTTTAGAAGCGGATTTGAATAGCAGAGAATCCGAAGCTTTTTTAGTTATCTGATCATAGATTGCTGAAAGCTTGCCGTCGAAGAGAAGCTCTCCGGAGACCGAAGCGACTCTGAGAGAGTTTTTCACCTTACCATCCACGTGCGTGGATGTAGCTAGGGCCGCGTCACGTCTAACCAAATCCAGGTTTGCCACTGAAAGGGTGGAGTTATACGTGGAATAAGCTATGGCCCTCGAAAGAACTCTTAAGGAGGATTGTATATCCTGGAATTCTTTCCCTTGAAGATGTAATGATAATGCTTTAGTAAGGTGATCTGCTTATGATAAAGCGTCTAAGTTAACTCTATTAGACATTATTGTCGTTTCCAACGTCGTGGTTGGAATTGACATAGACGACGGTATAGACAATTCTAGGTCTTCAGCCTGGTCGTCTAGATGCAGAGGAACTCTCGGTATGCCCTGTCCTGCCCTTTCGAATTTATTCCTTGAATTGATGAAAGGCAGATGTGGAGCATTTACGGACAAGAAACCATACTTGCTCGTTTTGGTAGCAAGCTTATATATAGCGTCATTCAAGAGTTCAAATGTTCTTGTGACATTATTGGACTGTGTTGGAAACTCAGGGACGATGTCCCTAAACCGATCAAAAAATTCTGTGTCCAGTGACGCTATCAGTCTCTTATCTGGCATCGCAGCATTCTGGTCCGACAGAACAACCTATGGAAGATAATGCCGGATAAAATCTACGACAGCTTTATGTTGTTCCGAAAGGGAAAACTCCAGCTCCACTGAATCCCTTTCGCCATCCTGTCGGACCATATGAAGTTCTCGGTCGTCCGTACCTGATGCTTCAGCGGAGCATACCGACCCAGCGTCGTCGGATAATTCCTGATCCGACAGAGATTCTGTCGTCTGCTGGGATGCTGCAATAAGTTGTGCTATTTGTGATAGCACGTCCGTCACTGAGGCCTCTGGATCAGCGGTCTTACGTTGCTTTGCCGCTGGAAGCTCCCTGGACATTGACTCCTGCATATTTCTTTTATGCGAACGTCCGGAGTCTTCAGGCCTCGTGTCCCTGGCTACCGGATGACGTGACCTGGTCGCCGTGGAATCCCTGATCGGCGAAGCTGGCTGGATATCCGTGGTCACGTAGCCAAGGTGCGGTCGTGTGAGCTGCCGTGAGGATGAGGAAGCCATATTGACAGTCTCTTCGGACTGTTTATATAACGGAGTGTCCCGTGTGGCGGACGTATCCTCCGATTGCGAAACGTTTTGTACCAGAACATCTAGTCCCAAATGTTGTTGTACGAGAGAGGGACCTCTCTCGCTCACAGCCCAGATGGACCTGGACGAGCTAGGAACCGGACTAATAGGCTTCCTCCTTTCTATCCTCTGATCCGTCGTCACTGGGTGTGCACTTTGTGTTATTATAGTGCTCGCATCACCCAAATCTCCTTCCTGGACCGCAACGGACGAACCCGGCTGCCGAGCCATTCGATGAATGGTCGCTACACTGGGCGAGCTAGCAGACGCCAATGCCGTCGATCCTACTAGGGACCTCTTAGGCAACTGACGTATTTCCATGAGCACTTTTGCCGCTAGCTCTTCATTTAACTGTGACGACGGAGGCACACTTTTGGAAGACATCACGGAAACATCACCCTGTTCTTGTTCCTCTGAAAAAGAGATTGAAAAACTAGAGTGACCCTGCGGAGAAAGGACCGGCATGGCCATACCGTGACACACGTTTCCAATGTTTGTCATCCCAATTGACACACACTGAGCAGGAGTTAGTGCGAGTACGCTGACTACAATTAATACAATGATTATGAAGTCAGAGGAAGATTTCCTCTTATTACAATTTGAACAATATCCTTTCATTGTGAAAAGAACACAAACAGTCCTAGTACTCGCACCAACCCCTGAAAACAAAGATACATAATAACATGATCCATTAACATATAGAAAAAATAAATGAAATCAAAAAAATTTTTTTTAAAAATATTTTTTCAGAAAAGCCCAAGTTTCTGAAAGTAACGTTGAGCCCCAATGGATCCCAAAAAAGCCTAAGTGTGGACAAAATTTTTAAAAATATTTCAAAAAAATTAATGCAACACTTACGTATAATAATAATGTATCTTGTTATGATTAAACTAATACAAAGACAAGAAATCACTCTCAACAGAAACCGTTGTCAATGTAAACAAGAAGTGTATAAAAACCGGAAACATGACTCCAGGCACTGATAAACATGGCCCGAAATCAGTTACCAATTACAACACTATCTGATGCAAAACAGAGACGTCCAGGGAAGAAACTGCAGAACATCAGATGGTAGATGCAGAACACAACGCCTAAACACCCATGGGTGAGGACGTAAACATGGGGAAAAAACAGAATTCATTCTGTTACCAAGCTAAAACTCCCAAGAAATTTTAGTAATAATATTACAGAAAATATGCCAAAAGCATGGGAGAATAGCAATGGGGGGACTAAAGGAAAGGGAGAGAGGAAACACTGATCAAGCAGTGTAACTTTATAGCAAGAATGACAACAACAGGCCCATGCCTTGAAATTAGGGAACATAACATAATTTCATAAAAAAATTTTTAAGTTACAGCCCTGATTATTTCCTGCCACTAATTTTTCCTCTCCTCCTTCTATTTCCTCTTTAGATCCACCATTTCTCTAATATTTATGTGTCTGGCATCATTTAAACTGAGATTTACAAGCACAAATATCAGTCAGATGTGAACTGATGAAGGCCCAAACAAAGAATGATAATTGGCGCCAATTTCGAGACCTCCTGGACACTGCACATGCGCAGAGGAGGAAAAGTATGGAGGACCATTTAGGACATGTTATTTTTGGTTTTGGATGCAAATTTTGGGGATAGGGGGGCAAAATTTGTGTTTGGCCCTAGATTTTTGAGAATTAGCACTAGCTATGTCTGGGTCATTGGTACAGTATAAAAATATAGAAATTTTGGGCTGGGGCCAAAAATCTTACCCCTCCTATTACAAAGCCAAATATTACTTCACGAACTTCTTTTGAACAAACTTGATTCTACACCTCATATGGAAGCTCCATAGCAAATATCAAGTCATTGTACACACTGGTTCTTGAGAAGAAGATTTTAAAAATATTTTGGAGCATTTTCCCCCACTCCCTCCCTATTGGGGCTGGGCATGTTGAGTTGAACAAAAATGAAATGCCCCTTTGGGACCATCACTCACACAAACTTTCACTTGAATTGGCCCAGTGGCTTTGGAGGAGAAGACCAAAACATGGTGTTGACGGACGACGGACGGAGAGCGATGAGATTAGCTCAGCTTGACTTTGTCAAAATGAGCTAAAAAAAAAATTTCATCAAATGATACCCCACACCAGAGCCTCATTAGGCTGGTGGACCTCATTTGAACAAATGTTAAAATCATTATCCACCCACATACAAATCTGACAAAATTTAGCCACAATTGGAACTGTCACTAGTGAATCTCGAAGAGTCTTGGTTAAATTTCAAATCCCTCTGATGCCCCCATGCCCAAAGTATAATGCCTTGAATAAACTTTGTATAAGTAGAAATTCAGACTTATATAAAGGTAGATCTGACATGAGTCCACAGACTTGATATTTGAACAAACTAGAATCCCCGCCCCCCCTCCCCCCAACCACTACTCCTATGATGTTGCATATCAAGTAGCAAAATATTCTAACTGGTGGATAAAAAATCAGAAGAGGGTTTTTATTAAAAATATTCCTCATATTGCACTTGGTTAAAACATGGAACTTCATGGGCAGCCCTAATGTAAACTTGTGCACTTGATTTGAATGATTAGCTGCTTGATATCAAATAGATTTTGGGTTGTGGATCTGAAGGAGATTTTTAGAGAATTTCCTCATATTTCATAGTAAATTCTCCTTGGGGTTCTATCTTAAATTTCAAACCCCACTTATTAATTCATTCATTGTTTAATGTCACTTTCAGCATCTTTGTCAAATCCCACTGGTGCTGCCACGTCCAAATTAGTCAAGTGTAATGCCCTGAACAAATCTTAATCTAGTAGTCATAGTAAAGCTATTACCGAATATCAGATTTCATCTGGTGGATCTGAAAAAAAAGCTGTTTGAAGAATATTCCTCAAATCGCATACAGTTAAAATTCAGGTTGCCATAAAGAGCCCAAATATGACCCCAGAGACTTGATTTGAACAAACTTGAATATCTGCTTGACCACCCCCCCCCCCCCAAACCCACCCCTCCCAAGGATGATGTATACTAAATGACGAAGGATTCTGATGGCTGTATCTGAATAAAAGGTTTTTGAAGAATTTTCCTCATATTAAAATTCAGACTTTCATAGGAAGCTCTAATATGAACCCAGCAGCATGATTTGAACAAAGTGGAATCTCTCTCCCCTGAGGACGTTATATACAAATATCAAAAGATTCTGACTAGCATATTTGAAGATTTTTAAAGGATTTTCCTCATATTGCATGAAGGTTAAAATCTGGTATCCCATAAGGAGCCCAAATATGAACCTGACCCCCAGAAGGATGCTGAGCATCAAATATGAAAATATCCTGACTGGTGAACATGAAAAGGTTTTAAGAGAAGATTCGTCATACTGCATCAAGTTAAAATTTGGGTCAAATATGACCTCAGGGACTTAAATCTCACTCCTCTAATGATTCTGTATTACCAATAACAAAACAAGTAACAAAAGATTTTGTCTAGCGGATCTGGAAATAATTATTAAAGAATTTCCCTAATATTGTACTAAGTAAAGTTTGGGCTCCCTTAATGAACCCAAATATGAACCCAGTGACTTGATATGATGGTATGAAGTGTGGTTTAGCCAATTGCCGATACCTGTGCTGCCCACTTGAGAGGACTTCCACCTCAGGCACTGGCTACCAGATCCTATTTATTAATTTATTGGTGTTTACAGTTATTTTCAGCATCTTTGTCTACACCATGACTGCACGATAGATATGAAGTCAAGTTGAGCCAACCTTCGATACCTATACCAATACTGCCAACTTTGGAGGACTTCCATCCTAGGCATGGATTCAGGGTCCTATTTTACAAGTAAAGCAGAACTTTTTTCCCCACAGTAAACTAGCACTGCTCTCAATACAGGGGGTTCCCACAGGATATTTTACAAGTAAAACCGAACATGCTTACAACAGTGAACATGGGCTGCTCCACTTTCTGGTTTCCAATAGAATAACAAATGGACTACATTTAACTTCAAACACAAAACTATTTACAAGACCTTTAAAACAAGCTTGACTAGTTATCTGCAGGTGAGTTGAACAATAAATTCCCATTAATTGAATAAAAAGAGCTATCGAAACATCAAAACATTTTGTTGACAGATATAACAAATAATTGGTTATAGCAGATTTTGTTTAATCCCAGGCGAGGCCTGTTTCAATCATGCTGGGCTAAGAATCCATAATAAGTATTGTCATGAACTCATTAACTATGTGTTGGGATAAAGCAAAATCAGTGAATAAATGTTTATAGAAATTTGAACTCAACAGAAAAGGCCACAGCAGATCGACAGTTGAGATTAACTAAATCCTTATGCAAAATGAGTAAATATTTGATTATATTATTCATATGCATAAAATGCCGTGTTTCAGCACAACTGAAGTTTGATTTATATCTTTTGCACATAATTTCGGATACTGCGATTTTACTTTGTTATACAGTTATAATGAATAACGCTTACAGCAGCAAACTCATTTTTGGGATCTCTGTGATATCACTATAACTCAGTTTATCTATTTATTAAGGTTTAATGACACATTAACAGCCAAGGTAATATCGTGTCGGTGACAGTTTTACAGTGGGGGGAGGGGAGGAAGCCTGAGTACCAGGAGAGAACCACCGGGCAACGATGAGCAGCTGCCAGCTCCCCAACATCGTAACTCCACACTGCAGCACAGGCAGGGTTTGATGAAGTTGAAGACATGCGCACAATCAACGTGCAGTTCGCCTTTGCGCACAGCGTCATCGTGTCCCCATGTTGACAACTGGGGTTAAGTGCCTTGCACTATAACTGAGTTTTAATGTATATCTTTTTTGAGGGAGGTCCATGGGCTCTGTCAAAACAAGGTATAATGCAATCAATTCTCAGTTTATTACATGAATGTGAGAAATTGAGCATATTCTGGTTAACCCTTAAGAGCCTCAGATTAATTCTTACAATAATTACTACCTTCTACACAAGCAAGCCTGAATAAAAGCAACCTGTCATTTGCAAAATGAGGTCCCCAGAGCGTGAATTTGCTGATGCTATCCCATACAGTGGGCCAATTTATCCTCTAGGTGCATCTTTCTGTTTTGGCTCATGACCTTGATTCAGACTGAGGTTCACAGAGAGTAAATTTTGTGATGCTACCCTTCTGTGCAGGGTAGCATCACCAAAATCACCCTCTGGGGACCTCATTTTGCAGATGACAGTCTGCATATTTTCAGGCTTGTACACAAGTGCACAAATGCAGATGACTTAACAGTAGGACTGCATGGTATTTTAATATATTGGTACTGAAATCTTCACTGGTTGAGTATCGTCCACAAAAAATGAATACAGGTATATAATGAGCAATAATATTGAATTTTGATTGCACAATGCCAGGATTTATAGTTCACTGTTCATTGAAAACTAAATGTAAATAATGTGTGACAATAGGGAAGACATGCCTACAAAAATTATAAGTTGAATATACTTTCAAAACTATATGAATACAAGAGCAACACTAATGCGTGTGCTAATGCCCCGAAGGTAGCCAAGTCATACTCACATGTGGATAATCAGACAACAGCTTCATTGCTGCTACATTGCAGAACAACACTACATTGCAGAACAACAGTAAGGAATGGCAAAGTGCCAATAAAATTATTATTACTTATATTTTGTTAATATGTTTTGTAACAACAGACAACAGCTTCACTGCTGCTACATTGCAGAACAGCACTAAGGCGTCAGTAATAGAGAAAAAGTTATAAAAATAATTGCAGATGACTTGAATGGTGCCATATTGAATAATAACTGAAAGAGGCAAAAATAGGAATAGTACATACCTTTGTTAAAAATTCTCAAACCAGTGAAAAAGTAGAACTGGTCTTGCATCTTTTCCAAGTGAAAAAGGGGGCATAACTGCATCAAAAATTGCTGAGTCAAACCTCAAATTGAAACCGACCTGTACTTTGACATGAGTAATCAGCATATAAAATTTGAAACTCATCGGTTCAGCCAAACAATTTTAATTGGTAGGAAACCAAAAAATCATCAATTTTCAAAGTAAATAAGGGACATAACTCCTGTAAGATTTGTCAGACGAAACCCTAGGTACAAGGGCATCCATTCCCCCAAGCTGCCCTATCACCATACTCAAGAACATTAAAATCCGACAACTGATGTTCGAGTTATAATACAAAATGTTTGTACGGATGGACAGAAAAAGTAAATAAGGGACATAACTCCTGTAAGATTTGTCGGACGAAACCCTAGGTACAAGGGCATCCGTTCCCCCAAGCTGCCCTATCACCATACCAAAGAACATTAAAATCCGACAACAGATGTTCGAGTTATAATACAAAATGTTCGTATGGACAGACGGAAAAAGTAAATAAGGGACATAACTCCTGTAAGATTTGTTGGACGAAACCCTAGGTACAAGGACATCCCTTCCCCCAAGCTGCCCTATCACCATACCAAAGAACATTAAAATCCGACAACTGATGTTCAAGTTATAATACAAAATGTTCGAACGGATGGACGGAGAGACAGAGACCTCCACTATATACACCTCGAAAAAATTTTTCGGGGGCATAATTACATAATACCTACTGCTCTGGTAAGATGCATGATTAATGAGATGGTTAGTCTATCTGAACGAAATGTTGATACAAAAAGTGAGCCATAAGATTGTAGATTCTGAAACATATCTTTTTGCAGATGATACATAAATGTTTAGAGAGATAACCAACGAAGAAGAGTGACACATGGTTGCTGAGATTCCACCCTGACAAATGTAAATATATGAGAATATGTAAAGACCTTGACAGGACAGACTACAATCTTCATAACAAGAAATTACAAAAAGTTAAAGAAGAAAAAGACATTGGGGTGATTATTGACTCAGACCTATCATATGATATGCATATCAGCGATAAGATTAAAAAGGCCGACAACATGTCTGCACTGCTAAGAACATTTCAGAATCATTTATGCCACTGCATAAGACCCTGGTTCGAACACAACTCGCTGGCATGAGCTCAGTCTGGGCACCATAAAAGTCAAACATACTGAACAGGTTGATGCTGTTCAGAGAAGAGCGACACGACAAATACCAGGCTTTAAAGACCGAACTTACTCATAGAGACTAAGAAGACTTAAACTACCAACATTAAGCTATCGACGCATCAGAGGGGACATGATTGAATTATACAAAATTGTCAGCAACATATATGACACTGAAGGATCCAGCATTCTGCAATCAGAGAAGGAGGCGGTGTCAAAACCTAAAACAAGAGGAAATTCCAGGAAGTTGTTCCCACAGAGAGCCGACATGGACTTGAGGAAGAATAGCCTCCCAGTCAGTCAAACACATGGAGCAGTCTACCAGAAAATTTTAAGTAATTTGTATATTTTTTATACTTACCAATGGCCCAGACTAGCTGGTACAAACTCGATATTATCAAGGGCCAAATTCAAATTTTGAACTCCCCAATCCCCAAAATTTGCACACAAAACCAAAAATTAAGTCCTATCTGGCCCTCCATACTTTTACTCTCTGCGCATGCACAGTGGTCAGGAAGAGACCGGAATTGGCGCCAACATCATTTTTTGTAGATGAGCAAACTAATAATAACTCAGAGGGGAGGTATGAGTGCCCACTCATGGGAGGGCCATCCACGTCGGGGTCATTGGGAAGTATAAAAAATATGAAAAATTTAAAGTAATTTATATATTTTTCATACTTACCAATGGCCCAGACTTGGCTGGTGCTGACTCTTAAATATTCAGGGCCAAACACAAATTTTGCCCCCCAAATCCCCAAAATTTGCATCCAAAACTAAACTACAGGCTCTACAGAGCCGGTAATCACTTACCTGGAACTACATATAAAAATGTGATTTACCATAGGCTTTCCATGGTAACTATGAGTTGCAATTGTGGCCATGTTTGCAACATTACATCAACATTACATGAGGATCATTGGTAGAAGGTGTCCCATTCTTCAATGACGTGAAGTTTCAAAACATTTGACTCCACCAAACAGAATCATAGAATGTCTCTGGTGGCCATATTTTCCAACCAACAGGTACAAAAAAAGAGGATCGTTTGTAGAGGGCCTCGTATAGACCATTCTTGCCAAGTTTTTGGTTCACGTCGGCTCAGTAGTTCCAGAGAGAAGATGAAAATGTGATTTCCCATAGGGGTTTTCTATAGTAACTATAAACCGCAATTGTGGCCACATTTGCAAAATGATCAACATTAAATGAGGATTGTTGGTAGAGGGTGTCCCAGCCATCAACCATGCAAAATTTCAAAACATTTGGCAGTGTGGTTTCAGAGGAGAAGAGTTTTCAAAATTGACCAATCAGAATCAAAGAATGCTTCTGGCAGGCATGTTTTTCACCCAACAGGAATAAAATGAGTAACAGTTGTAGAGAACCTCTCATAGACCATACCTGCCAAGTCTGGTTCACACTGGCTCAGTACTTTCTGTGAAGATGATGAAAATGTGATTTTCCTGTAGGGTTTCTATAGTAACTGTAAGCCACAAATGCAGCCATAATTGCCACCTGATGAAGATTAAATGAGGATTATTGGTAGAGGGGGTTAAAGTCATCAGTCACATAAAGTTTTTCAAACCATTCGGCCTTGTAGTTTTAAAGAGGATTTTTTTGAAAATGCACACATTTATATGAATTCTGTTTCAACAAAAAAAAACCCAGTAAAAACGGGTTAAAATATTTTGAAAATTATTTTTTTCTTTTTCTGACAGCATTCTCTTTTAAAACAGCTTTTGGATAGGTAAAGGGCTATAGGAAACACATTTTCTCCAATTTTTGTCAGATCTCAAAAGATAAATATAATTACTGTCATCTAAGCTGACATGATGTGAACAGAATGTAAACAAGCTTCCATTCTTATCACAAACATCTGTCAAAAATCACTGCTGTGTTTCTGATAAGTAAGAGAGAATAGATAATTACTTTACAGTTGAAGTTGTTTTACAGTACAAGTCAAAATAAGTTAGGTTAATCCTATAAACTATGTATCTTTCTCTTCCTACACTGATCAGACCAGAAGCTGACACCATTTTCTGGAAAAGTCTCACTGATAGCTTTCCAGAAAATGTCAGATTCTGATCTTGTCAGGGCAGGAGCAGTAGTTCACTTAGTTTATTGCAGTTATGCTACAACTTATTTTGACTTGTACTGTATACACAATATTTTGGGGGTTTTTTCCCAGTTCTCAGTGGAGAAAAAACTGGAACCAACCCTTACCAGATTCTCAAAAAAAACCCAAGTATTTTGCTGACAGTACTGATCTTCATGCAGACAGGAGAGGCCTTGGGTTAAGCATTAGAATACAGCCTCTGGTGGCCACATATTTCCATCCTCTCATAAACCATTCCTGCGAAATTTGGTTCATGTTGGCTCAGTAGTTCCAGAGAAGAAGATGAAAATGTGATTTCCCATAAGGTTTCTATAGTAACTATAAGCCACTATTGTGGCCATGTTTGCAACCCGATCAACATTAAATGAGGATCGTTGGTAGAGGGGGTCCCAGTCATCATTTATGTGAAGTATCAAAACATTTCGCCTGGCAGTTTCAGAGAAGATTTTTGAAAATCTACCAATCAGAATCAAAGAATGCCTCTGGCGGCCATGTTTTTCAACCCACGGGAACAAAAATGAGGATCATTTGTAGAGGATCTCCCATAGACTATCCCTGCCAGGTTTGTTTTCATGTCGCCTCGGTTTTTCCAGAGAAGAGGAGGAAAATGTGATTTCCCATAGGGTTTCTACAGTAACTATAAGCCGCAATTGTGGCCATGTTTGTAACCCAATCAACATTAAATGAGTATCGTTGGTAGAGGGGGTCCCAGTCATCATTTATGTGAAGTTTCAAAACATTTGGCCTGGCAGTTTCAGAGGAGAAGATTTTTGAAAATCCACCAACCAGAATCAAAGAATGCCCCTGGAAGCCATGTTTTTCATCCGACGGGAACAAAATGAGGATCGTTTGTAGAGGACCTCCCATAGACCATTCCTGCCAAGTTTGGTTCACACCGGCTCAGCAGTTACAGGGAAGAAAATGAAAAAGTGAAAAGTTTACGGACGGCGGACGCCGACCGACGGACGCCAAGTGATGAGAAAAGCTCACATGGCCTTTTAGGCCAGGTGAGCTAAAAAAATTATTGTCCTATATGGTCCTCCATACTTTTGTCTACTGCGCATGCGCAATGTCAAGGAAGTACCGAAATTGGCACCAAGCCTCATTCTTACAACCAGTGCCTGCTAAATGTTATATAATCAGCTGGGAGGTATGAGTTCCCAACTCATGGGAAGGCCATCCCCATCTGGGCCATTGGTAAGTATAGAAAATATATAAATTACTATAAATGTTTTTCATATTTTTATACTGCAACCAATGGCCCAGACTTAGCTGAATAGAAAAAAGGCTGGAGGGCCTAAGACATGAAGGAAAATCCAATAAGCTCAATTATATATACAGGAATTTCCCCTCAAGGAGAAAAGGAGAGAAAGGATTTACATGTCTTTCTTATTTATTAGAAATAAGAAAGACACAATACCAACCAGATAATTGAGCTGTATATCATCTATAATTCTCTATTAACATCCAGTATAACCCGTTATACTATTTTTTTAAAGGAAAGCCAATAAATAAAGATTGTCCAGAGAATGAGACTCTTTTACTCATTTAAAAGTGTCCGAGGCTTGTATATTAACGCTCGTATGACATGTGACGTTTACAAATGCTTCACACCGAGCTACACTTTAAAAATATTATATAAATGAGATATATATTAGCTTTACACTTTAAAACCATTCAAGCACTGACTCGGAATTATTGACATCAGAGGGCGGAATTCCCTTGCTTTTCACTATAAGGCAGGTGATATAAGGGAAACTCCCGCCTCCTCCCGCCTCCCCCCCCCTCCCCTTGCTCCGGGTCAAATCACCACAAAATGAAGAGGGCAGCAGGGCAGAGTCACTCCTGGAACAGAAAACCTACATAACTATAGCTGTAATCGTTTAGTGGACGACATTCTGAGCAACAGATAACAGACCTAAACATCGAAGGTCGCCTGAAATAGACTCTATATTTCGAAGGTAAAACTTTGCAAATGTAGAAGGCTGTGTCCAGTAAGCAGCCTTCATGAGATCAGTAATGGCAATACTGTTAGAATAAGCCCAAGATGTGGACAGCGCTCTAACTTCATGCGCTGAAATCTTAAGCACCGACTGCTGAATGGAAGATAAACTTTCATAAGCAGTATGAATAGCTAATTGAATCCATCTAGCAATAGTAAGGAACTGAAATGTCCCTTCTATTGGAAGTAATGATAAAAAGAAGAGTTTTCTTCCTTTTCTGATAAACTCTGATCTGCGTTTATAAATACGCATAGCTCTTACTGGACACAGCAAAGGTCTACAGCCATCTGATGATGGAAGAGCCTTAATGATAATAGGCTCAGGATATTTATTAGGAGACTGATTCTTAGCCAAAAATCCCACATGAGTAGTTAAAGTAATAGTATTACCAACACTACGATAATGAGAATCATCTATAGATAAAGCATGAAGTTCTCCAACTCTTCTGGCAGAAGCAAAGGCCAAGAGAAAAGCTGTTTTATATGTCAAGAATTTGAACTCTACAGCATCCAACGGTTCAAATGGAGCTTCTTTAAGCTTCAACAGAACCCAAGCTAAATTCCACTTAGGAATTAACCTAAGGGTTCTAGGCCTATTGATCGAAAAGTTTTTAACTAACTTAGATAAAGAAAAACATCAGATCCAATATCTTAGCTATCATGATGAGCATAAGTGTCCGATAGCATAGACCTATAACCCTTAATAGTGACTGGCTGCAGTTTGAGAACGTCAAACAAGTAGACCAGAAAGTTTGCAATGTCTGGAATGGATGGATCATGAAAGTCTATCGACTGATCCTTACACCAGCGAAAGTAAACCTTCCACTTTGCCGCATAATTTAGCGAAGAAGAGGCCCTCCTACAGTTAGAAATTGCGTCCACTGCTCGTCCTGTAAAGCACTTCCTGTGCAAGAAGGACCGCAAAACGGAAATACATGAAGGTTGAGACCTTGCGGGTTGTGATGCAGTGTGCAAGATTTCCCCCTGACAGAGAAGGTCCTCCCGTGGAGGAAGCTTCCGGGGAATGTCCCATAAGAGACACCTGAGTAGATTTATCCTTGGTTTCTGAGAAGACAGAGATGCTACCAACAGTATCTTGCACTGCGATTGCTTGATCTTTAACAAGATCTGCTGAATCAATGGAGTTGGAGGATATACATATCTTATCATTCCGTGCCAAGAAATTGAGAGAGCGTCTACTGCGTACACTCGAGGATCAGGGCATGGTGACACACATGTCTGCAACTGATTGAGATGAGTCGCGAATAAGTTTTTCATTGGTCGATCCCATTGGTAGCAAATCTGCCTGAATATTTGCTTGTTGAGAGTCCATTCCGAAGGCAACATGCGACCTTTCCAAGAGAGCGAGTCTGCTAGAACGTTCTGATGAACCGGTATATGACGGACCGACAAATGAACGTGATGTTCCAAGACAAACAGAAGAATTCTCTCCGTTAGTTCGAATAACGGAATCGAATGTGTGCCTCCTTGGTTCCGAATATACGCTACTACTGTCGAGTTGTCCGACAGTATTTGAACAGGTGAATTCTGAATTATGTTCATCCAATGATGTAGCGCTAGCCATAATGACATCATTTCTTTGATGTTTATAAGTTTGTCCAGGAACACAGGGTCCCAAAGACCCTGACACTTCGAGTCTGTTGGGCTCAGGGTCGCGCCCCAACCTGCTTGACTTGCATCCATCATAATCGTAAAAGCCAGATCTGGTAGCTGAAGCGGAACTCCCTGAGTTAACCACTGAATGTCTGCCCAAGTCTGAATCCTTTGTTTTACTTGGTCCAATAAAACAATATTCGTTTCCAGCGAATGCGTCTTCACACTCCATATTTGAGTGAAAAATATCTGGAGTGGACATGTGCGCAAGTGGAACATTGGAATGAGATCTGCCGCCGCTCCGCATAGCCCCATCAGTCACATGAACTCCCTCGCTGTTAATACGTCTGAGTGTAGACAAAAGCAAGCATAACAACTGACTAATTTCGCTCTGGGTAACAGAAGACGAACCAGATTGTTGTGGGTCTCGAAGCTCATTCCCAAGTGTGTGAACGACTTGGACGGAGCTAGATCTGACTTCTTTTCGTTAACAATGAAACCGAGACATCGGAGCAATTGAAGCAGACTCTGAACAGCGTTTTGTTGCCGTTATCTCTGAAGAATGTTGCCCAAATAGGCCGACGTTGCTGCAGATGAATGAGCCCGGAAATATGCCATTACTGAGTTCATTATTCGAGTGAATGCCCAGGGTGCTAGATTGAGTCCGAAGCACAGCACTCGGAACTGATAAACGACCCCTAGGACAGCGAACTGTAGGTACTTTCTGAACGCTGGATTTACCATGACATGAAAATACACATTCTTTAGATCTATGCTTGATGCATAATCGTTCACCCGAATGCTCGCCCTTACTGATCGAATGGTCTCCATATAAAATTTTGGAGCCACGATCAGTTTGTTTATCCAGCTCAAACCTATTACTGGATTGAACGAGCCGTCTGGCTTCGGAACCAAGAACAGGTGACTGTAAAAATCCAGTGAACAGTGAATCCTGTTTTTCTACGATCTCTATTGCATCTTTCTCCAAAAGAGATTCTACCTCGGATAGAAGAGAATCTCTTTTTTGAGGGTTGGTTGGAAGCTGAGTCCAGCGTGGACTTCGTGTTAACGGAGGTTTCTCTCGGAATAATAGCCTTAGGCCTTCCGAGATAACCCCTCTGACCCAGAGGTCTTCTGTAATTGGAATCCAATTTTCCAGAAACCTTGAGTCTTCCACCAACAGGACCACAATAGAGATCCTGACCATCACCTCCTGGACCTGCGAGGCCTATGGGAAGAGAAACTACGTCCTCCCCGTGCAGTGCCTCGGTGTAGTCACGGCCAGACCCACGTCCCCTACCAGAGTCCCTACTTTGACAACCTCTAGGGTAACTACCTGAGGATTTCTTGTATCCTCGACAGGAGCTTCCTTTGGACGTACTTTGTCCTGAAGCTCCTCCTTTACCCTTCTCTGCGGAACCAGTTTTACTTAAAACTGACTTCAAAAGCAGAGTATCAGATGTTTTTTTAGTGACCTGATCATAGATCAATGAAAGCTTGCCATCAAAGAGAAGGTCACCCAATACCGAAGCGACTCGAGAGTTTTTCACCTTAACATCCACTAGGGATGATGACGCTAGGGCTGCATCACGTCTAACTAACTCTAAATTCGCCACTGATAAGGCAGAGTTATACATGGAATAATCTATAGCCCTAGAAAGAACTCTTAATGAGGTATGAACATCCTCGAATTCTTCTCCACTGAGACGTTGCGCTAATGCTCTAGTAAGGCGATCTGCATAAGATAAAGCATCTAGATTGGCTCTACTGGAAAATAACGTTGTATCCATTGTATCCGAGCGAATAGAAAAGGATGAGGGTAAGGACAAATCTAAGTCCTCAGCCTGTTCGTCCAAACGCAGAGGAACTCTCGAAATACCCTGATCTGCCGTTCTAAATTTGTTTCTATTATTGATAAATAGCAGATCTAGAGCACGTATAGATAAAAAACTGCTTTTCCTCGTTCCCGAGGATAGATTGAGTATAGAGTTATTTATCAGTTCAAAAGTCCGAGACACATTACTGGACTGCACCGGGTAAACTGGAGTATTTTCATTAACCCGTCCAATGACGCTAGCAGTTTTTTATTCTTTGTCGCAGCATTCTGATCCATAGGAGCAACATCTGGAAGGTATTGCTGAATAAAATTCATTGCTACCTTGTGTTGCTCTGAAAGGGAAAAATCTAATTCACTCAATTCCCTTTCACCATCCGATTGGACCAGATTAGAGTCTCAGTCATCCCTATCTGAACAAGCAGAGGAATGTACAGACCCAGCTTCATCCGACAGTTCAACATTGGAAACTGTCCTAGGATGTTGCGTAGCCTGCTGGGATGCTGTGATGATCAGTGCTATTTGCGACAGCAAGTCCGTACTTGAGGCCTTTAAAGCAGCGGTTCTTTGAAGCTTAGCCACTGGATGCTCCTGGGATGGCATATCTGACATACTTCTCTTATGCGGACATCCCAATTCATGTGGCCTTGTTTCCTTGGCTATTTGATGGCGTTTCTTTCTCGAATCCTTCTTCAGTGATGCAGGCTGTATCTCCGTAGTCACATAGCCAAGGTGTGGCCGTGTGTGCTTAGATGACGATATGGACGCAGATAGACTAGCCGACCCTGGCAGCCTATTTGACGGAGCATCTCGGACAGGAGGCATGGACGTATGCTTTGACTGAAGAACGTTCTGAACAACAACATCTGGCCTCAGATGTTGTTGTAAGAGAGAGGGGACCTCTCTTGCTCGCGGTCCGGGAAGACCTGGACGAGCAGACTGCAGAACTAGCTGGCTTCCTCTGTTCCGTCTTTGCCGGGTGAGCATGTTCCGATATTATAGTGCTCGCAACACCCTTTTTCCCTTTCCTCGACCACTACAGACTTACCCGGTGTCATAATGCCCATATTCTGAGTGATAGAAGCACTGGTCGAGCTAGCTGGCGACAAGGACGTAAATCCCTTGTCTAATTTCCTTGAGCAATTTTGCCACTAGCTCTGTGTTAGATTGCGATGACGGTAGCACACTTCCTGACAGTATCACAGATACATCACCATGTCCTTGTTCCTCTGAAAAAGAAACTGACAAACTAGAGTGACCTTGTGGTGAGAGAACAGGCATTGATCTCTCATCACTAACAACATATCGTGACACACGTCTCCAACGTTTGTCATCCCAACTGGCACAAACAGAACAAAAGTTAGTGCGAGAACAATGACTACAGCAAACACAATAAACATGTAAACATCCAGTAATAGGTTTGAGCTGGATAAACAAATTGATCGTGGCTCCAAAATTTTATATGGAGACCATTCGATCAGAGTCGGAAGAAGATCCTCGACTTACAATTTGAGCAATATTCTTTCATTATGCCAAAAATTACAAGTCCATAGTTCTCACATTAACCCTCATCATAATATGACAAAGATACATAATAACACAATCCAATACAAAAATTTCGAAAAATAATCCATAAAAAATATTCGATAAATTTTGATATGAGCCCAAGTTCCCAAATGGATCCCAAAAAAGCCTAAGTGTGGACAAAATTTTTTACATGATTCTAAAAAATTAATGCTACACTTCCGGAGTATATAATGTATCTGATTAAATACCTAACATCATAATGACTAGGAAAATTACTTACAGAAAGTACTGTTGTCAATGTAAACAAAACACCATAAAAACCGGAAACAAGACTCCAGGCACTGAACAGCATGGCCCGAAGTCAGTAACAGAATTTTTAAACTATCCATCAGATGGTAGATGCAAGACCAAAAACGCCTAAACACCCAAAGGGTGAGGACATAACCATGGGGATATACAGAATAAACATTCTGTAAGCAAGTTAAACTCCCATGAAATTTTCAATAAAAAAATTTAAAAAAGATCCAAAAAGTATGGGGGCTTAACAGGGGGGTATCAAGGAAGGAGAGGGAGGAAACACTTAACAAACAGTGGCAATTTCATAGCAAGAATGATAACATCAGGCTCATGTCCCAAAATTAGGGAACATGAAATAATTTTCAATAAAAATTATAAGTTACAGCCCTGAACACATCAAACCATTGTTTTTTCCTCTCATCCTCTTAATGCATCCTTTGATCCACCAAAATCACCATTACTTTGTGTCTGGCATCATAAAAATTGAGATTTACAAGCACAGAAGTCAAGTAGTTTTTACTGACAGAAGAGCCGAACAAAGAATGAGGCTTTGCACCAATTTCAGTACTTCCTTGACACTGCGCATGCGAAATACACAAAAGTATGAAGAACCATACAGGACATTAATTTTTTGGTTTTGGATGCAAATTTTGGGGATTTGGGGGGCAAAATTTGTGTTTGGCCCTGAATATTTAAGAGTTAGCACCAGCTAAGTCTGGGTCATTGGTTGCAGTATAAAAATATACAAATTACTTTAAATTTATATTTTTATACGACAATCAATGACCCAGACTAGCTGAATCGTAAAAAGGTGGAGGGCCTAGGACTTCAGAATTGGTAGACCACCATAGTTCCAAGCCTGTAATCCAAGGTGAAAGGAAATTGTGAGAGACTAACCCCCACAAGCATATGCCATATAAAAATAAGAAACAACCTGTATCTAGGATCAGATATAATCTACAAACAGAAACAGCTTCACTCATAGTCACACACACATCAAGTCGGAGGAGATTTTACAAGAAAATTCCCTCCCCTCTTTTTTTTGAAGGAATATTCTTCAAAACAAAGAGGGGAGCACTATGGAATCAGTGCAAAGCGATACTAAATAATCCAAATATATTTGCCCAATAAGCACCCTGTTATTAATTATTATTAATTATTGGTGCTTAATGCCACTTCAGAAGCTAAGGCTATTGTGGCGATTCCGGTAATTAACAGAGCACGCTTCTCACGTATACCGGAGTCGGAATACATAGATAGGATGAAAACCGGTGATATAAAGTGTACGAATATACACTTGTCCAATTTAATACCAATTAAAATGTATCTGAAGAGCAAACACGCTTCTAAGGCAACCTACAGGCGACCCCGTTCATGTGTACAACTAATTCCAATAATAACACTCCAATGAACCGTTCGAATACACGAGAATGTGTACTGCATCTTCATAGAAACCTGGACATAGAACATGGAACGAACTATGATTAACAGACCCGTCACAGACCATCCCCGAAATTGTTTCCTAGGTCTGTGACAACCAATGAGTGTTCGGAGAAGAATATATTACTCCGAATAATGATGCCAAAAAATGAGAACATACGCATAGACGGCCCATCTGCAGTTCCATAACTGATCCAAATAGCCCCAAAATTCTCATGAGCTCTATAAGCAGAGCAAGAATTTATATAGTCTGTCCACAATGCGTCTGCCTCATAATACACATTATGCACGTTAGCAATGAAATCCCGCATGTACTCATCTGAATACAGCCTGTAACCAATTGATACAAGTGTAACCAGGAAACTGAATAAATAATACAACATTAATATGCAGTTAATTGAGTGAGTAATAAACTCATACGTCGTAAGAAAGGCCAGACCGCTCTGAGCGAAACTTTTCAGAGTGGATTAATTGCCACATTGGAGAATGTCGCCCAGATAACCGACATGTCAACCATACAGGTACAGAAGGCTAGCAATTTATTGATAAAGAATCATATGCTCGTATATGACTTATAAACGAACAACCACAGGATACAAACCAACTAAAAAGTGGATGTAACCATGAGGTCGCTGTTAGAACACGACCCAGCCATCACTCGAGAAGCCATAAAAGGCATGTATATACTAAATGCATACGAGGCTTACGGGTAGAAAACTACGTCTTGCCTGGTAATCGCCTCTAAGTACATTGGCAGTGGGGTGGGGGATATTCAAATTCATATCGACCCCCCCCCCCCCCTCCCACCTGCATTACCCAAATCACTCTTGTGTCAGTCATCAAATAGAATAGGAACCGCAGGGGTCCCTCATGTCTGACCGACTCTATAATGCCACTAAGGATGGAGAGGGACTTGATGAACAAATACACTGTATTGACATAATCACACTAGGTAAATATGGCATCATTAATAGAGCTTATCGCCTCATATAACTAACACCAAACCATACCTGTAGGAAGAGAATAACCTCCTCCAACATATGGTATCATGCCCGATAGGACAACAAACTCAGCCTAGCTAAAGCAGCTAAAGGTCTTCCTATACGTGAAGACAATAAAAGACTGATAACTGCAGCCTTAGAACCTCACTAAGGAGAATTACAATGCTAGCCATAGCTTATAAGTCTTCATCTCCATGAAGACGGATACATCAGTGTAAGTTGCAACCTTGAAGGCTCACTGAACGGAGACTTAAAACTATCGCCGTGCAAGGTAGGGAATGAAAAGCCGCTATTTAACAGCCCTAAATTCTCAAAGAGACAGCAGTCCCAAGAGAAAATAAATTCAGTTATGTCACTGCATAATTACTGAAACAATCTCGCTTATGATTCTAGCTAGGCTACTATGGTGTAAACAATAAGACTCAAGTACACCTATGAAAACAAACCGAAAAGCACTGTACCTTATCGGTTTTATTCCCCAAAAACAGCAGTCAGAGCCTGGCTAATGTAGCTAGAAGTGTTCCTCTCTGTGAAGAGAGATATCTTGGTGTAACTAGCGACTTGTAAGCTCACTAAACGGAGACTTACAACCATCGTCGCGCAAGGTAGGGAATGACAAGCCACTATTCTAACAGCTGTAATTCTCAAAGAGACAGTAATCTCAAGGTAGCTACGCAGTTATGTATCTTTGTCTACCTGAAGACATATTTGTGTCACTTGCGGCCTTGAAAGCTCACTAATTGGAGACTTACAACACTAGCCAAAAGAAAAGACCACTGTAACAGTACATAAGGCAACTATGGCATCCACAATGACATTAAATGTCTTGACATCAAGGAATAGAACACTGAGAAGGAAAAGACGTACCTATTCCCTCCAACCGCTCTATTCCAAACAAGACAGCTGTCTCAGCCTATCTATGCACTATTCGTCCGACTTCAGGATGAAAATCAGGTGATTTGAAAAAACCTGGAGAATATTTCGATGACCTCTATTGCTTTTCTTCAATAGGAGAGCCTATACCTCCGCAAGGAGAGACTCTCTTGGAAGAATTCGCCAGAAGATTTGGCCAACACATACTTGTAGTAAGTAGAGCTTTGCTCAGACTGATAGCCACAGGCTTGCCGAGACTACATTCTCATCCACTGGTCTTCCGCAATTTTCATCCACTTTCTTGCGTGGTTGATAACCTTCCACCAAGTGGAAAGCAACAGAAGTCTATTCTCGATGACCTCTATTGTTTCCTTCAATAAAAGAGCCTGTACCTCCACTAGGAGCGACTCCCTTTTAGAAGGATCTGCCGGAAGATTTGTCCAACACGGACATCTTGTAAGTGGGGGTTATGTTCGGAATCATAGCCGCAGGCTTTCTGAGACAACACTTTTACTCACTGATCTTCCGTGACATAAATCCAGTTTCTCGTGAAGATGATAACATTCCATCAACTGGTAAGCAACAGAGATCTTATTATCACCTGTATGACTAACAAGGCTTACTTAAGGACAAACTACGTCCTCCCATGAAGAACCTCGTCCTGTCAGCTTAGGGGCATCTGACCTATAGTCTGGATCAGACCTGCACCCCTTTCCCGAGTCGCTATACTGACAACCTCCGGAATAAGTATAAGAGGGTTTATTGTACCCTTGCAAGGAGTTCCCTTAGCTGATTAAGTGGAACGGCCCCGCTTACCCCGGTCTGCTGAAGTGTGTTGAGGTGCCAACTTCAGAAGCAGCATACTGGAAGTTTTCTTGTAGCCTGTTCATAGGCTAACGAAAGTTCGTAGTTAAATAGAGTATATCCGGAGACTGGAGCGACTTGGAGAGAGCTTTTCACCTTGTCATCTATAAAGTGATGACGACGCAAGGGCAGCATCACGTCTGATCAACTGCCAATTTGCCACTGTCAGGGCGGAGTTAAACGTGGCTTACATGACTGCCCTGGAAAGAACTCTAAGCAAGGAACAAACGTCCTCAAATTCCTTCCCGTTAAGATGTTGCACCATAGCTCTCGTGAGGTGATCTACGTAGGACATCACGTCCAGATTCATTCTATTGGATGAAATAGCACATTCCATCACTTCCGAGCATATATTGAATGATGCAGGTAGGGACATATTTTCATCCCCGGCCTGCTCATTTAAACGCAGAGGAGCCATCTGGACATCTCCAAGCATTTTAAATAAACGTAGTCCAAGGAACGGTATATTTATTGAAGATGTCGATAAGAAACCGCCTTCCTCTTAGCACTAGAGAGGTGAATATGGCATCGATAACATGACCGAAGGCCTCCGGTTTCAGGAAGGAAAGAACATCCTCTTTCCTCCACACGAAATCTGCTTCAGAGACGACAGCGGTTTCTCTATAGTAGTTGCAGCTTGCTGATCAGGTGGAACAAAGTCAGTATAGTATTGATAAATAAAATTCATCGCTACCATATGCTGTTCCGAAAGGGAAGGGTAATCCTCTTCCTTGTCCCTTTCACCATCCGACTGATTCAGCTGTGACATTCGGTCAATTGCATCTGCGTGTACAGATGACTGGACCGACCCAGCACCGTCCGACAACTCACCACTGGAGTCTGCGGGAGGCTGCTCTTGCACTTGCTGGGATGCTGCGATCTGCTGCGCAATCTGCGACATCAAGTCCATTACCCAGGCTTGAAGAGTAGCGGTCATGTTTTTTCGCTTGCTACTCCTGGGACTAAGATCCGGAGATAGATTTCTTCTCCGAAAGTCCCAATGAACAAAGCCTCGGATCGCTAGCTACCGGATGGTCCGACTTCATGGGCAAAGACTGGCTCCGCTTTCGCACAACTGGCTGTATATCCAAAGTCGGGTAGCTGGCATGCGGTCATGAGAGGTGTTATAACGTAGCAGACGAACCGTGACTGAAGCCGACCCCGGCTGCAGTCTAGAAGGAGCGTCCTGAGCGGCGGGCGGACGTATGCTCCGACTCGTGCAAGTTTCTCAAAACAACATTTGGCCCCAAATGTTGTTGGGTTAGAGAGGGACCTCTCCCGCTGGTGGTCTCATCAGACCTCGCCAAGCCTCCTGAAAAGAAAACTTGGTTCCGGCTTGTGCAAGTTTCTCAAAACAACATTTGGTCCCAAATGTTGTTGGGTTAGAGAGGGGCATCTCTCGCTCGTGGTTTTATTAGACCTCGCCAAGCATCCCTAAAAGAACCTTGCTGACTTCAACAGACTTACCAGGTGTTACGGCACCCACAGACAGAGTAACCGCTTTACCGTTCGAGCTAGCTGCTTGCAAGGGATTAAGAACTCTAACCAGAGGTCTTAACCCTTGCTTATATTCATAAGCACCTTGCAGCTAGCTCTATTTGCTCAACAGAGCACGACGATGGTAGCACACTTTGGACGGGGGTTACAATATCATCACCATGTTCAAGTTCCTCTGAAATAGAAATTGAACAAGAGGCCCCAGGGGGCCTGAGGGCGCTCACCTGACATGGTAGCCTAAATATCAACCCAGAAAATTGATTTCCACAAGTTGCATCTGCTCCTCCTAAGAAAAGCTGAAACCAAATATCCAAATATTCTGACTAGTGGATCTAAAAAAAGATTTTTAAAGAATATTCCTCATATTGAACTAAGTCATAATTCAGGCTCCCACAGGGAGCCCATATATGAACCCAGGGACTTGGCTTTAACAAACCTGAATCTCACACCCCTAAGGATTCTGCACACCAAATATCAAAACATTCCAACTGCTGGATCTGAAGAAGAAGATTTTTAAAGAAAATTCCTCATTTTGAACCAAGTTACAATTCGAGCTCCCACAATCAGCCCAAATATGGACCTAGGGACATAGCTTGAACAAACTTGAATCTTACCCCCCTAAGGATGCTGCATAAAAATATCAAAAGCATTCATCTGCTGGATCTGAAGATTTTGAAGAAAATTCCTCATTTTGAACTAAGTTGTCATTCAGGCTCCCATAGTGAGCCCAAATATGAACCAAGGGACTTGGCTTGAACAAACTTGAATCTCAGCCCCCTAAGGTTGCTCCATGCCAAATATCAAAACATTCCAACTGCTGAATCTGAAGAAGAAGATTTTTAAAGAAAAATTCCTCATATTGACTAAGTTATAATTTGGGCTCCCACAGGGAGCCCAAATATGGACCCATGGACTTGGCTTTAACACACTTGAATCCCCCCCCCTCCCCCCCCAAGGATGCTACTCACCACATATCAAACCATTCCGACTGCTGGATCTGAAGAAGAAGATTTTTTAAGAAAATTCCTCATTTCGAACAAAGTTACAATTCAAGCTCCCACAGTGAGCCCAAATATGGACCTAGGGGCATGGCTTGAACAAACTTGAATCTCACCCCCCTAAGGATGCTGCATACCAAATATCACAAGACTCTGCCTGCTGGATCTTGAGAAGAAGATTTTCAAAGAAATTTGCCTGAAATGCACTAAGTTCGAATTTGGGCTTCTATAGTGAGCCCAAATATGAATCCAGGTGGCCGATTTGAACAAACTGGAATCAGATCCACCCCACAATGTTGCATACCCAATATCAAAAGATTCTGCCTGCAGGATCTGGAGAAGAAGATTTTTGAAGAAATTTGCCTGAAATGCACTAAGTTTGAATTCGAGCTTCTATAGTGAGCCCAAATATGAATCTAGTGAGCCGATTTGAACAAAATAGAATCAGATCCACCCCACAATGTTGCATACCAAATATCAAAAGATTCTTCCTGCTGGATCTGGAGAAGAAGATTTTTTAAGAAATTTGCCTGAAAAGCACTAAGTTCAAATTTGGGCTCCTATACTGAGCCCAAATATAAACCCAGGGAGCCAGTTTGAACAAACTTGAATCAGATCCACCCCACAATGTTGCATACCCAATATCAAAAGATTCTGCCTGCTGGATCTTGAGAAGAAGATTTTCAAAGAAATTTGCCTGAAATGCACTAAGTTCAAATTTGGGCTCCTATACTGAGCCCAAATATAAACCCAAGGGGCCGATTTGAACAAACTTGAATCAGATCCACCCCACAATGTTGCATACCAAATATCAAAAGATTCTGCCTGCTGGATCTGGAGAAGAAGATTTTCAAAGAAATTTGCATGAAATGCAGTAAGTTCAAATTTGGGCTCCTATACTGAGCCCAAATATAAACCCAGGGGGCCGATTTGAACAAACTTGAATCAGATCCACCCCACAATGTTGCATACCAAATATCAAAACATTCTGCCTGCTGGATCTGGAGAAGAAGATTTTTTAAGAAATTTGCCTGAAATGCACTAAGTTCGAAATCGGGCTCCTATACTGAGCCCAAATATGAACCCAGGGGGCCGATTTGAACAAACTTGAATCAGATCCACCCTCCAATGTTGCATACCAAATATCAAAAGATTCTGCCTGCTGGATCTGGAAAAGAAGATTTTTTAATGTTTTTCCCATTGCCTACAGTGTTAAAAAGTGCTGACTCAGCACTTTTTCAAAGTCCCAAAACTGTACCCTATGATAAAACCGATGGCAATTTTTTGTTACCAATTCTTTCTGTTGGTCCTAAGGAAGCTTCACACCAAATAAAAATTCTCGGTGCCGTGCAGTTTTGGAGATATGGGCGTTTTAATTTTTTTCTATTTTTAGCTCCTGTGGTTCCCATGGGGCTACAGGAAAAAAAAAATCAGCATAAATTAGGTACTTATGACCCAATAAGCCCTCACATAAAATTTGGTTCAAATCAGCCTCTCGGTTTGGAAAACAGAAATTTTGGGCGGGGCCAAAAATTTTGCCCCTCCCATAACGATGCCAAGTATAGCCCCACAAACTTCTCTTGAACAAATCTGAGTCTACACCTCAAAAGGAAGCTGCACACCAAATATCAAGTCTCTGCTACTGCTGGTTCATGAGAAGAAGATTTTTTAAGATTTCAGCACACTTTTTGGGTGTGGTCCTACCCACGGGCGAGGCAACTTGATTTGAACAAAATCAAATTGCGATGTCATAACAAACTATTATCTCAAATATCAATTAAATCGGTTCAGCGGTTTGGGAGGAGAAGATGCAAACACCATGTTCACGGACGGCGGACGACGGACGGTGAGTGATCACTATAGCTCTCCTGACTGAAAGTCAGGTGAGCTAAAAACTTGAATTATATTACGGTGAGAGTTCTGGCATAGAAACCTCACTGCCAACAACACATAGCGACACCCGTCTCCGATGTCTGTCATGCTAATGTACATAGTAGGACAAGAATCCACAGGAGTGCATCGACTACAGGCAAGGCAACAAGCATGTAAATCTGAGGAAGACTTCCGCGCCTTGCATTTAGAGCAGCAAGCTTTCATAATTGCAATCAAAAGACAAAGTCGATAGCACTCCTACAAACTCCACAACAAAATATATGATAAAGATACATGAATAATTGCAATCAAAATTAAATTCCAAAATTTATAAAAACACTTTCGGAAATTTTTTTTAAAAAAATGCCTAAGTTCCCAAAGGGAACATAATGAGCCCAAGGGCATCCCGATAGAGCCTAAGTGTGGACAAAATCCAAATATTATGAACTACACTACCGGAATAATAATCAATGTATCCTAAAGTAACTCTACAGTAACATAATATGAAATACTACATATATTTGAGGACGTTGCCAATGTAAACAATGTCAAAGGAAAAAAACGGAAACAAGACATCAGGCACAAAAAGTCCCAAAGTCAGAAACCAATTTAAATGCTATCAGATGCAAAGCTAAATCTTCATAAGAAGAAAAAACGATACATCAGATAGAAGATGCAAGACTAAAACGACCTAACACCCCAAGGGTGAGGACGTAAACCATGGGGAAAAACAGAATAAATATTCTGTAATACATGTTAAACTCACAAGAAATTTAATGAAAAATTTCAATAAAAAATAGCCAAAAAGTTTAGGAGTTTAACAGGAAGGGTTGATGGAAGGATAGGAAAAGAATACTTAACAAACAGTGGATCAATCATTAGCAAGAATGATGATGTCAGGTGTGTGTCCCGAAAATGGAAAACATGAAATAATTTTTATAATTATTATAAAGTTACAGCCCTGAACAACTGACACCACTGTAGTTCACTTCCATCATCCAATTACAGCCTTTGATCCACCAATTCGTGCAGTGAATTGTGTCTGGCAGGGACCAGCCGTGAGGGCGACTGGGGCGATTAAGTCGCCCTTCTAAGCCCAAAGTCGCCTAGAAAAATAGTTGGGGCGATTACAAGTCGCCCTCTAAAAATTGGCCAAAATGAGAAAAGGCTGAACTGAGTGATGCAAGGTTTACATGAAAACGAGTATTTTCAAAAATCGAATGTGCTCGAGTGTGATAAATGGGCATTTTAATTCGTCAAATAAACATCCATTTATTTGAAATCACACGACAAGCAATTGTCCATTGTCGCTTTTGGCGGATTTTTTTTTTCTATTTTGTTGCGTTCCAGTCGGAGCTTCAAGTGTCGAAACGAAAATAGGTGACTTACGCGACTCAACAAAACAACTCAGTTTGAAAGTAGGTTACGTCGCTTAGGATGCCGAAAGTGTATACACAACGGACGTATTTTAAAACACATTATTTTCATTTCGTTTTGCTGACGACTGTTAACTGTTGGGCTGTCTATTCCCAGAAAAACACGAATGGAATTGAAACACATGAAAAAAAGCTTTAGTGATGTCAAGAAAAGCTTTGTACAGGACACTAGTGTACATGTGGACGATCTTGAAAAAGGGTCCTCCTAAACATCGGAATGACATGAAATGACGCGGAATGACACCGGAATGCCATAAAAATGATGCGGAATGACATTTCTTTTACAAAATACTCGACCCCAGAATGTATTTTGTTTATTAACTAACAAAGTACCTCCCAAGCAATCTTCTTACATCTGGTCCTGTTCACACTTTCAGACTAAGGAAATTATTAGCTTAGTAGACTTTGTTGAAAGGCAACCACAGGAGGGTGATGGGGGATTGGCACGAAGAAGAGGTGAGGGGTCATGAAGGAGAAGGTAGCAGTGGGGGATTTTCAGTCAATAATTACATTGTGATTTTTTAACCTGGCACAGATGCATCATAGACAACTGGACCTGAATTATTTGTACGTTAATGGAGGGCCATAAATTGAAAATATGAAGGGGCGGCGGGGGTGGTACATGAATATTCTTAATTTTCCTCACTTGCCTATGAAGTCTCCCTACATGACTCTGCAGTCTCCCTATTTTTTCTGGAGGGAGACTTGAAGTCTCCCTAAAATTCCCCCCTAGGCTGGTCCCTGGTGTCTGGCATCCTCAAAAAAGGAGATTTAAAAGCGCACATGTCGGCTAATTGTTACTGACTTTAGGGCCAAACAAAGAATGATGTTGGCACCAATTCCGGTCTCTTCCTGACCACTGTGCATGCACAGAGAGTAAAAGTAAGGAGGGCCAGATAGGACTTTTAATTTTCGGTTTTGTATGCAAATTTTGGGATTGGGGGGGTTCAAAATTTGTGTTTGACCCTGGTAATATCAAGTTTGCACCAGCTAGTTTGGGCCATTGGTTGTCGTATAAAAGTTAAAAAATTTATAGTAATTTATATATTTTTTATACTTACCAATGACCCAGACATAGCTGGTGCTAACTCTAAAAATATAGGGCCAAACACAAATTTTGCCCCCCAATCCCCAAAATTTGCATCTAAAACCAAAGAAAACATGTCCTGAAAGGCCCTCCACACTTCGCCCCTACTGTGCATGCGCAGTGTCAAGGACGTTCCGAAATTGGCGCCATTAATCATTCTAATAACCAGTGCCTGGTAAGCGCTATGTACTCAGCGGGGAGGTAAGAGTTCCCAACTCCTGGGAGGGCCATCCCCGTCTGGGTCATTGGTAAGTATAAAAAATATATAAATTACTATAAATTTTTTAACATTTTTATACTGTACCAATGACCCAGACATAGCTGAATAGTAAAAAGGCTGGAGGGCCAAGGACATAGAGCAAAATGGAATACGCTCAATAAAATAAAATAGAGTCATCCCCTGTAGGGAAAAAGAAGTAATAGGCCTTACATGTATCTTTCTTATTTATGATAAATTAGAAAGATACAACACCTTCCAAAATTGAGCTTCATACATCCATGTACTCTATTAATATCCAATATAATCCTTATACTAATAATTTTTAAAGTAAGCCAATAAATAAAGTAAGTCTAGAGAATAGAGACTCTTATACTCCTAAAAGTGTCTGAGGATTGCATAATCATGTCCGTTGACATATGCAATATTCAAAAGCTATACTTTAAAAACTAAGACTTGAATGAATTTTAAAAACCTAAACTTCTCACTAAACAACCATCCCAATAACAGCTCAGAATTACTAACTCCGGAGGAGGTATCCCCTTGTTTTCATAGTAAAACAGGTGACCCAAGGGAACACCCTCCCCCCCCCCCTTTTTCTTGCCCTGGGTCAAATAGCCCAGAGCGAAGAGGGCAGCAGAACGGAGAGACTGCCGAAACAGACAGCCTACCTAGCTATAGTAGCAACTGTTAAGTGAATGACATTCTGAGCAGTAGATAATAGACCTAACAATAGAGGCCTCCAGAAATGGACACGATATTTCTGAGATAAAATTCATGAATGTGGATGGCTGAGCGCAATGAGCGGCCTTCAAAAATCTATAATAGCGACACTATTAATGTAAGCCCAAGAAGTAGAAGAACTCTTACTTCATGAGCCGAAATCTTAAGCACAACTGCTAAGTCAATGATATACCATAAGCAGTACCGATAGTTAATAGAATCCATTAACAATAAAATGGAGCGTAACGTCCTTCTACTAGGCATCAAAGACAGAAGAAGCTTACGCCCATAGTAATAAACAGAAATCTGTTTATAAATACATAAACTGTACCCGGAAAGAGTAAAGGCCTATGCCCATACGAAGACGGAAGGACCTTAAAAAAAAAAAAAAAAAAAAAAAAAATAGGTTCCGGATAATAGGAGCCTAAGTCTTATGCAAAAATCCAACCTAAATAGTAACGGAAGTAGTGATTCCGAAACTACGAAAGTGAAAATCATCCATCGATAGTGCATGAAACTCACTGACTCCACAGTAAAAGAGAAACCAACAGAATTACTGTCTAAAGGTCAGAATTTGAAAACTACTGTTTCCAGAGGCTCAAATGATTACTTAGCTAAATAAGAACCGAAGTTAAAATCCATATAGGAATTTAATCTAAAGATTCTAAGTCTATTTATCAAAAAGTTACTAACTGACTTAGATAAAGAGACAAAAGACTCAATTGTAAACTATCGTAGAGTGCATAGGTATGAGGTAACATAAACCTATAACCTAAATAATAACAGGCTGCAGTAGATCTTGTGAAACAAGTATACTAAAAAATTGCAATGAGTAGTATGGAGGGATCAACAATATGAACATAATGATCCCTACACCACGACGGAAGAGCCTCCACTTTAGCCGCATAGAATAGCGAAGAAGAGGATCTCCTATAGTAAGAAATCGCGTCCAAAGCTCGTCCAGTACAGTGCTTACAATGCAATACGGACCACACAACGGAATACATGAAGGTTGCGACCTTGCGGGTTGTGATAAAGATGACACGATTTACCCAGTGAAAAAAGATCCTCACATAGAGGAAGATTTCACGTTAAGACCCACAGTAGACAAGAGAGTAAATTACCCATGATCTCTGTGAAGATAGAGATGCTATCAACAGAAATGTATTGTGGTTGTTTATCTTAGCAATACCTGCTGAAACAACAGCGCCGGAGGATACGCGTATCCTATCATTCCGTCCTATAGATCAATAGAGCGTTAACAACATTAGCTCAGAGATCTGGACAAGCCAACACATACGTCTGCAATTGATTAGCAAGCTGTGTCGTAAATAAATCATCATTGGGCGCTCCCATAGATAGCAAATCTGATTGAATACTTGTTTGTTGAGAGTCCATTCTGACAGCAACAAGCGACCCGTAAGAGAACGGGAGTCCGGTAAAACAATCAGACGACCCGGAATATGACGGACCAAAACAGAACTTGGTGTACTATAACCAACAGACGGATTCTTTCCATTAAATTGAATAACGGAATCGAAAGAGTGCCTCCCTGGTTCCGGAGATACGCCACTACTGTCGAATTAAAGGACAGGATTTGGGCATGCGTTTCTGAATAATGTTCATGCAATGACATAAAGCAAGCCTAAAAAACATTATTCCGCGGAAGAAAACTGATTGCTAAGAGACTGCAGAACCCAAAGACCCTGGCACTTCGAATCCGTAGGGATCAGTATTATATCCCAATCTGTTTGACTGGCAACCGTCATAACAGCCACACTCGGGTCCGGCAACTGCGGTGGCACTCTCTGAGTCAACCACCGAATGTTTGCCCCAGTCTGAATCTCTTGTAACAATAGATAGACAAGAGAACGTGTAAATCGAGCAATTCATGGATTGCCGAAAAGTTGCCGTCGAAGAGAAGCTCCTCCGAGAACGAAGCGACTCTGAGAGAGTTCTTAACCTTACTATCCACGCGTGTGGATGTAGCTAGGGCTGCGTCACGTCTAACCAACTCCAATCAGCCACTGAAGGGCGGAGTTATACGTGAACAAACTACTGCCCTCAAAAGAAATTACATTGAGAATAATATCCCGTAAATCTTTTCTTGAAGACGTAATGATAACGCCTCAGTAAGGCGGATTACGTATGATAAAGCGTCTAAGTTAAGTCTACTATACATAATGTCGTTCCCAACATTGAAATTGGAAAAGACATAAACGGCGAAAAAGAATATATACAGTCTTTAACCACACCGTCTAGACGTATATGAACTCTCGGTATGCCCTGCTCTGCCAAAATAAACTATTCGTATAAATGATAAAATGGCAGAAATGAGCAACGCGGACAAGAAACTAAACTATCATGCTTGGTAGCAGGCTTGTATATATATATATATATAGCGTCGAAAAATAAAACACATGTTGTAATGACAATATTGGACTGCATCGGTAAGTCAGGGACAATGTCCCTGAACCGATCGAAAAATCCGAGTCCAATGACGCTATAAGTCTCTTATCCAAGATCGCAGCAATGAAGTCCGAAATAACAATCACTGGAAGATAATGCCAGAAGATATGAAAGGCAGCTTCCGATACTACTAAAGGGAAAACTCGAAATCTTTCGAATCCCTTTCGCCATCCTGTCGGACCCTATAAAGCGTTCGGTCGTCCGTACCTGATGCAACCGCGGACCGCACCGACCCAGCGCCGTCGGATAATTCCTGATTCGACCGAGAAACTGTCAATTGCTGGGATGCTGCGAAACAACTGTGCTAACTCGGATAGCACGTCCGTCACTGAGGCCTGAGGAGAAGCGGTCTTACGATGCATTGCCGCTGGAAGCTCCGTGATCGTTACCCCGTGCATACAACCAATATGCGAGCGAACGGAGTGTATAGGCCTCGTGTCCCTTGGCTACCGGATGGCGCGACCTATTCGCCGTGGAATCACTGAATGACGAAACTGATCGGATACTCGAGGTCACGTAGCCAATGTGCGGTCGTGTGCCCTGCTGTGAGGATGAGGAAGCATTAAGGACAGTCTCTCGGACTGTCAATATAACGGAGCGTCCCGACCGACGGACATATGCTCCGAATGTAAAATATCTGAACCACAACATGCGGTCCCCTATGTTGTTGGACGAGAGAGGGACCTCTCTCGCTCACAGCCCGGACGGACCTGGACAAGCCAGGAACCGGACTAACAGGCTTCCTCCGATCTGTCCTCAATCTGCCGTCACTGGGTGAGTACTAAAGTAATTAAAGTGCTCGCATCACACAAATCTCCTTCCTAGACCGCAACGGACGAACCCGGCAGCCGAACCATTCGATGAATGTACGCTACACCGGGTGAGCTAGCGAATGTCACTCCGTAGGCGATAGACATATTCCATGAGCACTTATTGCCGCTAGCTCTTCATTAACTATGACGACAGAGGCACACTTTTGAAAGACATCTCCATAACTCTGCGAACAAGAAACCAGAAATGCTTGGTTATAGCAAGCATAAAATAATAATATATATAGCGTCGTTCAATAATTCGAAAGTTTGTGTGACATTATTGGACTATGTCGGAACTGAGGGACGATGTCCCTGAACCGAACCAAAAATTTCTAAGTCCACCGACGCTATCAGTTTCTTATCCGGCATCGCAGCATTCTGGTCCGACGAAAGAAGCTGTAGAAGACCAAGTCAGATGACATACACAACAGCATATGTTGTTCCGAAAGGGAAAGCTCGAAATCCTCCAAATCCCTTTCAGTATCCCGTCGGACCGGATGAAACTTTCGGACGTCCGTACCCGCTTCCGCGGAGCATCCCGACCCAGCATCGTCGGATAAAATATATGCGACAGATTCAGTTGATGCTGGGATGCTGCGATAAACTGTGCTATTAAGGAAAGCACGTCCGTTCCCGAGGCCTGTGCAGTAGCGGTCTTACGATGCATTGCCGCCGGAAGCTCCGTGCACGTTGACTCCCGCACACTTCCTATGCGAACGTCCGGAGTCTGCAGGCCTCGTGTCCCTGGCTACCGGATGGTGTGACCTGGTCGCCGAAGAATCCTTGATCGGCGAAGCTGGTAATATATCGGCGGTCACGCAGCCAAGGTGCGGTCGTGTGCGCTGACGAGAAGAGGAAGCCTTAGCAGTCTCCGCGGACTGCCTATACAACGGAGCGTCCCGAGCGACGGACGTATGCTCCGCTTGCGACACATTTTGTACCACAACATCTGGGGCCAGATGTTGTTGAACGAGAGAGGGGCCTCTCTCGCTTGCCGTCCGGATGGACCGGAATGAGCTATGAACCGGACTAAAAGGCTTCCTCCGTTCTCCCTCCGATCCGCCGTCACTGGGTGTGCATTAGGTTAATTTATAGTGCTCGCATCACCCCAAAATTCTTTCTAGACCGCAACGGACGAACCCGGCTGCCGAACCATTCGGTGAATGGACGCTACACCGGGCGAGCTAGCGGACGTCAAAGGCCGTCGAACCTACTAGGGTCCTCTTAGGCAATTGGCGTATTTACATGAGCACTTTTCCGCTAGCCCTTCATTAATTGTGACGACGGAGGCACACTGTTGGAAGACATCACAGATACATCACCCTAATCTTGATCGTCTGAAATAGAAATTGATAAAGTAGAGTGACCCTGCGGGGAAAGGACCGGAGTGTCCAAATCCCCAATAACATACCGAGACATACGCTTCCCATATTGTCATCGAAATCATACGATACAGAACAGGAGTTAATGCAAGTACACTGACCACATATAGAATGATTATAAAGTCAGAGGAAGACTTCCTCTTAATACAATTGATCAATATCCTTTCAATGTGAAAAGAAAACAAGTCCTGGTACTCGCACTAACCCCTGGCAATCAAAATACATAATAATAATATGATCCATTAATATAGAAAAAATAATTGAAATCAAAATATTTTGAAAAAATATTTTTTCAGAACAGCCCAAGTTTCTGAAAAGTAACATTGAGCCCCAATGGATCCCAAGCCTAAGTGTGGACAAAAATTTTAAAAATATTTTAAACAATTTATTCAACACTTACGAACAATAATAATGTATCTAGTTATGATTAAAATAACATCAAGATATTATTTTCCAGAAATCCCCCCCTCACACAGAGGGCTGTTGTAAATGTAAACAAGAGGCCCCACGTGGCCTTAATCGCTCACCTGACAAAGTGACTCTAAGAAGTATTTTAGGTCACCTTCACCATGTCATGCCTCATCAACATTAACTGGTTGAGTGATAGATTTTGTTTGAAGTTCAACATTTGTTACCTAAAATTAGTTTTATTTAAAATCATTGGTGTGTGGCCAATCTCCAATGATTTTTAATAAAGCAAATTTATCTCTGCAGACAAACTGGTTTAGCATGAAGCACAAACAAGGAATGTGAAGAGATAGCCTTGGACATCTCTCCCCAACTGTGGATATCTTCCATGTGCTACATGTATATATTTGCATGCAAGAAAACAAAAATTTTCACAAATTTTATTTTTTTTTATCATCATTGGAACAAGCTCAAACAGCTTATTCCAATAGGGGTATGGGAAGATCAGGTATATTTTTGAGACAGAAATGTGAATATATAAATAATGGTGTTTTTTTGTGAATGATGCTGGAGAATTTTGCGTAAAGATATGGTAAATGGTTTGTTCTAGATACAGAATGATGCAAAAGTATTTAAATTTGATTAGGCAAGTTGTTCCTATAATGCATTTAAAAATTGAAGTAACTGTTTTTTTGCTGACGAACTTTTAGATGTGTGTGTCTGTGTTTGTGTGTGTGTGTGTGTGTGTGTGTGTGTGTTTGTGTGTGTGTGTGTGGGGGGGGGGGGGGGGTAAGAGTGTTCTTGCAAACAAAATTCCTGAATAAATGGAAAATTTTATTTTTTGTGTGAAAGACATAGTGCGTGAATGTTGATTGGAACAAGCTTAGAGAGCTCATTTTAATGTGAAGTCATAAAGCTGTGTTTTACGTACGAAATTCTGGAATAACTAAAAAAATTGCTTTTTTGACTCAAAAAGCATGGTGTGCGACCTCTCATTGGAATGAGCTCAAAAAGCTCATTCCAATGGGGTATTTACAAGCGATAAGTACATGTATGTTTAAGAGACAAAAATTAAAATTTGAATAGCGATTTTTGCGAAGAATGCTGACAAGTTTTGGCAGTTATGCTGGTAAAAAGGTAAGATATGCAAAGTGGTTGTTTTTTAGAGGCGACATTTAATTAAGGGGAATTAACCCTTGATTACTGAGGTAACTTCTAAAAGTACTGAAATTTCATGAAGCAATGTGAATAACAGACAACAGTTGCCTAAAAATTTCATGAATAACTAAAATTTTTATTCCTTTGTCTCGAAAACATGGCATATGCTTGTTGGAATGAGCTGAATGCGTGTGTTCCAATGAGGGGTCATAAAATTTGAACGAAGATTTGTGTGAATAATGCATTAGTACTGCTAGATTTGGGTAAACGGTTCACCCTGGATACCACCCCTTCTATAGTAGATCTTTTCTGCAAATTTTATCTAAGATTCTATCAACTTTACAAATAAATACGTTCATGAATCACAATCAGATCCACCCTACAATGTTGCATACCAAATATCAAAAGATTCTGCCTGCTGGATCTGGAGAAGAAGATTTTTTAAGAAATATGCCTGAAATGCACTAAGTTAAAATTTGGGCTCCTATACGGAGCCCAAATATAAACCCAGGGGGCCGACTTGAACAAACTTGAATCAGATCCACCCCACAATGTTGCTTACCAAATATGAAAAGATTCTGAAGCTGGATCTGGAGAAGAAGATTTTTTAAGAAATTTGCCTGAAATGCACTAAGTTCGAATTCGAGCTTCTATAGTGAGCCCAAATATGAAACTAGGAAGCCGATTTGAACAAACTTGAATCAGATCCACCCCACAATGTTGCATACCAAATATCAAAAGATTCTGCCTGCTGGATCTGGAGAAGAAGATTTTTTAATAAATTTGCCCGAAATGCACGAAGTGCGAATTCGGGCTTCTATATTAAGCCCAAATATGAATCCAGGGGGCCGATTTGAACAAACTTGAATCAGATCCACCCTGCAATGTTGCATACCAAATATCAAAAGATTCTGCCTGCTGGATCTGGAGAAGAAGATTTTTGAAGAAATTTGCCTGAAATGCACTAAGTGTGAATTCGGGCTTCTATATTAAGCCCAAATATGAATCCAGGGGGCCGATTTGAACAAACTTGAATCAGATCCACCCCGCAATGTTGCATACCAAATATCAAAAGATTCTGCTTGCTGGATCTGGAGAAGAACATTTTTGAAGAAATTTGCCCGAAATGCACTAAGTTTGAATTCGAGCTTCTATAGTGAGCCCAAATATGAATCCAGGGGGCCGATTTGAACAAACTTGAATCAGATCCACCCCGCAATGTTGCATACCAAATATCAAAAGATTCTGCCTGCTGGATCTGGAGAAGATGATTTTTTAAGAAATTTGCCTGAAATGCACTAAGTTCGAATTCGAGCTTCTATAGTGAGCCCAAATATGAATCTAGGAAGCCGATTTGAACAAACTTGAATCAGATCCACCCCACAATGTTGCATACCAAATATCAAAAGATTCTGCCTGCTGGATCTGGAGAAGAAGATTTTTTAATAAATTTGCCCGAAATGCACTAAGTGCGAATTCGGGCTTCTATATTAAGCCCAAATATGAATCCAGGGGGCCGATTTGAACAAACTTGAATCAGATCCACCCTGCAATGTTGCATACCAAATATCAAAAGATTCTGCCTGCTGGATCTGGAGAAGAACATTTTTGAAGAAATTTGCCTGAAATGCACTAAGTGTGAATTCGGGCTTCTATATTAAGCCCAAATATGAATCCAGGGGGCCGATTTGAACAAACTTGAATCAGATCCACCCCGCAATGTTGCATACCAAATATCAAAAGATTCTGCCTGCTGGATCTGGAGAAGAACATTTTTGAAGAAATTTGCCCGAAATGCACTAAGTTTGAATTCGAGCTTCTATAGTGAGCCCAAATATGAATCCAGGGGGCCGATTTGAACAAACTTGAATCAGATCCACCCCGCAATGTTGCATACCAAATATCAAAAGATTCTGCCTGCTGGATCTGGAGAAGATGATTTTTTAAGAAATTTGCCTGAAATGCACTAAGTTCGAATTCGAGCTTCTATAGTGAGCCCAAATATGAATCTAGGAAGCCGATTTGAACAAACTTGAATCAGATCCACCTCACAATGTTGCATACCAAATATCAAAAGATTCTGCCTGCTGGATCTGGAGAAGAAGATTTTTTAATAAATTTGCCCGAAATGCACTAAGTCCGAATTCAGGCTTCTATATTAAGCCCAAATATGAATCCAGGGGGCCGATTTGAACAAACTTGAATCAGATCCACCCCGCAATGTTGCATACCAAATATCAAAAGATTCTGCCTGCTGGATCTGGAGAAGAAGATTTTTGAAGAAATTTGCCCGAAATGCACTAAGTTTGAATTCGAGCTTCTATAGTGAGCCCAAATATGAATCTAGGGGGTCGATTTGAACAAACTTGAATCAGATCCACCCCGCAATGTTGCATACCAAATATCAAAAGATTCTGCCTGCTGGATCTGGAGAAGATGATTTTTTAAGAAATTTGCCTGAAATGCACTAAGTTCGAATTCGAGCTTCTATAGTAAGCTCAAATATGAATCTAGGGAGCCGATTTAAACAAATTTGCATCAGATCCATCCCACAATGTTGCATACCAAATATCAAAAGATTCTGCCTGCTGGATCTGGAGAAGAAAATTTTTTAAGAAATTTGCCTGAAATGCACTAAGTTCGAATTCGAGCTTCTATAGTGAGCCCAAATATGAATCTAGGAAGCCGATTTGAACAAACTTGAATCAGATCCACCCCACAATGTTGCATACCAAATATCAAAAGATTCTGCCTGCTGGATCTGGAGAAGAAGATTTTTTAATAAATTTGCTTGAAATGCACTAAGTTCAAATTTAGGCTCCTATACTGAGCCCAAATATAAACCCAGGGGGCCGATTTGAACAAACTTGAATCAGATCCACCCCACAATGTTGCTTACCAAATATGAAAAGATTCTGCCTGCTGGATCTGGAGAAGAAGATTTTTTAAGAAATTTGCATGAAATGCACTAAGTTCAAATTCGAGCTTCTATAGTGAGCCCAAATATGAATCTAGGAAGCCGATTTGAACAAACTTGAATCAGATCCACCCCACAATGTTGCATACCAAATATCAAAAGATTCTGCCTTCTGGATCTGGAGAAGAAGATTTTTTAAGAAATTTGCCTAAATGCACTAAGTTCGAAATCGGGCTCCTATACTGAGCCCAAATATGAACCCAGGGGGCCGATTTGAACAAACTTGAATCAGATCCACCCTACAATGTTGCATACCAAATATCAAAAGATTCTGCCTGCTGGATCTGGAGAAGAAGATTTTTTAAGAAATTTGCCTGAAATGCACTAAGTTCGAAATCGGGCTCCTATACTGAGCCCAAATATTAACCCAGGGGGCCGATTTGAACAATCTTGAATCAGATCCACCCCACAATGTTGCTTACCAAATATGAAAAGATTCTGAAGCTGGATCTGGAGAAGAAGATTTTTTAAGAAATTTGCCTGAAATGCACTAAGTTCGAATGCGGGCTTCTATAGTAAGCCCAAATATGTATCCAGGGGGCCGATTTGAACAAACTTGAATCAGATCTACCCCGCAACATTGCATACCAAATATCAAAAGATTCTGCCTGCTGGATCTGGAGAAGAAGATTTTTGAAGAAATTTGCCTGAAATGCACTAAATTCGAATTCGAGCTCCTATAGTGAGCCCAAATATGAATCTAGGGAGCCGATTTGAACAAACTTGAATCAGATCCACCAAACAATGTTGCATACCAAATATCAAAAGATTCTGCTTGCTGGATCTGGAGAAGAAGATTTTCAAAGAAATTTGCCTGAAATGCAGTAAGTTCAAATTTGGGCTCCTATACTGAGCCCAAATATGAACCCAGGGGGCCGATTTGAACAAACTTGAATCAGATCCACCCCACAATGTTGCATACCAAATATCAAAAGATTCTGCCTGCTGGATCTGGAGAAGAAGATTTTTTAAGAAATTTGCCTGAAATGCACTAAGTTCGAAATCGGGCTCCTATACTGAGCCCAAATATGAACCCAGGGGGCCGATTTGAACAAACTTGAATCAGATCCACCCTACAATGTTGCATACCAAATATCAAAAGATTCTGCCTGCTGGATCTGGAGAAGAAGATTTTTTAATGTTTTTCCCATTGCCTACAGTGTTAAAAAGTGCTGACTCAGCACTTTTTCAAAGTCCCGAAACTGTACCCTATGATAAAACCGATGGCAATTTTTTTTTACCAATCCTTTCTGTTGGTCCTAAGGAAGCAGCACACGAAATAAAAATTCTCAGTGCCGTGCAGTTTTGGAGATATGGGCGTTTTAAATTTTTTCTATTTTTAGCTCCTGCGGTTCCCACGGGGCTGCGGGAAAATTTTTTTTTGCATAAATCAAGTACTCATGACCCAATAAGCCCTCACATAAAATTTGGTTCAAATCAGCCTCTCGGTTTGGAAAGTTAAAAAATTTATAGTAATTTATATATTTTTTATACTTACCAATGACCCAGACATAGCTGGTGCTAACTCTTAAAATATAGGGCCAAACACAAATTTTGCCCCCCAATCCCCAAAATTTGCATCTAAAACTAAAGAAAACATGTCCTGAAAGGCCCTCCACACCTCGCCCCCACTGCGCATGCGCAGTGTCAAGGACGTTCCGAAATTGGCGCCATTTATCATTCTAAAAACCAGTGCCTGGTAAGCGCTATGTACTCAGCGGGGAGGCAAGAGTTCCCAACTCCTGGGAGGGCCATCCCCGTCTGGGTCATTGGTAAGTATAAAAAATATATAAATTACTATAAATTTTTTAACATTTTTATACTGTACCAATGACCCAGACATAGCTGAATAGTAAAAAGGCTGGAGGGCCAAGGACATAGAGCAAAATGGAATACGCTCAATAAAATAAAATAGAGTCATCCCCTGTAGGGAAAAGAAGTAATAGGCCTTACATGTATCTTTCTTATTTATGATAAATTAGAAAGATACAACACCTTCCAAAAATTGAGCTTCATACATCCATGTACTCTATTAATATCCAATAATCCTTATACTAATAATTTTTAAAGTAAGCCAATAATAAAGTAAGTCTAGAGAATAGAGACTCTTATACTCCTAAAAGTGTGTGAGAATTGCATAATCATGTCCGTTGACATATGCAATATTCAAAAGCTATACTTTAAAAACTAAGACTTGAATGAATTTTATAAACTTAAACTTCTCACTAAACAACCATCCCAATAGCAGCTCAGAATTACTAACTCCGGAGGAGGTATCCCCTTGTTTTCATAGTAAAAACAGGTGACCCAAGGGAACACCCTCCCCCCCCCCCCCCTTTTTCTTGCCCTGGGTCAAATAGCCCAGAGCAAAGAGGGCAGCCGAACGGAGACACTGCCGAAACAGACAGCCTACCTAGCTATAGTAGCAACTGTTAAGTGAATGACATTCTGAGCAGTAGATAACAGACCTAACAATAGAGGCCTCCAGAAATGGACTCGATATTTCTGAGATAAAATTCATGAATGGATGGCTGAGCGCAATGAGCAGCCTTCAAAAATCTATAATAGCAACACTATTAATGTAAGCCCAAGAAGTAGAAGAACTCTTACTTCATGAGCCGAAATCTTAAGCACAACTGCTAAGCCAATGATATACCATAAGCAGTACGCTAGTTAATAGAATCCATTAACAATAAAATGGAGCGTAACGTCCTTCTACTAGACATCAAAGACAGAAGAAGCTTACGCCCTTGTAATAAACAGATATCTGTTTATAAATACATAAACTGTACCCGGAAAGAGTAAAGGCCTATGCCCATACGAAGACGGAAGGACCTTAAAATAATAGGTTCCGGATAATAGGAGCCTAACTCTTATGCAACAATCCAACCTAAATAGTAACGGACGTATTGATTCCGAAACTATGAAAGTGAAAATCATCCATCGATAGTGCATGAAACTCACTGACTCTACAGTAAAAGAGAAACTAACAGAATTACTGTCTAAAAGGTCAGAATTTGAAAACTACTGTTTCCAGAGGCTCAAATGATTACTTAGCTAAATAAGAACCGAAGTTAAAATCCGTATAGGAATTTAATCTAAAGATTCTAAGTCTATTTATCAAAAAGTTACTAACTGACTTAGATAAAGAGACAAAAGACTCAATTGTAAACTATCGTAGAGTGCATAGGTATGAGGTAACATAAACCTATAACCTAAAAAACAACAGGCTGCAGTAGATCTTGTGAAACAAGTATACTAAAAACTAGCAATGCGTAGTATGGAGGGATCAACCATATGAACATAATGATCCCTACACCACGACGGAAGAGCCTCCACTTTAGTCGCATAGAATAGCGAAGAAGAGGATCTCCTATAGTAAGAAATCGCGTCCAAAGCTCGTCCAGTACAGTGCTTACAATGCAATACGGACCACACAACGTAATACATGAAGGTTGCGACCTTGCTGGTTGTGATAAAGATGACACGATTTACCCAGTGAAAAAAGATCCTCACATAGAGGAAGATTTCACGTTAAGATCCACAGTAGACAAGAGAGTAAATTACTCATGATCTCTGTGAAGATAGAGATGCTATCAACAGAAATGTATAGTGGTTGTTTATCTTAGCAATACCTGCTAAAACAACAGCGCCGGAGGATACGCGTATCCTATCATTCCGTCCTATAGATCAATAGAGCGTTAACAGTATTAGCTCAGAGATCTGGACAAGCCAACACATACGTCTGCAATTGATTAGCAAGCTGTGTCATAAATAAATCATTGGGCGCTCCCATAGATAGCAAATCTGATTAAATACTTGTTTGTTGAGAGTCCATTCTGACAGCAACAAGCGACCCGTAAGAGAACGGGAGTGCGATAAGACAATCAGACGACCCAGAATATGACGGACCAAAACTGAACTTGGTGTACTATAACCAACAGACGGATTCTTTCCATTAAATTGAATAACGGAAACGAAAGAGTGCCTCCCTGGTTCCGGAGATACGCCACTACTGTCGAATTAAAGGACAGGAATTTGGGCATGCGTTTCTGAATAATGTTCATGCAATGACATAAAGCAAGCCTAAAAAAACATTATTCCGCGGAAGTTAAACTGATAGCTAAAAGACTGCGGAACCCAAAGACCCTGGCACTTCGAATCCGTAGGGATCAGTATATATCCCAATCTGTTTGACTGGCAACCGTCATAACAGTCACACTAGGGTCCGGCAACTGCGGCGGCACTCTCTGAGTCAACCACCGAATGTTTGCCCCAGTCTGAATCTCTTGTAACACTAGATAGACAAGAGAATGTATAAATCAAGCAATTCATGGATTGCCGGAAAGTTGCCGTCGAAGAGAAGCTCCTCCGAGAACGAAGCGACTCTGAGAGAGTTCTTAACCTACTATCCACGCGTGGATGTAGCTAGGGCTGCATCACGTCTAACCAACTCCAATCAGCCACTGAAGGGCGGAGTTATACGTGAACAAACTACTGCCCTCAAAAGAAATTACATTGAGAATAATATCCCGTAAATCTTTTCTTGAAGACGTAATGATAACGCCTCAGTAAGGCGGATTACGTATAATAAAGCGTCTAAGTTAAGTCTACTATACATAATGTCGTTCCCAACATTGAAATTGGAAAAGACATAAACGGCGAAAAAGAATATATGCAGTCTTTAATTACACCGTCTAGACGCATATGAACTCTCGGTATGCCCTGCTCTGCCAAAATAAACTATATGTAAAAAAGATAAAATGGCAGAAATGAGCCACGCGGACAAGAAACTAAACTATCATGCTTAGTAGCAGGCTTGTATATATATATATAATATATATAGCGTCGAAAAATAAAACACATGTTGTAATGACAATATTGGACTGCGTCGGTAAGTCAGGGACAAAGTCCCTGTACCGATCGAAAAATCCGAGTCCAATGACGCTATAAGTCTCTTATCCAAGATCGCAGCAATGAAGTCCGAAAAATAATCACTGGAAGAAATGCCAGAAGATATGAAAGGCATCTTCCGATACTACTAAAGGGAAAACTCGAAATCTTTCGAATCCCTTTCGCCATCCTGTCGGACCCTATAAAGCGTTCGGTCGTCCGTAGCTTGATGCAACCGCGGACCGCACCGACCCAGCGCCGTCGGATAATTCCTGATTCGACCGAGAAACCGTCAATTGCTGGGATGCTGCGAAACAACTGTGCTAACTCGGATAGCACGTCCGTCACTGAGGCCTGAGGAGCAGCGGTCTTACGATGCATTGCCGCAGGAAGCTCCGAGATCGTTACCCTGTGCATACTTCCAATATGCGAGCGAACGGAGTGTATAGGCCTCGTGTCCCTTGGCTACCGGATGGCGCGACCTATTCGCTGTGGAATCACTGAATGCCGAAACTGATCGGATACTCGAGGTCACGTAGCCAATGTGCGGCCGTGTGCCCTGCTGTGAGGATGAGGAAGCATTAAAGACAGTCTCTCGGACTGTCAATATAACGGAGCGTCCCGAGCAACGGACATATGCTCCGAATGTAAAATATCTGAACCACAACATGCGGTCCCCTATGTTGTTGGCTTCCTCCGATCTGTCCTCAATCTGCCGTCACTGGGTGAGTACTAAAGTAATTAAAGTGCTCGCATCACCCAAATCTCCTTTCTAGACCGCAACGGACGAACCCGGCAGCCGAACCATTCGATGAATGTACGCTACACCGGGTGAGCTAGCGAATGTCACTCCGTAAGCGATAGACATATTCCATGAGCACTTATTGCCGCTAACTCTTCATTAACTATGACGACAGAGGCACACTTTTGAAAGACATCTTCATAACTCTTCGAACAAGAAACCAGAAATGCTTGGATAGCAAGCATAAAATAATAATATATATAGCGTCGTTCAATAATTCGAAAGTTTGTGTGACATTATTGGACTATGTCGGAACTGAGGGACGATGTCCCTGAACCGAACCCAAAATTTTCTAAGTCCACCGACGCTATCAGTTTCTTATCCGGCATCGCAGCATATGTTGTTCCGAAAGGGAAAGCTTGAAATCCACCGAATCCCTTTCGGTATCCCGTCGGACCGGATGAAACTTTCGGACGTCCGTACCCGCTTCCGCGGAGCGTCCCGACCCAGCATCGTCGGATAAAATATATGCGACAGATTCAGTTGATGCTGGGATGCTGCGATAAACTGTGCTATTAAGGAAAGCACGTCCGTTCCCGAGGCCTGTGCAGTAGCGGACTTACGATGCATTGCCGCTGGAAGCTCCGTGTACGTTGACTCCCGCACACTTCCTATGCGAACTTCCGGAGTCTGCAGGCCTCGAGTCCCCGGCTACCGACCCAGCGCTGTCGGATAATTCTCGATCCGACACCGTTTCTGTCGGCTGCAGGGATGCTGCGATAAGCTGTGCTATGTGCACAAGAATGTCCGGCGTCGAGACCTGCGGAGGCGCAGTCTATCGCTGCTTCGCCGAGGGCAGCTCCGCATCAGATGGCTCCCGCATACTTCCTATGCGAACGTCCGGAGTCCATCGGTCTCGAATCCCTGGCTGCCGGATGGTGTGACCTGGTCGCCGAAGAATCCTTGATCGGCGAAGCTGGTAATATATCGGCGGTCACGCAGCCAAGGTGCGGTCGTGTGCGCTGACGAGAAGAGGAAGCCTTAGCAGTCTCAGCGGACTGCCTATACAACGGAGCGTCCCGAGCGACGGACGTATGCTCCGCTAACGACACATTTGTACCACAACATCTGGGGCCAGATGTTGTTGAACGAGAGAGGGGCCTCTCTCGCTTGCCGTCCGGATGGACCGGAACGAGCTATGAACCGGACTAAAAAGCTTCCTCCGTTCTCCCTCCGATCCGCCGTCACTGGGTGTGCATTAAGTTAATTTTATAGTGCTCGCATCACCCCAAAATTCCTTCTAGACCGCAACGGACGAACCCGGCTGCCGAACAATTCGGTGAATGGACGCTACACCGGGCGAGCTAGCGGACGTCAAAGGCCGTCGAACCTACTAGGGTCCTCTTAGGCAATTGGCGTATTACATGAGCACTTTTCCGCTAGCCCTTCATTAATTGTGACGACGGAGGCACACTGTTGGAAGACATCACAGATACATCACCCTAATCTTGATCGTCTGAAATAGAAATTGATAAAGTAGAGTGACCCTGCGGGGAAAGGACCGGAGTGTCCAAATCCCCAACAACATACCGTGACATACGCTTCCCATATTGTCATCGAAATCATACGATACAGAACAGGAGTTAATGCGAGTACACTGACCACATATAGAATGATAATAAGGTCAGAGGAAGACTTCCTCTTAAAACAATTGATCAATATCCTTTCAATGTGAAAAGAAAATAAGTCCTGGTACTCGCACTAACCCCTGGCAATCAAAATACATAATAATAATATGATCCATTAATATAGAAAAAATAATTGAAATCAAAATATTTTGAAAAAATATTTTTTCAGAACAGCCCAAGTTTCTGAAAAGTAACGTTGAGCCCCAATGGATCCCAAGCCTAAGTGTGGACAAAAATTTTAAAAATATTTTAAACAATTTATTCAACACTTACGAACAATAATAATGTATCTAGTTATGATTAAAATAACATAAAGATATTATTATTTAGAAATCCCCCCCTCACACAGAGGGCTGTTGTAAATGTAAACAATGAGTGTACAAACACTAAAATAAGACTCCAGGCACCCAGGCCCGAAATCAGTTACCAAAAATACACCATCTGATGCAAAACAGAGACTTCCAGGGAAGAAACTGCAGAACATCAGATGGTAGATGCAGAACACAACGCCTAACCACCCGTAGGTGAAGACGTAAACATGGGGAAAGAACAGAATTCATTCTGTTATTAAGCTAAAACTCCCAAGAAATTTTAGTAATAATAATTACAGAAACTATGCCAAAAGCATGGGAGAATAGCAAGGGGGAACTTAAAGGACAGGGAGAGAGGAAAAACACTTGAAAAAACAGTGTAACAAATAATCAGAATGACAACAAAATGGCTGCTGCCTTGAAAATAGGTAACTTAACATAATTTCATTAAAAAATTTTAAGTTACAGCCCTGATAATATTCTGTCACACATTCTTTTCCTCTCCTCCTTTTCTATCCTCCTTAGAATCACCATTTCACTAATATTTATGTGTCTGGCATCATTTAAACTGAGATTTAAAAGCACAAAGATCAGTCAGATGTTAACTGATGAAGGGCCAAACTTAGAATGATAAATGGCGCCAATTTCGGAACGTCCTTGACACTGCGCATGCGCAGTGGGGGCGAGGTGTGGAGGGCCTTTCAGGACATGTTTTCTTTAGTTTTAGATGCAAATTTTGGGGATTGGGGGGCAAAATTTGTGTTTGGCCCTATATTTTAAGAGTTAGCACCAGCTATGTCTGGGTCATTGGTACAGTATAAAAATATAGAAATTTTGGGCGGGGCAAAAAATTTTGCCCCTCTCATAACAACGCCAAGTATAGCCCCACAAACTTCTCTTGAACAAATCTGAGTCTACACCTCAAAAGGAAGCTGCACACCAAATATCAAGTCTCTGCTACTGCTGGTTCATGAGAAGAAGATTTACAAAGATTTTGGTGCCCCTTGGGGGCGTGGCACCACCCAGGAGGAGGGGCAACTTCATTTGAACAAATCTGAATTGGCATTAGGTAATAAACATTTAGCAAACATTTGAATAAAATTGGGCTAGTGGTTTAGGAGGAGAAGTCGATAATGTAAAGTTAACGCCGGACGGACGACGCCGGACGACGGACGACGGACGCCGGACAGAAAGTGATTAGTAAAGCTCCCCTTGAGCTTCGCTCAGGTGAGCTAACAATGAGTGTAAAAACACTAAAATAAGACTCCAGACACCCAGGCCCGAAATCAGTTACCAAAAATACACTATCTGATGCAAAACAGAGACGTCCAGGGAAGAAACTGCAGAACATCAGATGGTAGATGCAGAACACAACGCCTAACCACCCGTAGGTGAAGACGTAAACATGGGGAAATGAACAGAATTCATTCTGTTATTCAGCTAAAACTCCCAAGAAAATTTAGTAATAATAATTACAAAAACTATGCCAAAAGCATGGGAGAATAGCAAGGGGGGACTTAAAGGACAGGGAGAGAGGAAAACACTTAAAAAACAGTGTAACTAAATAATCAGAATGACAACAAAATGGCTGCTGCCTCGAAAATAGGTAACTTAACATAATTTCATTAAAAAATTTTAAGTTACAGCCCTGATAATATTCTGTCACACATTTTTTTCCTCTCCTCCTTCTCTATCCTCCTTAGAATCACCATTTCACTAATATTTATGTGTCTGGCATCATTTAAACTGAGATTTATAAGCACAAAGATCAGTCAGATGTTAACTGATGAAGGGCCAAACTTAGAATGATTAATGGCGCCAATTTCGGAACGTCCTTGACACTGCGCATGCGCAGTAGGGGCGAAGTGTGGAGGGCCTTTCAGGACATGTTTTCTTTGGTTTTAGATGCAAATTTTGGGGATTGGGGGGCAAAATTTGTGTTTGGCCCTATATTTTAAGAGTTAGCACCAGCCTTGTCTGGGTCATTGGTACAGTATAAAAATATGTTTTTTGGCACCCAGTCTAAACTCATTTAAGAACAGATTAGATAAACACTGGGAAAACCAAGACATTGTTTATAATTTCCGAACGAAATTAAATCCAAAAACAAAATGCGCATGAGAGAAAACAGATGAAATAGATGAACCTACTGGGTCCTGCGAAGTGGACAGTGTATCCAGTGCAGGAAATCTACACAAGCAAACATAAGTAAGTAAACATAAAAATATCAGTCTGAGAAATATTAATTTTTTTTATTTATTTATTGGTGTTTAAAGTCCCATATTTCTGCACAATGGCTAATCATGACCACAACATGGAGATAAGGCCAAGTTTAGTCAATCGTTTATACCCATGCTGCCCATTTTAGAAGATTTCCACCCCAAACATTGATGGCTGGGTCCTATTTTACCTGTAAAACAGAGCTTGTTTACCCACAGAAAACAAGCACTACTTCACAGGGTACCCACAGGGATGAGAAACATTAATACAAGACAATTTCCAATTGTCATTTAAACTCGAGTAAAATAATTATTGGGCAGGCAACGAGAATAAATTTATTTAATCACCGAGCCTTTTTATTTTTACTAATTCTTTTTAGTTAGCTTGAATGAGGCTTTATGAGAAACAATTGTATAAAACACCATAATGTATTGTCAATTGCTCTCTTGTCAAAACATCTGTCCATGTCCAGTAATACAAGCAAATAAGTCTCATTCACTATCTCGTCTCCTTCACAATCTTTTCCAGAAAACACCAGTTACATTGTGTTTTACTGACAATGTTAGCTGTACCAAATCCATTATTTCCATATTTAACCATTCTTCAAATAGATATCTCCATTTCCAGTCGTTCGATTTTGAGGCACTTTGGTGCTTGTGCACCATGGCGCATGCAGACTTAAAAACCAGTGAGTGATCAAAAGTGCACCTCGAAAATCCTGCTAAAGTCAGTACATTAATTTCATTTCAAAATGCATAAAACGTCTTAGTTAAGTTGTTAACACTGTTAACAAATCCACTTAGAGACAATTCCACAGTGTACACTGACCCGAAAACATCAGAGGACCACAAATCCTTCATCGGCTTTGAAAAGGACTTTAATGTGCTTGTGGCATGTACATACTACATTAAATGTCGATTTCATTTTTCTTCTGTTTTATTTGTTACAACCCTTGTTAGTTTGAGTTAAGAAATCTGGAATGCATGAGTGAAACAAAACCTCATAGGTTTATCCATATGTCAATCAGAGTAGCATCATCAGCTGTTTGGGAATTTCAATTTTGATTCTGGCATTTTCTCAAAGATAAGGTGTGTGTAAATGGGTTAAAATACATTGTTATGATTACCTCTTCAAAATCTATATGAAACTGAAAATTATGTTTCTGTACACAGTTTTATTGGATAAGCAGCAAGTTTGTACAAATTTGAGCCAAATTACAGAAAACTTTTTCTTCAAAATTTGGCAGACGAAACAAGGAAACAAAATGTCAATGTATGTTTTCTTTATGGGATAAAATCATTGCATGATATATCAGGAAATCAGCGTATGGACTTAAGGTTACACATCCATTTCCTGATGCAGAGCACCCCGTAAAAATGTGCCTAAACCCTAAAAGCAGTGAGCAACTAAATGCACACCTGTTTTTTCCCGAATCGGACTGCCATTTCTAGTTTTCTGTCTGCTGTCAATCAAATGATAAATTATCCAGCGATGGCCCAAACAGAGTTGATGAAATTTGAATTGCATGATACAGATTTCAGAACTTATGCAGGTCACAAGTGAAGTTATCACCAAATTTTATCATCCACCAATAATTTGACATTCTTTTTCATTTCTATGAAGCTCTAATCTACAAATGAACACCAGAGTTTCCAACATAGAAAAGAAACATCAACCATGGTATGTAACAAATCCTGGGTTGTTGGAAAAGTGTAAACAGCAAAATGCTATGTGGAGTAACCTGCTTTTAAACCTAAATGTTTTCTAATATACCAGTATATTGCGACATTGTTTTGGATATCATCACCATTATTGAAATTTAAATACTGTGAAGCCTTACTTAACAGTGTTTCAACACCACTGTTGGCTCCCTGTACAGGCAGCCAACACTGCTGTAAAAAAGTTGCCAAGATAAATACAGCCTACCAGCTTAGTTCCCAAGGAAGAATACACTTGGGGACACCTTTTTCAAAGTGGCAGTTTGGGGGTCTATGAGGACTTAAGGGTAAATTGAATACTTCTGTTAACAGAATATTTTACACTGATAAAAAGTCTCTTCACTTAATAGGACTCCATTGTATTCAGTAAGTAACATACTTTTCTTCCCACTTTGATGATAACTTGAATGAAAAAATTCTTCGTTTCTGTTTTACATCAGAGGCGGTGACCCAAACAGGTTCTACTCTGCTAAGGTGATTGTAAATAGAAACAATATGAAGAAAATGAAAAAATTTAAAGTAATTTATATATTTTTTATACTTACCAATGGCCCAGAGTTAGCTGGTGCTAACTCAAAAATATTTAGGGCCAAACACAAATTTTGCCCCCCAATCCCCAAAATTTGCATGCAAAACCAAAAATAAGAAGTCCTATCTGGCCCTCCATACATTTACCCTCCGCACATGCGCAGACACCAGGATGTCACCGAATCTGATGCCAATATCATTCTTTGTAAAAAGATTATAATATAATAATTCAGCAGGGAGGTATGAGTGCCCAGTACTGCCCACTCATGGGAGGGCCATTCGTGTCTGGGCCATTGGTAAGTTTAAAAAATATATAAATTTTATAGTAAATTTCATTTCTTATTATACCTACCGCAATTGTTTACTACAGACTTGCACTACAGTGGAAGACCCTAACCTAAAATACTCTCTATTTTAATCTTTCCCAAGAGATGTGGGAAAGAAAGTGGTGTTCAAAACACCACGAAAAAATAAGCCAAAACTGGGCCGAGCGCCATCGGCGCACACCCAGTATGGGACACTCTTCCTTTGGTACAAATCCACAACTTCCATTAACCAATGTGCAGTGCATCATCAATTCATCATTCTTTTGAGTCCGCCAACATAGGAGTTATGTGATCAGCAGGGAGGAAGGATTCTTACCCGAATAAGAAGACGGGGGGGCCTCCATGTAAACAATTGCGGTAGGTATAATAAGAAAGGAAATTTACTATAAAATTTATATTTCTTATCAACCTACCTTACAATTGTTTACTACAGGCTGAATAGACAATAGGATGGAGGGAATCACATAACCAACCCACACATAACTCAATTGCACTGGAACCGTGGACAGAGGAAGAGATCCCTAGGCCTATCAAACCATAGCATCACAAACATTAGTAAAAGACAATGAAAGATGAGGCGTATGGTGAAGTGCGACGCACAAACAGAAAAGCTGAATGGTTGGGACAGACAACAGCCTGAGCCAAAGAAAGGGGCCCGTAGGACAAAGGTCCTCTGTCGGCTCCTGCAACTGTCGCAGATAAAAGAAGGTAGCATTTCTCCAGTAGGCTGCCAGTATAACATCCGACAACATGACGGAGTTAGTAAAACAGGAAGACAATGCACGCACCTCGTGGCAGAAAAAACGATTGGTAATACAATCACCAGTAGGCAGACGAGCGGAAGCTGTGCGAATTGCAAGACAAATCCATCGAGAAAAGGATGCAGGAGAGATCTGGCATGTGAGAAAACGCATATCCATCCAGGATAAAGGCGCAAATGCTCCCCCCACACACACCCCCCCCCCCCCCCCCCCCCCCCCCCAAGCAGAGCAGCGTCCAAGAAAGTGTCCATCTTGGAGTAAACTGCAAAGTCCTAGGTCTTTTCAAGGAAAAGAGCTGAACAAGCTTGGAGAGGCAAGGATGAGTGTCAAAACAATGTGGTACCACATATAAAAAAGGTCTCCTCAGCATGGAATTGTACCCATTGCTGGAGACTCCCAGAAACAAACATATACCAAAAACTCCGCAAGCGGTGTGATCGAAGGAGTGACAGAAGCAACAGAGTGATCACACACCATCGACCGAAGAACCATTTACTTAGCCAGAGGCTAAACCAGTGGAGAGAGTGCCTCCTTGAAGAAGAAAAGTAACTCCACTGCTTGTCTCTAAAAACCACTACGGAGGAGACAGGACCCGATAAAAGACATGCATGAAGGCACAATGAAGTCGGGTCAACTTGAAACCTCCTCGGGCGACTTTGGCAAAGAAAGTCGCGAAGTAGAGGGAGACATGCCAGAACCTCCGCTAACAGAGAGCGGAGCAGATTGATCCACACCCACCGAGGCAACAGGGGTGTGATCGAAAGGATTCGACGACTGCAGGTTCATATCTGGGCTAGAACCAGAGGCGGAATCGGAACCAGCAGGAAGGCATAGCCGACAAGACCGTCCCAAAGGAGGGCCAGAGCGTCCACGGCAAAGGTCAGAGCATCTGGACACTGGACACGAAAGTGTCCACCTGATGGTTCCAACGAGTCGCAAAGAGATCGATGGAACACCGCCATGTGGAACATCCACTCGGTGGAAAAGAACCTGCCCCGTCGGGACAGGGAGTCGGCTAGGACATTCAGACGACTGGAAAGGTGACGAACAACCACCCAGGCATTGACATCCTGAGCGAGCAGTAGAAGGTCCCAAGCCAATTCGGACATTGGAACCGAGTGCGTGCCGCCCTGGTTCCGAATGAAGCAACCACTGTCGAATTGTCGAACAACAAAAGGACCTAACGATTCGACAGGTGAGGGATCCACTGTCTGAAACTCAGAAGAAGAGCAAGAAGCTCCTTCTGGTTGATGTGTAGAGATGCCCGATCCTGGTCCCACATCCCGTGAAGGGAAAGACCAAGAGGATCCAACGTCGCACCCCATCCAAGATCGCTGGCATCTGCCGTCAGAACGCGATCGGACGTGGGTAAGTCCAACGGGACACCCTGCGTGATCCACTGAACATTCGTCCAGTGGAGAAAGTGAGGATGAAGAGATTCTGGTGACTGAAGCATCAGATCCAGAGAATCGACATTCGGCCTCCAACGACTGAGCAGAAAGAGTTGGAGAGGTCTGACATGCAGCTGACCTAGAGGAATGAGATCCGTCACCACACCGCAGAGACCGAGCAGCCGGAGAATACCCCGTGCTGTCGCGGATGTGGACTGGGACAGAGTCAGAGCAAAAGCTGAGAGAATCACAGCCCAGGCCTGGGGAACTGCCACCGTATTGAACTGAGTGCGGAAGGCCATCCCCAGATGACAAAACGATGGAGAAGGGACCAGATCTGACCTCTCCTCGTTGACTCTGAATCCTAGCGACATGAGCAAGCTCAACAGAGTGTCGACATCCAACTCCAGTAAGGCAGCATTGGAATGCCTCTGGAGGATATCGTCTTGATATGCCGAAGTCGTCACCCTGGACTGTGTGCGATGGAAGGCTATTACATGCGACATCAGTCGGGTGAAGGTCCAAGGAGCCAGGTTGAGGCCGAAAGGCATGGCCTTCAACTGGTAAACTCGCCCCAGAAAAGCGAACCTGAGATACTTCCGTGACACCCGATGAATCGGAACGTGAAAGTAAGTATCTCGCAGGTCAATGCTGGAAGCGAAATCTCCCTGGTGAATGGAATGGCGGGCCGACTTGAAAGTCTTCATGTTGAAATTGGGGGCAATGACAGACTGGTTCAGGATACTCAGATCGATAACTGGTCGGAATCGGCCGTCCTTCTTCGGCACCAAGAACAGGCGGGAATAAAACCCCGCTGACTGAATGTTCATGACGACCTTGAACGCCCCCTTGGCCAGGAGATTGTCTATCTTCATGGACAAAAGCTCCCGACGTAAAACGTCTGAAGGAACTGTGGTTGGAAGAGGCATTCTGAACAGAGTGGGGTGCCTACGGAAGGAAATTCGCAGCCAGGACCGAACAACATCTAACACCCAAGGATCGGAAGTGATGGTGGCCCAACGGTCTGCGAACTCTGCTATCCTTCCTCCAACCTGGGACGAATCGAGGTGAGGACCTTCAGTTCGAACCACAATGAGGCCCACATGAGAGAAACCACCTCCTCTACTGAATGAAGAATCCTGAGACTTCCCTCTAGCCTGCCGACGTTTACCCTTACACCGTGAGTAAGAAGAAGAAGCGGTGGCAGAAGGATCAGCCCTTTGCTGGAAGCAGAAGGGTACTTGTCAGGCTTTGAATGGTCCCTGCCTCCCCTAGAAGGCTGATCAAGCTGACGAAGCAGCAGCTGATCTTTGGAATGAGGTAGGACATCATCCCGGACCGTCGACACGGAACCCATGGAACTGTAGCGGACCTGCCAAAGAAGCAGATCGAAGAGCAGCGCGCTGCCCCAGGAAGGGATCGACCTGTGTCCAGCACAGAGTCCCTTCGAACTAGTTCCAAAATAGCCGTGTCACAGGTATGCGTGTGAGTAAGATGCATGAGCGCCTTGGGCAGCACACGCAAAGGAGCCTGTAGATCGTCAAACCTATCTGGAGGCAGATAGGCAGCTACGGCAGAGACGACGTGATCGGAGAGAGAAAGCATACCCAGCATTCCTCTCGATCAGCCCAACATGGACTCCAGAGTCGTCATAGGAATGACGACAGACTTGGGCTTGGAAAGCTGATCCAAAACCGTCAAAGTCTGGCAGACTGACAGATTGGCGAAATCATAGTAACGATAATGCACCGGAGGCAAAAAAGGTGTCAACCCTGGTGAAGAACGGAGCCTTCATAGCCTTGGAACTCAGCCTATAGTCCAAGGCTGAAAATGCTTCAACCACCTGTACTGACTGGCACGGTCAAAGATGCCCAGAAGCAGGTTGCTCCACAGGCTGTAGGCGCGCGACCGATGATCGCGGCCTGGCTGACACTGTCGGCTGGTTTGATGGTTTGATGAACCCAAACACAAAGTCAAGAGCTGCCCCCAAGTCAGAAGACTGCAGGCTCTCGACATCAAGGATGTCTGACTCCTCCCAGGAGTCGGAAGACACATAGCCCATCGTGGGCAAACCAGCCGATGCCTCCCATGGTGTAGGCACCAGGGAGATCAGAAAGCCGGTTTCCAATCCCGGGAGGCGGCGCCATAAGGGGCGCCTGGAAACCATTTGCTGCCTCACTGGAAGCAACAGGAAGGCTCTTGGACAGAACCTGAGTGAGTAAGAAGAGGGCCTCCCTAAGCTCACTGCCCGCACCACCCGATTCGACATGGGGATGAACCAGCAAAGTGGCTTCGCACCTGACCCTCTTAACCAGCGAAGGGTCACGATCCTCCAATACACCCGAAGCAGGGCAACGGGCGGCAGCCGAAACATCTGAGGGCAGACTTGTATAGGGGTACGACACACCCCGAGGATCAATATAGCGGGAACTCAGGGGAGTTGCCGCAGACCTCTGCGGGACAGAAGGTCCAGGCTGCACAGAAGGCGTTGGTCCCGCAAAACTGGCCATGTGACCAGATGAGTGGACGGAAAACGCCAATGACAAAAACTGTGGTACTCGAAGGCGCAGAGACAACAGTAGAGGGTCCGGCCGGCAGCCACTTCCAACTTCGCCGAGTTGAAGTCAGGGAAGGCAGAGGCCAATACCCCCACGTCTACACTACCAGACACCGCTGCAGACCACTGCTGGTATAAAACTGCTTTGCTCAACGGCTGAGAGGACACAGCAGGGGGTTCAGTCGTCAGCCACTTCCGACTTCGCCGAGTTGAAGTCGGGGAAGGCTGAGGCCGATACCCCACAACCACACTACAGACATCCCTGCAGACCCTTGCAGGGATAAGCCGAGGCCGGCTAAAAATGGTGCCCGATGACGTAGATAGAACAGCAGTAGCAGCAGATACAACGGGAGCTGTTGGAACTGGCGGAAAAGGGGAGAGAGCCACCTACGTCGGCCTCCAAAGGAGGAGTCACAACCCTAGTGACAGCCTCAGATGTCAACTGGAGAGGGCGCATAGTCCCGGAACCAGGCATCTCTTCACCAGAAATCCAACAGCTCCTGCAGTATCCACCACGGTAAAAAAAACTGCACATCCCCATGGAAGGGGAATAACTCTCACCAGATGTGGTCGAGTCGGGAGGCCCCGAAACAACAGCGTTCCCCACCCCCCGCTGGTGTGGGAGGAGCTGCACATCCCTCACGGAGGGGAAGTAATTCTCACCAGACGTGGTCGAGTCGGGAGGCCCTGAAACGGCTGCGTTCCCCAGCCCACCCATGGGTGTGGGAGGAGCTGCACATCCCCCACGGAGGGGGTATGGGTGTGGGAGGAGCTGCACATCCCCCACGGAGGGGGTATAACTCACACCAGACGTGGTCAAGTTGGGAGGCCCCAAAACGACAGCATTCCCCCTCCCCCCCCCCCCCTGAAACGACAGCGTTCCACACCACCCGTGGGTGCAGGAGAAACAGCCACAAAAATGCACCAAGGCGAGGGCAAAAGGAATTGCCCTAAAGTAACCGAACTGGAAATAACAGAGGTGAGAGCAGTAGAAGAAAAAGGTGAACTCAACAGATACAGAAAGTAGAAGAACACCCTCAACTACGAGAGAAGGTGGCAGAAAAAAAATGGTGGGTACACGACAGAACCCAGACGGCCGACAGGGACCAAAAAAACCAGAAATTCAGCCCTCAACAGAGTGAATAAATCCTATCCAGACAGTCCCTCACTGACACCTAACTCCAATAACAATTCAATTTTTATCAGCCGAAATAATTCGTTGTCGAACCGCATTGACACGATGTCGAAAAAACATTCGCGAAAACGGAATAATAAATAATATACAATGAGAATGTGGTTGAAAATATTAACGAGAATATATAACACACAGTCCTGTTATTATACGATCTTCAGATCCATAATTCCAGTCACAGGAAAACCATTATCGACGAGTTGAATTATCACTGTTTCGTATGGCAAATGGCGGAGACACATCCTTCACGTGTCTCGGACAAAAAAAGAATGATGAATTGATGATGCACTGCGCATTGGTTAACGGAAGTCGTGGATTTGTACTAAGGGAAAAGCGTCCCATACTGGGTGTGTGCCGATGGCGCTCGGCCCAGTTTTGGCTTATTTTTTCATGGTGTTTTTTACACCACTTTTCTTTCCCATATCTCTTGGGAAAGATTAAAATAGTGAGTATTTTATCCGAGTTAGGGTCTTCCACTGTAGAGCAAGCCTGTAGTAAACAATTGTAAGGTAGGTTGATAAGAAATATAAATTACTTTAAATTTTTTCATATTTTTATAGTGTATACCAATGGCCCAGACTTAGCTTAATCGTAAAAAGGTGGAGGGCCTAGAACTTCCGAAATATTAGATCAACATAGATCAAATCCTTCAATTCATGATGAAGAAAAATAGAATAATCTGAATTTACATGTATGTCTCTTTGTACCATAATAGAAGAGACATATCCTAATATGGATACCAATTATGTAAATCCTAAATCTGAGCATGAAATCATGCTAAATAGGATGTAAGAAGTTCACAAATTTTTAAGGCTAGTCTTGACTAAGCCCTAAAAATTAGGATGGCATATTTGAGAATGAGAGAAAATTGCCCATAAACCTATGCCATACAATAATACTACAGCTGAACGCCGAATATAGTACAGACAAAACAGCTTCCTTCATAGTTACATACCCAATAAGCCAGGGAAGTGGAGAAAATGAGCCCCCCCCCCCCCCCCCCCCCCACACACTTTTTTTGAACATATCTTCAAAAGAAAGAGGAGAGAGCTCTGGAATCAATAAGCGGTACCAGGAAACAATATAAATAAATATCGATCCGGAACTCAGGAATTAATTCATGAATAATAAATGGTGCTTAATGCCACATCACAAGCCAAGGCTATAGCGATGATTTTGGTAAACAACATTATCTGCTACAAAATATGCACTGCAGACGGCATATACAGGTATGACGAAATCAGTGAAATAATAATATAATATACACATATTAAAGCGAGATACGATGAACAATCTCTGCAGAGAAAACATTCTTCAAAGATCATTCACAGACAGCCTCTGTACAATTAAATCCGGTAAGAAAACTCTCCAACGTGTACAACTTGGTATTTACAAGTATAAGCACGTGAGAATATGATAAATTCATAGTAATTTGTATATTTTTATACTTACCAATGGCCCAGACATAGCTGGTGCTAACTCTAAATTATCCAGGGCCAAACACAAATTTTGCCCCCCAATCCCCAAAATTTGCATCAAAAACTGAAAATTTAATGCCCAAAGTGGCCCTCCATACATTTGACAACTGTGCATGTGCAGTGTCCAGGAAGTGCCGAAATTGCCGCCAAATATCATTCATTCTAGATTGTCTGCTAAATGTTATAGTCAGTGGGGAGGTATGAGTGCCCACTCATGGGAGGGCCGTCCCCGTCTGGGCCATTGGTAAGGATAAAAATATACAAATTACTATGCATTTATCATATTTTTACACAGTAACCATGGCCCAGACATAGCTGAATGGTAAATAGGTTGGAGGGCCTAGGACATAAAGGAAAATCCAATAACTCAACTACTACAAATAGAATATCTCCTACAGGAGAATAGGAGAGCACGGAATTACATAAGTCCTTCATATTTAATAAAATAAGAAGGACATAACACCAACAAAGTAATTGAGTATAACTCCATATATAATACTCTATTAACATCCAGCATAACCCATTATGCTAATTAGGTGAAGGGAAGCCAAAATATACAGAAAGTCCAGAGAATGAGACTCTTTATATTAAATTAAAAGTGTCTGAGGATTGTATATAAACACTTGTTTGACATGTGACATATACAAATGTTTCACACCGAGCTACATTTTAAAAATATTACATAATTGTCATCATAATTGCTTCCACTGAGCTACACATTAAAACCATCCCAGTACCGACTCGGAGCTACTGACATCGGAGGAGGTCTTCCCTTGCTTTTCACTATAAAGCCAGGTGTTGATAAGGGAAAACCGTCCCCCCTCCCCCTTCCCCTTGTTCTGGGTCACACAACCACAGAACAAAGAGGGCAGCGGAACAGCGTCAATGCTGGAATGGAAAACCTAAATAACTATAGCTGTAAACATTTTAATGGACGACATTCCGAGCAACAGAAAGAGGACCTAAACTTCTAAGATCACCAGAGATGGACTCTACATCTCTAAGGTAAAACCTAGTGAATGTAGAAGGCTGTGTCCAGTATGCAGCTTTCATGAAATCTGATATGGCTATACAGTGAGAGTAAGCCAAAGAAGTTGACAGCGCCCTGACTTCGTTCGCTGAAATCTTATTGACAGAACGCTGGTCTGAAGAAAGATCATCATAAGCAATACGTATTGCTAACTGGATCCATCTAGCTATAGACTGAACAGAAATATCCTTTCTGTTAGGAACTAATGATAGAAAGAAGCGTTTCCTTCCTTTCCTAATAAAATCAGATCGGCATTTATAAGTGCACATAGCCCTGACTGGACACAGCAATGGTCTACGGTTGTCCACGGAAGGCAGAGTCCTAATGATAATAGGCTCTGGCCTTACATTAGGAACTTGATTCTTAGCCAAAAAAAAACAACTTGTGCAGTTAAAGTGATGGAATTTCCAATACTGCGATTGTGAGATTCGTCCACAGATAACGCATGGAGTTCACTAACTCTTGTAGTGGATGCAAAGGCTAAGAGAAATGCAGTTTTATAGGGCAAAAATTTGAACTCTACAAGTCTAACGGCTCAAATGGAGCTTCTTTGAGCTTCAACAGAACCCAGGCTAAATTCCATTTTTTATTAATTAACCTGCAAGTTCTAGGTCTATTAATCGAGAAATTTCTAACCAATTTGGATAGAGAAACATTAGACCCGATATCCAAGCTATCGTGATGAGCGTAAATATATTTATTTATTGGTGTTTAAGGTCACATACTTATGCACAATGGCTAATCGTGACCGTGACAGTTTTACGGGTGGAGGAAGCCGGGGTACCCGGAGAGAAACGACGAGCAGCTGTCAGCTCTCCAACATCGTAACTCTGCACAGCAGCACAGGCAGAGTTAGATTGGTTGAAGACATGCGCACCATCGACGTGCAGTACGCCTCAGTACACAGTGTCTTCGTGCCCCCATGTAGGCAATCGGGGTGAAGTGTCTTGCCCAAGGACACAACGCGGTTGCCGCAGGTGGGATTCGAACCGAGGACCTCTCGGCTTGCAGCCTGCACCTCTACCAACTGAGCCACCACGCCCCCGATGAGCAAACAAGTAGACCAGAAAATTTGCAATGTCTGATATGGAAAGATCATAAACGTCTATCGACTGATCCTTACACCAATGGAAGAAAACCCTCCACTTTGCTACATAATTCAGCAAAGAGGAGGTCCTCCTACAGTTAGAAATTGCGTCCACTGCTCGTCCTGTAAAGCATTTCCCGTGCAAGAAGGACCACACAACGGAAATACGTGATGGTTGAGACCTCGTGGGTTGTGATGCAGTGTGCATGACTTCCCCTGATAAAGTAAAGAAGGTCCTCCCGTGGAGTAAGCTTCTGGGGAATGTCCCATAACAGATACCTGAGAAGATTGATCCAAGGTTTCTGTGCCGACAGAGATGATACTAACAGAATCTTGCACTGGGATTGCTTGATCTTTAGCAAGATCTGTTGAATTAACGGAGTTGGAGGATATGCGTATCCTATCATTCCGTCCCATGAAATCGAGAGCGTCTACTGCATATGCTCGAGGATCTGGACATGGCAACACATAAGTCTGCAACTGATTGTTGAGATGTGTCGCAAATAAGTCTATCATTGGTTGATCCCACTGGTAGCAAATCTGTCTGAACACCCGCTTGTTGAGAGTCCATTCTGACGGCAACATGCGGCCCTTCCGAGAGAGCGAGTCTGCCAGCACATTCAGACGACCCGGAATATGACGGATAGACAGTTGAACTTGATGATTCAAGACAAACAGAAGGATTCTTTCTGTTAACTGGCATAACGGAATCGAATGGGTGCCACCCTGGTTCCTTATGTATTCCACCACTGTTGAGTTGTCCGAAAATATCCGAAAATGAGCGTTCTCTATAATGTGAATCCATTGTTGTAGCACTCACCATATTGACATCATTTCTTTGATGATTATGTGCTTGACTAGGAACTCTGGGTCCCAAAGACCCTGGCATTTCGAGTCTGTCGGAATCAGGGTCGCGCCCCAACCGATCTGACTCGCATCCGTCATAATCGTGAAAGCCGGATCCCGCAAATGCAGCGGAACTCATCAAGTTAACCACAGAATATCTGCCCAAATCTGAACTTGTTGTTTTACTTGGTCCGTTAAAACAATATTCGTTTTGAGCGAATGCATCTTCACACTCCAGTTCTGAGTAAAGAATATCTGGAGAGGACGTGTGCACAAGCGGTCCATCGTAATAAGTTCCGCGGCCGCACCGCACAGACCAATCAGTCGCATGAACTCCCTCGCTGTTACTGCATCTGAGTGTAGACAAAAGTGAGCGTAACAATTGACTAATTTCGCTCTGGGTAAAGACAGACAAACCAGATTGTTGTGAGTCTCAAAGCTCATACCCAAGTGGATGAACGACTTGGACGGAGCTAGATCCGATTTCTTCTCATTTACTTTGAAACTGAGACGTCAGAGTAGTAGAAGCAGACTCTGAACATCGTTCTGAAGAATATCTTTGTTGCCGTATCTCTGAAGAATGTCGTCCAAGTAAGCCGACGTTACTGCAGACAAATGAGCTCGGAAATAAGACATTACCGAGTTCATTATTCGAGTGAATGCCCAGGGATCTAGATTCAGACCGAAGCACATTTCTCAGAACTGATACACTGTCCCCTGAACGGCGAACCGTAGGTACTTTCTGAATGCCGGATGTACCATGACATGAAAGTACGCATCTTTTAGATCTATGCTTGCCGCATGGTCGTTCACTTGTATGCTCGCTTTTACCGACCAAATAGTTTCCATATAGAACTTTGGAGCTACGATAAGTTTGTTTATCCAGCTCAAGTCTATTACTGGTCGGAACAAGCCGTCTGGCTTTGGTACGAGGAACAGGTGACTGTAGAAACCACAAGATTCGTTGTTTTCTACAACTTCTATTGCGTTCTTTTGTAGAAGAGAGCATACCTCCGAAAGGAGAGACTCTCTTTTTGACGGGTTTGACGGAAGTTGAGTCCACTGTGGACATCGTGTTAGCAGTGGTTTGGCTCGGAACGACAATCTTAGTCCTTCTGAGACTACATTTCTCACCCACCGAACTTCTGTTATGGTAATCCAGTTTGTTACGAATCTTGGTAACCTCCCGCCAACTGGAACACAACAGAGGTCCTGACCTTCACCTGTAGGACCTGCGAGGCTTGCAGGAAGAGAAACTACGTCCTCCCCGCGAAGAGCCTCTGCCCGCCAGCTTGGGGGCGTCTGACCGGTTGTTTCGGCCAGACCCACGCCCCCTATCAGAGTCGCTGAACTGACAATTTTGCGAGTAATTGTAAGAGGATTTCTTATATCCTCGCAAGGAGTTTCCTCTGAATGATTTCTGTCCAGAGCCTCCTGCTTTTCTCTTCTCTGTATGTGCGGGTTTATTCAACACCGACTTTAAAAGCAGAGTATTTGACGCTTTCTTTGTAGCTTGGTTATAGACCAGAGAAAGTTTATCGTCGAACATATCATGACCTGATACAGGAGTGACTCTAAGAGAGTTTTTCACCTTGCCCTCTTATTAAAGATGACGACGCAAGGGCTCCATCACATCTAACTAACTCCAAATTAGCCACTGTAAGGGCAGAGTTATACGTGGTAAACAGTATAGCCCTAGAAAGAACCCTCAAGGAAGAACAAACATCCTCAGACTCCTTTCCATTGAGACGTTGCACCATAGCTCTCGTCAGATGGTCTACGTACGACATAGCATCTAAATTTGCTCTATTTGTAGAAATTGGCGTTTCAACTGTTTCCGAGCGAATAGTAAATGAAGGAAGTAAGGCCAAATCTAGGTACTCCGCCTGCTCATTTAAACGCAGAGGTACTCTCTGGACACCTTCCCCTACATTAAATGGACGTGGTCCAACAGACGGTATCCGAACGGAAGATGAGGAAAGAAAGCTGCCTTTTCTCTTTCCACTGGAAAGACTGAATATAGTGTCGTTTAGGAGGGCAAAAGTGTTCGACACTAGTTTCGACTGCACTGGGAAGGAAAGGACATCCTCCCTAGACCAGATATGGTCTGCGTCTAACGATGCTAGCAGCTTTTTATGTGTAGATGCAGCTATCTGATTCGCTGGAACAATCTCAGGAAAGTATTGATGGATAAAATCCATCTCTACCATGTGTTGTTTCGAATGGGATGGGTCCGTATCCTCCAAATCCCTTTCTGCATACGATTGAATCAGAATTTCCTCATGGTCCTCTGCCTCTGAGTGGGCAGATTACTGGACCGACCCAGCATCTTCGGACAGCTTGTGCTCCGAGACTGCTGGAACTTGTTCCTGACTATGCTGGGATGCTGCAATGAGTTGCGCAATCTGCGAAAGCAGGTCTGTAACCGAGGCCTGAGGAGCAGTGGTCTTCTGTTGCTTGGCCGCCGGCTGCTCCTGTGACTGTGTGTTCGCAACGGCTCTTTTCTGCGGTCATCCCATTGAACGAGGCCTCGTCTCCTTGGCTACCGGATGCTGTGACTTTTTAATAGACGAGCGGTCCTTGCTCGGCGATTCCGGTAGGATATCGGACATCACATAGCCAAGGTGCGGTCGTGTGTGCTGTACTGACTTGGAGGAAGCTCTACTCTCAGCCGTCCCTGGCTGACTAAATGACAGAGCGTCCCGGACCAATTGCGTGGACATAAGCTCCGACTGAAGCAAGTTTCTAACCACAACATCTGGCCCCAGATGTTGTTGGTAGAGAGAAGGGGCTCTCTCGCTCGCGGTCTTGCTAGACCTCGCCAAGCTGATTGACGAACTTGCTTGCTTCCTCCTTTCCGTCATCGCTGGGTGAGCCTGATAAAAGATTATAGTGCTTGCTCTACCCATATTTCTATCCTCGACTGCTACAGACACAGCCGGTGTCGCAGTGCCCACCGCTTCACTGGAAGAGCTAGCTGGCGACAGGGTCTTATGACCACGGGGGCATGGTTTATTGCCCTGTCTAATATGGAGAGCACTTTAGCCACTAGATCTGAATGACTATCATTTTGCGACGACGGACGCACACTAATGGACGGAGTTGCGAAACCATCACCATGTTCTTGTTCCTCTGAAATGGAAACTGAAAGACTAGAGTGACTGTGTGGCGAGAGGACAGGCTAACAACATACCATGACACACATCGCCAACATTTGTCATCCCAGTTGACACAAGCAGCACAGGAATTAGTGCGAGTACAAAGATTACAAGACACACAAAATTCGTGTGAATCTGAGGAAGACTTCCTCGAATTACAATTTGAACAATAAGCTTTCATTATAGAAAAATATGAAAGTCAACAGTACTCGCATTTAACTCCCTATATCATGAAAAAGATACATTAAACAATCAATGAAACAATGATTCGCAAAAATTTAAAAAAAAAAAAATTAAAAAAAAAAAAAAATTTTGATTTGAGCCCAAGTACCCAATGGGAACCCCGAGCCCAAATGGATCCCGATAGAGCCCAAGTGTGGACCAAAAATATTTTTTTCACTGCCAAAAATTAAGGCTACACTATCGGAATAAGAAATGTATCTTACACTTATCCTAACATGAATTATTCATAGGAAAATTACATGTAAAGGAAGCGAGGTCAATGTAAACAAAGCCACATTAAAACAGAAACAAAACTGCAGGCTTCCAAAAATTAAGGCCCGAAGTCAGTAACAGATTTGACTCTATCCGATGCAAAGCAAGGTCTTCCTCAGAAGAGAATGCAATACATCGGATGGATGATGCATGACTACAAATGCCTAAACACCCCTAGGGTGAGGACGTAACCATGGGGATAAACACAATAAACATTCTATAAAAGTTAAACTCCCAAGAAATTTTCATATAAAACATTTTCAATAAAAACACCAAAAAGCCTGGGAGTTTAACAGGAGAGCTTCAGAGAAGGAACACTTAATAAACAGTAGCTTAACCATTAGGAAGAATGATAATTCAGGCGATACCATGAAAATGGGTAACTAGAAATAATTTTGTTCAAAAATTATAAAGTTACAGCCCTAAAACATAACAAGAGGCCCCAGGGGGCCTGAGGGCACTCACCTGACATGGTAGCCTAAATATCAACCCAGAGAATTGATTTCAACAAGTTGCATCTGCTCCTCCTAAGAAAAGCTAATACCAAATATCCAAAGATTCTGACCAGTGGATCAAAAAAAAAGGATTTTTAAAGAATATTCCTCATATTGAACTAAGTTATAATTCGGGCTCCCCCAGGGAGCCCATATATGAACCCAGGGACTTGACTTTAACAAACTTGAATCTCACCCCCCTAAGGATGCTGCACACCAAATATCAAAACATTCTGACTGCTGGATCTGAAGAAGAAGACTTTTAAAGAAAATTCCTCATTTTAAACTAAGTTACAATTCGAGCCCCCACAATGAGCTCAAATATGGACCTAGGGACATGGCTTGAACAAACTTGAATCTTAACCCCCTAAGGATGCTGCATAAAAAATATCAAAAGCATTCATCTGCTGGATCTGAAGATGATTTTTAAAGAAAATTCCTCATTTTGAACTAAGTTGTCATTCGGGCTCCCATAGTGTGCCCAAATATGAACCAAGGGACTTGGCTTGAACAAACTTGAATCTCAGCCCCCAAAGGTTGCTGTATGCCAAATATCAAAACATTCCGACTGCTGAATCTGAAGAAGAAGATTTTTAAAGAAAAATTCCTCATATTGACGAAGTTATAATTCGGGCTACAGGGAGCCCAAATATGGACACAGGGACTTGGCTTTAACAAACTTGAATCTCCCCTCCCCCCCACCCCCCACCCACCAAAGGATGCTACACACCACATATCAAAACATACCGACTGCTGGATCTGAAGAAGAAGATTTTTTAAGAAAATTCCTCATTTCAAACTAAGTTACAATTCAAGCTCCCACAGTGAGCCCAAATATAGACCTAGGGACATGGCTTGAACAAACTTGAATCTCACCCTCCTAAGGATGCTGCATACCAAATATCAAAACATTCCGACTGCTGGATCTGAAGAAGATGATTTTTAAAGAAAATTCCTCATTTTGAACTATACTTATAACTTGGGCACCCACAGTGAGCCCAAATATGAACCCAGGGACTTAGCTTAAACAAAATTGATTCTCACCCCTCTAAGCATGGTGCATACCCAATATCAAAATATTCTGCCTCCTGGATCTTGAGAAGAAGATTTTCAAAGAAATTTGCCTGAAATGCACCAAGTTCAAATTAGGGCTACTATACTGGTGAGCCCAAATATAAACCCAGGGGGCCAATTTGAACAAACTTGAATCAGGTCCACCCCACAATGTTGCATACCAAATATCAAAAGATTCTGCCTGCTGGATCTGGAGAAGAAGATTTTTTAAGAAATTTGCCTGAAATGCACTAAGTTCGAAATCGGGCTGCTATACTGAGCCCAAATATGAATCCAGGGGGCCAATTTGAACAAACTTGAATCAGATCCACTCTACAATGTTGCATACCAAATATCAAAAGATTCTACCTGCTGGATCTGGTGAAGAAGATTTTTTAAGAAATTTGCCTGAAATGCACTAAGTTCGAAATCGGGCTCCTATACTGAGCCCAAATATGAACCCAGGGGGCCAATTTGAACAAACTTGAATCAGATCCACTCTACAATGTTGCATACCAAATATCAAAAGATTCTGCCTGCTGGATCTGGAGAAGAAGATTTTTTAATGTTTTTCCCATTGCCTACAGAGTTAAAAAGTGCTGACTCAGCACTTTTCAAAAGTCCCGAAACTGTACCCTATGATAAAACCGATGGCAATTTTTTTTTACCAATCCTTTCTGTTGGTCTTAAGGAAGCTTCACACCATATAAAAATTCTCGGTGCCGTGCAGTTTTGGAGATATGGGAGTTTTAATTTTTTTCTATTTTTAGCTCCTGCGGTTCCCACGGGGTTGCAGGAAAAAAATTTTTGGCATGAATCAAGTATTTATAACCCAATAATACCTCATATTAAATTTAGTTCAAATCGGCCTCTGGGTTCAGAAAATAGATATTCTTGACCCTCTCAGAACAAAGCTAAACATTGCCCGTCAAACTTCTCTTGAACAAACTTGAGTCTACACCTCAAATGGAAGCTGCATACCAAATATCAAGTCTCTGCTATGGCTGGTTCATGAGAAGATTTTTTAAAATTTTGTGCATTTTGGCCCCACCCCACTCCACAATATGAGCAGAAATCCAATTTCAAGAAAAACCCAAATGCCCCTCCCTATATAACCACTACTTACATGAAATTTAATTAAAATGTGGCCAGTGGTTTAGGAGAAAGAGGCTCAAACACCACCTTCACACAGGACGACGGACGATGGATAGACGGACGACGGTCGAAGAGTAATAAGAAAAGCTCACCCTGACTTTCAGTCAGGTGACCTAAAAAAGCACTGTTCCTTCCTTCCATGGTTCTATTCTATACTCTGATCCACCATAATTATCTTTGATCTGTGTCTGGCATCATCAAAACAGAGATTTAAAAGCACAAAAGTCAGTCTGTTGTTATCTGACAGAGGGCCAAACAAGGAATGATATTTGGCAGCAATTTCGGCACTTCCTGGACACTGCGCATGCGCAATTGTCAAATGTATGGAGGGCCACATAGGACATTAAATTTTCAGTTTGTGATGCACATTTTGGGGATTGGGGGGCAAAATTTGTGTTTGGCCCTGGATAATTTAGAGTTAGCACCAGCTATGTCTGGGCCATTGGTTACTGTGTACAAATATGCGATTTGAGAACCGACAAAATCAAGATCAGGAACCAGAAATGGAGGTAGGTATGATTAGCCGGCTCCAATACAGACCACCGCTGAAATATTTCATAACTTCAAGGTCCACCAAAGCGATAGCGTAATAAAATATTGCGTGAGTGCATTAAAATCCAGCCTGTAATCATCTAAAAAACCACTAACTGGTTATACAGTCACCTATGAACTCAAATAGCAGCAATTATGATGATTTAATAAGTGCTAGTATATTAGAAATCAGAAAATAAACACCGGAAACTAATGCAACAAAACTGCGTATATGCCTATGAGGGTGCCAACCAACACAACCCATACGCAAAGTATGTATGTATTAAGATATATATATGCGACAGTGTGTGAGTGTGTGGGGGAGGGTGGGGGGGGGGGGGGGTGGGGGGGAATTCGAATACATGTTGAAACCTCCTCACCCACATTACTTAATCATTGCTAGTCCAGACAGCAAAAATATAGTAGCCGCAAAGCTCCCTCATGTCCGATATACTCCATTATGCCACTGAGAGCAGAGAATGATGTGAAGAACAAAATTTTCCGTGAAGAAGAAGACCCTCTCGTGGGGGAAGCTTCTGGCAAATGTTCAATGACAGACACTTAAATCTCAATGTAATCAATAGAAACAAAGGAATTGAAGGATACACATATCCTATCATTCATTCCCATGAATACGGCTGAGCGTCAAAATGCCTAATACTGACGACACAAATGATGGAAACTATTTTTCCTGTGTGCCACAAACTTAACTATCCTGAAGCGATCTTACATAAGATCATGTAATAGTCATACAGTTAGAATAAGCCCAAGATGCTGCCAGCGCTTTTACTTCATGCGCTGAAATCTTAAGCACTGACTGCTGATTGAAGATAAATTTTCCGAAGCAGTCCGAATAGCTAATTGAATCCATCTAGCAATAGGATTAACCGAAATGTCCCTTCTATTGGAAATTAATGACAAAAGAAGCATTTCTTCTCTTCTGATAAATTCTGATCTGCGTCTATAAATACACGATCGCTATAATATAAATTCAATGATGTAGTGTAAACAATAAGACATCATTTCTGAATATGTGGTCTCGAAGAACCGAGGGTCCCAAGAACCCTGCATAGAGAGACCATCGGACTTAGGATGTAACCCAATATATGAACTCACATCCGTCATAATTGAGAAAACTGTTAAATATATGCCAAAACTTGACCTTATGTTAAAAGATTTGCTAAAACAAAACAGGTTTAGAGCGAAAAACGTCTACCACTCCAGTTAAGAAAATACTGGAGGGGACGTGTGCGTAAGCGACCCTTCGAAATAACATTCATAGCCGCTCCGCACAACCCCATCCGACGCATAAAATCTTCCGCTGTTAATGCATCTGATAAAAGATAAAAGCGAGTCAAGCAACTGGCTAATTCGCTCTGTGAAACAACAGACGAACCAGCTTGTTGAAAATGAATTGTAGGATACGTGTATCCTAACTCAAACAGACCTAAACCCCCTATCCAAGTGGTTGTATAGACAATCCCTAAAGTAATATATAAGAAGGATACCTATACCTTCGCTATGAGTCTTTTTGACGATCTGAGTCTAGGACAACATCTCCTACTCTTTCTGCTGGTGATGCCCGATTAGACCCCAACTTAAAGAGCCAAGAATTGATGCTTTCTTGTAGCCTAATCCTACATTAATGAAAGCTTACTATCAAAAACTTAGTGTCTGGAAAACTAAAGCGACCTGAAGCAAGTTTTCCACCTAGTCAAATGTTAAAGATGACGACGCAAGGCTTCGTCACATCAGAATAACTCCCACTTAACATCTAAGACAGAGATATATATGATAAATAGGCCTGGAAAGAATTTTTTAACAGTACAAACGACCACAAAATTCTTTTCCATATAGACGTTGTGTTACAGTACTTAAAACTGAAGTACATAAGACCGTGAGTCTAAATTCATTCCAAATAAGAAATGATCTTCTCAACTGAATCAGAGCGAACAGCGAAATGATGAAGGTAAGGCTAAACTAAGATCTTAGCATGCTCATTCAAAGCAGAGAAACTCTTAACACATCTTCCCCGGTCGTTTAAATGTATATGATCAAAAAACAGTTAAAAATACAGAAGATGATGACAAGAAACTGTAATACTTCTGCCCACAGAAAGTTAAATAAGGCGTCGTCTACATAATCGAAGACCTGTGACAACTTAACCAGAAAAGAGATCTTATTATTCTGCTCTTTGTCTGGATGAAATCACCATCTAACAACGCTAGCTAACAATTACTCGCAGCATTGTGATTCACTAGAACAAGTTCAAGGAATCGATAATGAATCGTATACATATCATCCATGAGTTGTTCCGAAAGGGAAGGTTATCCTCCTCCGTATCCCTTTCATCATACGTCTAAATCAGTTTAGAATCATGGTCACCGGCATCTGAACAGGCAGATGACTGGACCGATCAAGCACCATTCAACAGCTCAAGTTTTGAGACTGACGTTGAGTGCTTCTGCCTTAGCAGGAATAGTGTGATAAGCTGTGCAATTTGTGACAGCAAGTCCGTCACAGAGGCCTGAGGAGCAGCGGTCATGAATTGCTTGTCCACCAGCTGCTCCTGGGACAGTGTGTCCAAGATGGCTCTCACTGTGGACGTCCCAATGAATGAAGCCTCAGCTCCTTGGCTACTAGATGGTGCGACTTTCTTCACAAAAAGTGGATCTCTTGACGATGCAGACTAGATATCCTAAGTCGCTAAGCCAAGGTGTGGTCGGGAGTGCTTGATAGACGCTGAAGAAGCCAAACGGTAGCCATCCCCGGCTAAGAATTGAACTAAGCCGACCGGACAATAGCTATGTACGTAAGCTCTGACTGACACAAGTTCCTACCAACAACACCCGGCCCCAGATGTTGTTAAAAGAGAGAGAGGGGTCTCCCTCTTGCTAGCGGTCCTGGGAGACCTAGCCGAGTGTACCTCAGAACTTGCCGGCTTCTTTCTTCCATCGACGCAGGGTGAGCATGATTGGATTTTATAGTGCTCGCTACACCCTTGTTTCTCTCTCGACAACTACGGACATACCCGGCGTCACACTACCCATATTCTGAGTAACGATCCGCCGGTTGAGCTAGCTGGAGACAAGGTCATAAACCCTATATTCTAAGGTCTAGGAACTTGTCCTTTATCATTGAGCACTTATGCCACTAGGTCTGAATACAATGCACATGCGACACATCCGGTGTCAGGGGCTCATATTCAATCTTAACCGTTTCCCCGGCGACAGGGAACTGAAACCACTTATCTCGGTTTATAGCCCTGTGAAATATAAAGAGCACCTTATCCGTTATGTAGAGGAAGCCGTAAGACTAGCCAACCCCGGCTGCCTATTAGACAGGACGTCCCGGACAGGAGGCATGGACGTAAACTCCGACTGACACAAGTTCCTACCAACAACATCTGTCCCCAGATGATGCTGTAAGAGAGAGAGAGACCTCTCTCTTGCTCGCGGTGCTGGTTTACCTGGACGAGCGTACCTCAGAACTTGCCGGCTTCCACCTTCTGTCGTCGCTGGGTGAACATAGTTGTATATTATAGTGCTCACTCCACCCTATATCATCTACTAGCCTGGAGCGGACACACCCAGTGTCACAGTTCTCAGAGGCCTGAGTAACCACTTCATCAGTCGAGCTAGTTGGTGACAACGGACTTTGTGTGGTCATGTGTGCTTTTCGAACGTAGAGGAAGCTATTAGACTAGCCGACCCCAGCTGTCTATTAGACAAGACGTCCCGGACAGGAAGGCATGGACGTGAGCTCCAACTGACACAAGTTCTTACCAAAAACATCTGTCCCCAGATGATGCTGTAAGAGAGAGAGACCTCTCTCTTGCTCTAGTGCTGCCGCGGTTATCCGGGTAACCGGTTAACCTGTGGTTAAAACTTTGACCGGTCAAGAAAATGTTTTAACCGGTTAACCTTACATTCACTATACTCACCGTATATGTCCGTGTATAAGTCCCCCCGTGTATAAGTTGCACCCCAAACTCACACTTGGAATTCCTCCCTTTTGCCTAAAGCCCATGTATAAGTTGCACCCCCATTTTTAAATATATGCAGTCAAAAAGAATTAGTTGCAAGTTACGTTTTGCCAATTTGGGGCAGTTTGGGATACAATGGAAATAGGTAAGTTTTCACGAGTTACCACATGGTGAATAAGATAAAAGAATAAAGGAAAATTATTATTAAAGATTTAAAAAATACTCGCATTTATTTGTTTTTCGTTGTTTGTTTATCACCCCAATGTCTTTCTTCATCCCTGTCAAGAAAATCCAACGCTCGTTTGTGACTGAAACTTCATAGTTTCAGAATCGGAATCAGAGCACCATTTGCGCCGTAACCTGCGCAGTTGTTGTGATTAAGTTGGTTTTTCTGGAACACGAGAATGTTCCGGAAAAACCAATAAAAATACAACAAATGCGCAGGTTACAGCGCAAATTATTTTCAAATTATTGTCCCACTTAAGCATTGTTGGTGCTATTGAAACTAACTTTACCTGGTGCATGTGTGCGTAATTTATAACCGGACATTACACATCAGTGAATTGGAGTTCATGGAATAAATAAATACGTCTCTCCAGGTATTGCTGGCACACATTTAATGTGTTATTATTTATTTTTTCATTGTTATTTTGATGGTTTTGTATTTTTTATGGTTTCATCCATATTGGCCCCACAAACCTGTTGATTTCCAGTACACACACTGATGTAAACACATGGGCGATTGAACAACAACGACTAAATAGAATACTTCTTTATTATTATTTATGGTCAATGTAAATAGCATTGGCCGGCCCAATATAATAGTTACAGTTGAAGCAAGAACACACTACAAATATAGGTACCTTAAATGCAGTTAACCACGGTTAACCACGGTCAAACACGCTGGTTAACCGGTCAGAAAAAAGTCTTAACCATGGCAGCACTATCTTGCTCGCGGTCCTGGCTAACCTGGACGAGCGTACCTCAGAACTTGCAGGCTTCCTCCTTCCGTCGTCTCTGGGTGAGCCTGGTTGTATATTATAGTGCTCGCTCCACCCTATATCATCTACTAGCCTGGAGTGGACACACCCGGTGGCTAGCTGGTGACAACAGTGTGCGGTCCTGTGTGCTTTTCGAACGAAGAGGAAGCTATAAGGCTAGCCGATCCTGGCAGCCTATTAGAAGGAGCATCCTGGACAGGAAGGCATGGACGTAAGCTCCAACTGACACAAGTTCCTACCAACAACCTCTGACCCCAGATGTTGTTATGAGAGAAGGGCCTCTCTCTTGCTCGCGATCATGGTAGACTTGGACAAGCATATCTCAGAATTTGTCTGCTTCCTGCTTTCTGTCGTCGCAGGGTGAGCATGTTCGGATTTTTATAGTGCTCGCTACACCCTTGTTCCTCTTCTCAACCGTTACGGACATACCCGGCATCACACCACCATATTCTGCATGATAGATCAGCCGGTTGAGCTAGCTGGAGACAAGGGACGTAAAACCCTATATACTCTAAGGCCTAGCCCGTGTCTTATATCATTGAGTACTTTTCCGCTAGCTCTAATAGTATAATGCGATGACGGATGCACACTCCCTGATGGTGTCACGAAACTAGACCATGTTCTTGTTCCTCTGTAAATAGAAACTAAATGAAAGTGTCAGTGACACTGTAGCTCAACTTGTTTAAGACATGTACATGTATAGTATGTGACACAGCAATGACAAACATCTAGGTAATGACCTGATAACAAAGGTACATGTAAAGTATTGTAACGGTCTGTACATAAATGCTGACCGTAGGCTGTAACAAATATATAGGTAAAGTATTGTAAAAGTGGGGTGACAGTTAGATGCTAAACTAGAAAAGAAATCTTTGAGTCCCAGAGTGGGTCTGACTGAACCCAAAAATATTTGTTCTCATAGCACAGTGATAACAAAGGCACCCCAAAACACTTGTTCCTGTCACAAGGTGATAACAAAGGTGCCCCAAGAAGTTTCGTGAAGATCAGTTCATAAATACAGACTCTAGCCCAAGCCGTATTGACATGTGCACTTACTGTGTATAAGTAGCACTGAACAAATCAATGTTCATCTAATTTGCATAATTTCTGCACGAGGAAAAAACCTGTATTATATGTGATGTATTCCATGTTACTAAACATTCCTACAAAAATTTATTCAAATCAGAACTTTCATTCAGAAGTTCTGTACAAAAAACTGATTGCACTAATTTTGGTACAAACTGGCCGCCGGCAGCCATCTTGAATTTCGGACTGCACCCAAAAACATTCGTTCTCGTCCCAAGGTGATAACAAAAGTACCCAAGAAGTTTTGTGAAAATCAGTTCATAATTACAGCCTCCAGTCCTAGCCGTATTGACATGTGCACTTACAGTGTATATGTAATACTGAATAAATCAAAGTTCATCTAATTTGCATAATTTCTGCACGAGAAAAAAACCTGTATTATATGTGATGTATTCCATGTTACTAAACATTCATACAAAAATTTATTCAAATCAGAGCTTTCATACAGAAGTTCTGTACAAACAACTGATTGCACTAATTTTGGTACAAAAATGGCTGCTGGCAGCCATCTTGAATTTTTTACTGCTCCCAAAAACACTTGTTCTCGTCCCACGGTGATAACAAAGGTACCCAAGAAGTTTTGTAAAGATCGGTTCATAAATACAGCCTCTAGCCTGAGCCATATAGAAGTTGTGTACAAACAAGAGGCCCCACGGGGCCTGAAGCGCTCATATTGAACAGAACACAATTTAAACAGAGTTCAAGAATGAGTCTCCATTTAGCAAGCCATCTCCATAGGCTACACTGTCAATCCTTGAGTCCCTCAGGAGTAACAAAAATAATCTGGGCATCACGCCTTTTCTTCAGTTGATCATAAAGTAAAGTGTAGAGCTCCCCTATGAAGCCCCTTGATACAACCTATATGGATTAATCTTAGTTACACACCTCTAGAGGGTACTGAATACAAAATTTTTAATTTTTCAGCAAAAAGGCCAATTACGGCTCCCATAGAGAGCCCAAATATTAACCCAGGCTCTTGATTTGAACACAGTTGAATCTGACTTCCCTAGAGGTGTTGTGTACCGAATATGTGTTGGATCTGAAGAAGAGAAATTGTAAAGAAATTTCATCGAATTGCACTAAGTTCAAATGGAGCCCAAATATTAACCTAGGCACTCAAATTGAACAACCTGGAAGCTGAACAACCTGGAAGCTGACCCCCCCCCCCCCCCTCCCTCCCCAGAGATGTTGTATACCAAATATGAAAGCATTCCGACTGGCGGATCTGAAGAAGATTTTTAAAGAAATTTCCTCATATTGCACCAAGTAAAAATTTGGGCTACCATAGTGAGCCCAAATATATACCTAGGGATCTGATTTGAACAAACTTGAATCTGACCCCCTTAGAGATGTTGCATACCAAATATCAAAGCATTCTAACTGGTGGATCTGAAGAAGAAGATTTTTTTAAATTACCCTCCATATTGAACAAAGATAAAATTTGGGCTTCTGTAGGAAGCCCAAATATTAACCTAGGGACTTGGTTTGAACAATCTTGAATCTGACCCTCATAACAATGATGTATACCAAACTTTTATTAAAAGATTCTGACTGGTGGTTCTGAAGAAGATTTTTAAAGAATATTCCCAATATTACCCTTTGTTAAAACTTCGGGTTCTTGTAGAGAGCCCAAATATGAACCAATGAGCTTTATTTCAACAAATTTTTATTTGACCCCCCCCCCCCCCCCCCCCTCCCCATGAATGCTGTATACCTCACATCAAAAGATTCTGATGATTGGTTCTGGAGAAAAGATTTTAAACAATTTTTTTGCACATATGCTGACTCAGCATTTTTTCGATGCCCATTACAGAATACCCTAACATAACCGATGGCAGTTTTTTTTTACCATTCAATTCTACTGGTCCTAAGGATACTTCATACCAAATAACAGCTGGAAAATATGGGCGTTTGAAATAATTTCTATTTTTAGCTTCCAGGGTTCCCATGGAGATGTGGGAATTTTTTTTTTGCATGGGTCAAGTTCTTATGACCCAATAATAGCACAAACCAAATTTGGTTCATACCGGACCATCGGTTCACAAAATAGAAATTTTGGGCGGGGCCAAAAATCTTATCCCTCCTATTACAAAGCCAAATATTACTTCACGAACTTCGTTTGAACAAAGTTGATTCTACACCTCATTTGGAAGCTCCATAGCAAATATCAAGTCATTGTACACACTGGTTCATGAGAAGATTTTAAAAATATTTTGGAGCATTTTCCCCCACTCCCTCCCTATGGGGCTGGGCATGTTGAGTTAAACAATGAAAGTGTCAATGACACTGTAGCTTAACTTGTGTGTTGTGTTTGATGTAAAGGATAATGTTCAATGTTTATGAAAGGATTATCAAATATGACAAGAATTGTGATAATTGGGAATATGTTCATTTCTGTTCCCTGTATGCTATGTTTTTGATAAAAATAATATGAGGTGTACACTGTACTAAAGAGCTGAGGGGTGGGTTAATATGACCTCACAGTTAATGCATGTGGCCCTCACAGTTAACGTATATTAACGAAAGTTACCAAGTAACAGTGAAATTATTCCAAAATGAGACATCCTATCAAGTTACATTGAAATCCCTTCATAAATATGGCCTGTAGACTGTGCTAAAGGTTTTCGGGCTTCGGGCCCCTGTAGCCGTCAGTTTCCCAATTGCGTCCAAAGGGGACGTTCTCATCTAGACGTTATATGAAGTCAACCTACCAAGTTACAATGAAATCCCTTCATAAATATGACCTGTAGACTGTACTAAAGGTTTTTGGGCTTTGGGCTCGGGCAGCCATCATGGTTGAATAATCGCAACCAAAAGGGGGCATTCTCATCTGGGCATCATCTGGAGTGATCCTACGAAGTTACAATGAAATTCCTTCATAAATATGACCTGCAGACTGTGCTCAAGGTTTTTGGGCTTCGGGCTTGGGCAGCCAGCACAGCTGATCGAACGCGACCAAAAGGGGACGTTCTCATCTAGACATGACCTCAAACCTGCATATGAAATTTCGTGATGATCGGATGAGAACTACGGGGTGTAGCCTGTGCTAAAGAAAAATGTGAACAGACTCACAGACTAACAGACTTCTGCACGTGTGATGGCAATATTTTATCTTGAAAAATAAAAATTGTGCTCAAGGTTTTTGGGCTTCGGGCCCCTGATGCCGACACAGTTGACCAATCACGACCAAAAGGGGATGTCATCATCTAGGCATTATATGGAGTCAAACTAACAGGTTACAATGAAATCATTCCATAAATATGACCTGTAGACTATGCTCAAGGTTTTGGGCTTGGGCAGCCATCAAGGCTGAATGATCACGACCAAAAGGGGATGTTCTCATCTAGACATTATTTGGAGTCATCCTACCAAGGTACAATGAAATCCCTTCATAAATATCACCTGTACACTGTGCTAAAGGTTTTCAGGCTTCAGGCCCCTGTAGCCGTCACAGTTCACTAATGGTGTCCAAAAGGGGCTGTTCTCATCCAGATATATAATAAGTCAACCTACCAAGTTCAAGGCTGAATGATCACAACCAAAAGGGGATGTTCTCATCTAGACATTATTTGGAGTCATCCTACCAAGGTACAATGAAATCCCTTCATAATTATGACCAGCAGACTGTTCTAAAGGTTTTCGGGCTTCGGGCCCCTGTAGCTGTCACAGTTGCCTAATGGTGTCCAAAAGGAGCTGTTCTCATCCAGTCATTATAATAAGTCAACGTACCAAGTTACAATGAAATCCCTTCATAAATATGAACTGAAGACTGTGCTGAAGGTTTTCAGGCTTTGGGCTCGGGCAGCCATCGTGGTTGAATGATCGCAACCAAAAGGGGACATTCTCATCTGGGCATCATCTGGAGTGATCCTACGAAGTTACAATGAAATCCCTTCATAAATATGACTTATAAGACTTCGCTCAAGATTTTTAGGCTTCAGGCACCTGTACCCATCACAGTTGACCAATCATGACCAAAAGGGGATGTCATCATCTAGGCATTATATGGAGTCAACCTAACAGGTTACAATGAAATCCTTCCATAAATACGACCTACAGACTATGCTAAAGGTCTTTGGGCTTGGGCAGCCATAAAGGCTGAATGATTGCGACCAAAGAGGATGTTCTCATCTAGACATTATTTGGAGTCATCCTACCAAGCTACAATGAAATCCCTTCATAATTATGACCTGTAGAATGTTCTAAAGGTTTTCGGGCTTTGAGTCCCTGTAGCCATCACAGTTGCCTAATCGTGCCCAAAAGTGGACGTTCTCATCTAGACATTATATGAAGTCAACCTACCAAGTTACAATGAAATCCCTTCATAAATATGACCTGTAGACTGTGCTAAAGGTTTTCGAGCTCGGGCAGCCATCATGGTTGAATGATCGCATCCAAAGGGGACAATCTCATCTGGGCATCATCTGGAGTGATCCTACGAAGTTACAATGAAATCCCTTCATAAATATGACCTGTAGACTGTGCTTAAGGTTTTCGGGCTTCGGGCAACTGTAGCCATCACAGTTGACCGATCACGACCAAAAGGGGATGTCATCATCTAGGCATTATATGGAGTCAACCTAACAGGTTACAATGAAATCCTTCCATAAATATGATCTTTGCCTATGCTAAATGTTTTTGGGATCGGGCACCCATCAAGGTTGAATGATCACGATCAAAATGGGACGTTCTCATATAGACATTATTTGGAGTCATCCTACCAAGTTACAATGAAATCCCTTTATAAATATGACCTGTAGACTGTGCTAAAGGTTTTCGGGCTTCGGGCCCCTGTAGCCGTCACAGTTGCCCAATCACATCCAAAAGGGGACTTTCTCATCTAGACATTATATGAAGTCAACCCACCAAGTTACAATGAAATTCCTCAATAAATATGACCTGTAGACTGTGCTAAAGGTTTTCAGGTTTTGGGCTTGGGCAGTCATCACGGTTGGCAGATCATGCCCAAATGGGGAAATTCTCATCTAGACATCATAAGGAGTCATCCTACCAAGTTACAATGAAATCCCTCCATATTAAACATGACCTGCAGACTGTGCTAAAAGTTTTTGGGTTTCGGGCTTGGGCAGCCATGACGGTTGACAGATCATGCCCAAAAAGGACGTTCTCATCTAGGCATTATACAGAGGCATCCTACCAAGTTACAATGAAATCCCTTCATAAATACGACCTGTAGACTGTGCTAATGGTTTTGGGGTTTTGGGCTCGGGCAGTCATCACGGTTGACAAATCATGCCCAAATGGGGAAATTCTCATCTAGACATCATAAGGAGTCATCCTACCAAGTTACAATGAAATCCCTCCATATTAAACATGACCTGCAGACTGTGCTAAAAGTTTTTGGGTTTTGGGCTTGGGCAGCCATCACGGTTGACCGATCGCGACCAAAAGGGGACGTTCTCATCTAGACATGACCCCAAACCTGCATATGAAATTTTGTGATGATCAGACAAGAACTGTGGGGTGTAGCCTGTGCTAAAGGAAAATGTGAACAGATTCACAGACTAACAGACTTCCGTACGCGTGATGGCAATAGCTTATCTTGACTTTGTCAAGCTAAGCTAAAAATGAAATGCCCCTTTGGGACCATCACTCACACAAACTTTCACTTGAACTTGCCCAGTGGCTTTGGAGGAGAAGACCAAAACACGGTGTTGACGGACGACGGACGGAAAGCGATGAGATTACCTCTGCTTGACTTTGTTAAGATGAGCTAAAAACTGATTGGACATAATTTCGGTACAAAATGGCCACTGGCAGCCATCTCGAATTTTGGACTGCACCCAGAAACACTCGTTCTCGTTCCAAGGTGATAACAAAGGTACCAAAGAAGTTTCGTGAAGATCGGTTCATAAATACATACTCTAACCCGAGCCGTACTGACATGTGCACTTACTGTGTATAAGGAGCACTGAATATATCAAAGTTCATCTAATTTGCATAATTTTTGCACAAGAAAAAACCCCGTATTATATGTGATGTATTCCATGTCACTAAACATTCACACAAAAAATTATTCAAATCAGCGCTTTCATATGGAAGTTCTGTGCAAAAATCTGATTGCACCTAATTTTGTACAAAATGGCTGCCAGCGGCCGTCTTGAATTTTAGACCAGACCCCAAAACACTCGTTCTCGTCTCATGGTGATAACAAAGGTACCCAAGAAGTTTCGTAAAGATCGGTTCATAAATATGGCCTCTTGCCTGAGCCGTGTGTACGGCGCGACGGACAGATGGATGAAAGGCCATGACAATACCTCAAATTTGGCTTTGCCAAATTTGAGCTAAATAAACTACAGTGACATTTTGGCGAGAGGACTGATAGTGTCCACTCGCCTAACACAAACCATGACACCCGTCATCAACATTGTCAAAATCTGACACATGGAGCAAGAATTAGTGGTAGTACATCGACTATATGCAAGACAATGACCATGTAAATAGAGGAAAGGCTTCCTCTATTTGCCCTACTATTAGATAAATATTATATCTAAAATCTAACATAGTTCAATTGTACTACGACCAAATCTACATAAATATAAGATAACATTAAAATACAATCGATGAAATAAATACATCCAAAAGAAAAACTCCTTCAAAAAATAAAAAAAAAATTGAAATTTTTTTTCTTTATAAGAGCCCAAGTTCCCAAAGGGAATGATGAGCCCAAAAATGCCTAAGTGTGGACAAAATTATAATAATATGTCATAAAATTAACTACCACACTATCAGAATATTTAATGTTACAACTGTCGTTCCTTAAAAATAATAGGAAACTACCTAGAGCATTGTCAATGTAAACAACTTCAGAACAAAAAAACAAAAACAAGACCCCAGGCAACACAGCCCGAAGTCAGTAACAGAAATGAAAAAATTTAAAGTAATTTATATATTTTTTATACTTACCAATGACCCAGACTTAGCTGGTGCTAACTCTTAAAATTCAGGGCCAAACACAAATTTTGCACCCCCAATCCCCAAAATTTGCATCCAAATCCAAAAAACTTATGTCCTATATGGTCCTCCATACTTTTGCCCACTGCACATGCGCTGTGTCAAGGAAGTACTGAAATTGGTGCCAAGCCTCATTCTTCCAACCAGTGCCTGCTAAGTGTTATATAATCAGAGTTCCCAACTCATGGGAGGGCCATCCCCATCTGGGTCATTGGTAAGTATAAAAAATATATAAATTACTTTAAAATTTTTTCATATTTATATACTGTAACCGATGACCCAGACTTAGCTGAATAGAAAAAAGGCTGAAGGGCCTAGGAGATAAAGGAAAATCCAATAGGCTCAATTATGTATAAAGAATAATCCCCTAAAGGAGAAAAGGAGAGAAAGGATTTACATATGTCTTTCTTGTTTATTAAAAATAAGAAAGACACATCACCAATCAATAATTGAGCCGAATATGATCTCTATTAACATCCAACATAACCCATTATACTAATTCCTTAAAGGAAAGCCAATAAATAAAGATAGTCCAGAGAATGAGACTCTTTTACTCATTTAAAAGTGTCTGAGGATTGTATATTAACGCTCGTATGACACGTGACATATACAAATGCTTCACACCGAGCTACACTTTAAAAATATTACATAAATGAGATAAACATTAGCTTTACACTTTAAAACCATCCCTGCACTGACTCGGAATTACTGACTCAGGAGGAGATATTAACTTGCTTTTCACTATAAAGCCGGTGATATAAGGGAACCCCCCCCCCCCCCCCCCCCCCTTTCCCTTTGCTCTGGGTCAAATCACCACAGAACAAAGATGGCAGCAGGACAGAGTCACTGCTGGGATAGAAAACCAACATAACTATAGCTGTAATCGTTTAGTGGACGACATTCTGAGCAACAGATAACGGACCTAAACACCTAAGGTCACCAGAAATAGACTCTATATTTCTAAGGTAAAAATTAGTGAAGGTAGAAGGCTGTGACCAGTAAGCAGCCTTCATAAGATCTGTAATAGCAATACTGTTAGAATAAGCCCAAGATGTTGGCAGCGCCTTAACTTCATGCGCTGAAATCTTAAGCACATACTGCTGACTGGAAGATAAACTCTCATAAGCAGTACAAATAGCTAACTGATTCCATCTCGAAACAGAATGAACAGATATGTCCTTTCTATTGGGAATTAAAGACAGAAAGAAGTGTTTACGCCCCTTTCTGATAAATTCTGATCTGCATTTATAAATACGCATAGCTCTAACTGGACACAGCAAAGGCCTACGGCCATCTAAGGACGGAAGAGCCTTGATGACAATAGGCTCAGGATACTTATTAGGAGGCTGATTCTTAGCCAAAATCCCACATTAGTAGTTCAAGTAATAGTATTTCCAACACTACGATAATGAGAATCATCAATAGGCAGAGCATGAAGCTCACTAACTCTTCTTGCGGAAGCAAAGGCTAAGAGAAAAGCTGTCTTATATGACAAGAATTTGAAGTCTACAGTATTTAGAGGTTCAAAAGGAGCTTCTTTAAGCTTCAGTAGAACCCAAGTTAAATTCTATTTAGGAATTAACCTAAGAGTTCTAGGTCTATTTATCGAAAAGTTCTTTACTAACTTAGATAAAGAAATATTAGATCCAATCTGTAAGCTATCATGATGAGCATATGTGTCCGATAGCATAGACCTATAACCCTTAATTGTTACTGGCTGCAGTTTGATTTCGTCAAACAAGTAGACCAAAAAATTAGCAATGTCTGAAATGGAAGGATCAAAAATATCAATAGAATGATCCTCACACCAATGAGAAAAAACCTTCCACTTTGCCACATAATTTAGCAAAGAGGAGGTCCTCCTACAGTTAGAAATTGCGTCCACTGCTCGTCCTGTAAAGCACTTCCCGTGCAAGATGGACCGCACAACAGAAATACGTGAAGGTTGAGACCTTGTGGGTTGTGATGCAGTGTGCGAGATTTCCCCTGAAAGAGAAGGTCCTCCAGTGGAGGAAGCTTCCGAGGAACATCCCATAACAGACACCTGAGTAGATTTATCAATGGTTTCTGAGAGGACAGAGATGCTACCAACAGTATCTTGCAGTGCGATTACTTGATCTTTAGCAAGCTCTGTTAAATCAACGGAGTTGGAGGATAATGCATATCCTATCATTCCGTCCCAAGAGATTGAGAGAGCGTCTACTGCGAACGCTCAAGGATCTGGACATGGTGACACATAAGTCTGCAACTGATTGTTGAGGTGTGCCGCAAACAAGTCTATCATTGGTCGATCCCATTGGTAGCAAATCTGATTGAACACTCACTTGTTGAGAGTCCATTCTGACAGTAACATGTGACCTTTCCGCGAGAGCGAGTCTGCTAAACGTTCAGATGACCTAGAATATGACGGACCGACAGAAGAACATGATGTTCTAGAACAAACAGAAGAATTCTTTCCGTTAGATCAAATAATGGAATCAATTGAGTGCCTCCTTGGTTCCTGATGTACACTACTACTGTCGAATTGTCCGATAGTATTTGAACATGTGAATTCTGAATTATGTTCATCCAATGGCGTAGCGCAAGCCAAATTGACATCATCTCTTTGATGCTGAGGTGCTTGTTTAGGAACTCCGGATCCCAAAGGTCCTGGCACTTGGAGTCTGTTGGATTCAATGTCGCACCCCAACCTGTTTGACTCGCATCCGTCATAATCGTAAAAAACGGATCCGGCAGTTGCAGTGGAACTCCCTGAGTTAACCACTGAATATCTGCCCAAGTCTGAATTCTTAGTTTTACTTGGTTCGATAAAACGATGTTTGTTTCGAAGGAATGAACCTTCACACTCCAAACTTGAGTGAAAAATATCTGGAGTGGATGTGCGCACAAACGGCCCATCGGAATGAGATCCTCCGCCGCTCCGTACAATCCCATCAGTCGCATGAATTCTCTCGCTGTTACTACGTCTGAGTGTAGACAAAAGCAAGCATAACAACTGACTAACTTCGCTCTGGGTAACGGAAGACGAACTGGATTGTTGGGAGTCTCGAAGCTCATTCCCAAGTGAATGAACGACTTGGACGGAGCTAGATCAGACTTCTTTTCGTTTACTATGAAACCAAGACGTTGGAGCAATTGAAGCAGACTCTGAACATTGTTCTGAAGAACTGTTTAGTTGCCGTACCTCTGAATAATGTCGTCCACCACAGACGAATGAGCTCGGAAATGAGCCATTACCGAGATCATTATTCGAGTGAAAGCCCAGGGTGCTAGATTGAGTTCGAAGCACATCGCTCGGAACTGATAAACGATTCCTAGGACGGCGAAGCTAAGGTACTTTCTGAATGCCGGATGTACCATGACATGAAAGTATGCATCCTTGAGATCTATGCTTGATGCATAATCGTTCACTTGAATGCTCGCCCTCACTGATCGAATAGTCTCCATATAGAACTTTGGAGCCACGATCAGCTTGTGTATCAAGCTCAGATCTATAACTGGACGGAACGAGCCGTCTGGCTTCGGTACCAAGAACAGATGACTGTAAAAACCCAGGGGTTCCTGGATTTCCACAACCTCTATTGCATTCTTCTCCAAAAGAGGTTGTACCTCTGCTAGAAGTGAATCTCTTTTTTTGAAGATTTGACGGAAGCCGAGTCCAGCATGGACTTCGTGTTAGCAGAGGTTTTTCTTGGAAAGATAGCTTTAGACCATCCGAGATAACCTCTTTTACCCAATGGTCGTCTGTAATTGACAACCAATTGGTCAAAAACTTTGTCGGTCTTCCACTCACCAGACTGCAATAGAGGTCCTGACCATCACCTGCTGGACCTACAAGGCTTACTTGAAGAGAAAAAACGTCCTCCCAGTCCAGTGTCGGTACTCTGACGGTCTCTGGAGCAAGGGCTAGAGGATTTTTTTATACCCTTTATAGGAGCTTCCTTTAGACATACTCGCACCAGAAGCTCCTGCCTTACTCTTTTCTGCTACGTCAGGTTTTTCAGAAACCGAGTTAAAAAGCAGAGAATCTGAAGCTTTCTTGGTAATCTGATCATAGATAAGAGAAAGCTTACCACCGAAGAGAAAATCCCCGGAAACCGGAGCGACTCGAAGAGAGTTTTTCACCTTTGAATCCACTATAGTGGATGAAGCCAGGGCCGCATCACGTCTAACCAACTCCAAATTAGCCACTGATAGGGTGGTGTTGTACATGGAGAATGCAATAGCCCTTGAAAGAACTCTTAATGAGGAACGAACGTCCTCGAATTCTTTACCATCGAGACGTTGCGCTAATGCTCTGGTAAGGTGATCTGCATATGATAATGCATCTAAATTTGCCCTATTAGACGAAATCGTCGTCTTCATAGTACTAGGGAGGATCGAAAAAGGCGAAGGCAGAGATAAATCCAAGTCCTCAGCCTGACTATCCAAACGCAGAGGAACTCTCGGTATGCCATGTCCTGCTGTTGCAAATCTATTATTACTATTGATGAACGGCAGATGCAAAGCAGTTTGTAATAAGAAACTGTTCTTGTCTGTCTTAGGGGGTAAATTAAAAATAGCGTCATTCAGCAATTCAAACGTCCATGAGACATTGCTGGACTGGACCGGATATTCAGGAACATCTTCCCTAACCCGGCTAAAGAAGTCAGTATCCAATGACGCTATCAGTCTCTTATCCTCTGTCGCAGCAACCTGGTCCGATGGAATGTCAGGAAGGTTTTGACGGATAAACTCCATCGCCACCTTATGTTGTTCCCGAAGGGAAAAATCCAACTCCGTTTTTTCCCTTTCTCCATCCAAGTGTACCAGATGAGAATCTCGGTCGTCCCTGTCTGACCTAGCATAGGAATGAACCGACCCAGCTTCATCTGACAGTTACTGATCAGAAACTGTTGTTAGAGCATGGAGGTTTATCGGTTTTTGCTGCAAACCGAACCGACAGGGGCCAAAACAACCGTCCATACGGTTTTTGCATACCTTGACGTTAAACTTCGAAATTTACAATGACCTCCTCATAATCTCATTTTGAAAATGACAAGGAACGTCAGCAGAACGGGCAAATCCAAAAGTGATTATTTCCGTATAATTATGTCCGTGTTTTAGTCGCTCCCACGTATAAGTCACACTCAATATTTTCAGCCAAAATACCTCCCCTGTGACTATTACATTACCTTTGTATAAGTCGCACCCCGACAGTGGGAATAGCCGGTGGGGCCAACACAAGAACAAAAATGGTCAGTGAGTGTGAGCTTTTACTGCACGAAATTAGGTGAGTGTCAGAACATGTGAACATTTTGTTTTTTTTTTATATTTTTTCATTCCAGTCATATTTATCTCATTAAATGCATGAAATAAAATAACTAGAGGGGTGTCATTTGTGTGCAAAGCACACAAGAGTATATCCCCACATTCGCATTTGTGATTATTGTCGGGGCCGAATCAAAAATCCAAAACCTTTATGCACATCTACGGACCCTATGAATGAACATGAACACACTTTCAATGTTTCGAATTGAAACCCCTAGGAGTTTTTCGCTGGAAACCATTCCTCTAACAACAAAAGTGGTGCCCCTTACGCTCCCAAGGGCCAAATCAAAAATCCAAAACCTTTATGCACATCTACAGACCCTATGAATGAACATGAACACACTTTCAATGTTTCGAATTGAAATCCCTAGGAGTTTTTCGCCGGAAACCATTCCTCTAACGACAAAAGTGGTGCCCCTTACGTCCCCGAGGGCCGAATCAAAAATCCAAAACCTTTATGCACATCTACAGACCCTATGAATGAACATGAACACACTTTCAATGTTTCGAATTGAAACCCCTAGGAGTTTTTCACCAGAAACCATTCCTCTAACGACAAAAGTGGTGCAACTTACGCCCCCGAGGGCCGAATCAAAAATCCAAAACCTTTATGCACATCTACAGACCCTATGAATGAACATGAACACAGTTTCAATGTTTCGAATTGAAACCCCTAGGAGTTTTTCGCCGGAAACCATTACCGGACGTACGGACAGATGGACGGATGGACGGACGGACAGACGGACGGAGACAACCAATATATCCCCGCATTTTTTCAAATGCAGGGGATAATAATCAAAATTATATAGGGTTATTTACTTTGACCATTTATTCCTCATTTGATACCCATTGATGCCGTAAATCCATTTTATTTTGCATATAACATGAGGGAGAGTTCATACTCTGTACTTCAAAAGGAGGCGAGAGGTCCAGTGAGGGATCGAGGAACAGGGCAGTGTGAATGGAGTCCCTGTATTATGGCGATGTTAAACATAACAGAAAAGTTACAAGTGAAAATTATTTATTTTATCGAAATTGAAACTGAACACAAAATAACAAAGCAGGTATATAATGTATAGCAGTGGCGGAGCCAGGATTTCAATCGGAGGGGGGGGGTGCCAAGTAAGATGTGGGGGTTCAAGGTCGACATGCTTACGGCATCTCCCAAAGGTCGTAGGGCTGAGCCAGGGGTGTGGGCAGGGGAGAGTTGTTTGGGATCTGTGTGCCGTGCCCCAGAAAAAAAATCACATTTGAATAAGTTGGACGCCATCGAAGTGATATCGGAGCGTTTCTACAACGCCTAACGTCGTGTCAGATAGCAATTTGTAGTATTTTTTGTTTGTTTTTGGGGTGGGGGGGGGGGGGGGGTGCTATTCCCCCACTATGGTGCTGCCACTGATGTATAGCATTTACCAAATAGAACATATACAACAGGAAAATAATCAAATGACATACAATCCACCCCAAATTCATATTAACCCTTAGTCAACTGACTAGGTGCAAGTGAAGTGTGCAATGTCTCAGTACTGCCAGTAGGACGTAGCACGCTTTAAATAGCTCTCATGTGTCATTTCTATGGCCTTTTTTAGTAAGATGATAGTAATTTAGATTAATTGAAGGACCTGGAAATAATACCGAAAAACCGAACCGAAACCGAGGTTTTAAGAAACATAAAACCGAAACCAGGAAAAAAACCCTCCATGCACTAAGTCTGTTGCAGGATGTTCCGTAGGTTGCTGGGATGCTGCGATGAGCTGTGCTATCTGTGATTGCAAGTCCGTCATGGAGGCCTGTGGAGCAGCGGTCCTCTGTTGCTTAGCCGCTGGAAGCTCCTGGGACATTGTTTCCGACATAATTCTTTTATGTGAACGTCCCAACTGATGAGGCCTCCTATCCCTGGCTACTGGATGGCGTGACCTAGACGACATGGAATCCTTAGTCGGCAAAGCAGGCTGGATATCTGAGGTCATGAAGCCAAAGGTGCGTTTGTGTGGGTTGATATGTGGAAGAGGAAGCCGAAAGACTAGCCAAGGCCAGCTGTCTATAAGACGGAGCATCCCAAACAGGATGTGTGGACGTATGCTCCAACTGACAAACATTATGAACAACAACAACATCTGGCTCCAGATGTAGTTGTACGAGAGAGGGGACTCTCTCACTCGTGGCCTGGGATGACCTGAACAAGCTTACTACCGAACTGAGTGGCTTCCTCCTTTCCATCCTCTGTTCCGTTGTCGCAGGGTGTGCGTGATCCGAGATTATAGTGCTCGTATTCCTCTCCTGGACCGCAACAGACTTACCCGGCATCACACCACCCATTTGAGGGGTGATGCAACCGCCGGTCGAGCTAGCTGGCGACAAGGCCGTAAATCCCTTTTGGGACCTAGGCACTTGTCTAATTTCATTGAGCACTTTCGCTGCTAGCTCTTCATTAATTTGTGACGATGGCAGCACACTTCCAGAAGACATCACGGAAACATCACCATGTTCTTGTTCCTCTGTAACAGAAACTGAAAAACTTGAGTGACCTTGTGGTGAGAGAACAGGCATCAATCTCTCACCACTAACAATGTACCATGACACATGTCTTCAACGTTTGTCATCCCAATTGGCACAAACAGAACAAGAGTTAGTGCGAGTACAATGACTACAGCAGACACAATGAGTATGAGAATCCGAGGAAGACTTCCTCGAATTACAATTTGAACAAAATTCTTTCATAATTATAAAATTTTATTAAGCCATAGTACTCGCATTAACCCTTATAATACAAAGATACATAATAATAATACAATCCATAACAAAATTTCGAAAAATAATTCCAAAAAAAAATTTTCGAAAAAATTTGACATGAGCCCAAGTTCCCAATGGGAACGATGATCACAAATGGATCCTAAAAAAGCCTAAATGTGGACAAAATTTTTTAAACAATCTAAAAATTAATGTAACACTTACGGAGTATATTAATGTATCTGACTACATATATATCCTAACAGATGACAAGAAATTACTAAGGAAAGTAACCATTGTCAACGTAAACAAAGAATTATAAAAACCGGAAACAAGACTCCAGGCACTGAAAAACCTGGGCCGAAGTCAGTAACAGATTCTTAAAACTATCCGATGTAAAACAGAATCTTCATCTGAAGAAACTGGAATACATCAGATGGTAGATGCATGACCAACAACGCCTAAATACCCAAAGGGTGAGGATGTAACCATGGGGATAACAGAATAAACATATTGTAACCAAGTTAACTCCCAAGAAATTTTCAAGAAAAAAATTAAAAAAAACATTCCAAAAGCATAGGAGATTAACTAGGTACTTAACAAACAGTGGAGATTTCATAGCAAGAATGAAAACATCAGGCCCATGCCCCGAAATTAGGGAACATGAAATAATTTTTAATAAAAATTATAAGTTACAGCCCTGAACACATCCAACCACTGTTTCTTCCTCTCATCCTCTAATTGCATCCTTGGATCCACCATTTCCATCATGATATTGTGTCAGGCATCATTTTAACTGAGATTACTGACAGAAGGGCCAAACAAAGAATGAGGCTTTGCGCCAATTTCGGTATTACCTTGACACTGCGGATGCACAGTGGGCAAAAGTATGGACAGGGTATTTTTTGTTTTTAAAAATTTGGTTAGCAGTTTCCATCTTGGTTTCAAAAAGTGTTGATAAATAGTGAATATAAAGCCAATATGAAAGAAAAATGGTTAGCATTTGGCCATTTTTGACTAGCATTTTGCGATGCGAATCCAGTCATTAAATACCCTGATGGAGGACGATATAAGACAAAAGTTTTTTTTGGTTTGGATGCAAATTTTGGGGATTGGGGGGGATGCAAAATTTGTGTTTGGCCCTAAATTTTAAGAGTTAGCACCAGCTAAGTCTGGGTCATTGGTTACAGTATAAAAATACAAGACTATCCGATGTAAAGCAAGATCTTCATCAGAAGAAAAAACGATACATCGGATATATGATGCATGACCAAAATGCCTAAACACCCCAAGGGTGAGTACATAACCTTGGGGATGTCCAGAATATCTTCTGTATAATATGTTAAACTCCCAAGAAATTTTATAAAAAAATTTCAATAAAACAAGCCAAAAAGCTTGGAAGCTTAACTGGGGGGATCAAGGGAAGGTAGGGAAGGAATACTAAACAAACAGTGGACAGATCATTATCAATCAATGATGACGTCAGGCCCATGTCCCAAAATTAGGGAACATGAACTAATTTTTATAAATATTATAAAACTACAGCCCTGAATGTTTGAAACCACCGTTTCTTCCTTCCTTCATCCAGTTGTGACCTTGGATCCACCAAAATAACCATTGATTTGTGTCTGGAATCATTAAAACTGAGATTTAAAAGCATACTAGATATCACGGAGATGGAATCCATCTCTGCGGGTCCCGCAGCAACTAACCGATGTTAGGTATAAACTGATGTGAACCGTAATACTAAAATATGTCAAGCAATAGGGAAAATCTGATTAAAATCCCTTCCCGGACACGAACTTGTCCGAAAAAACCCCCAAATTCTGAATAATTTGACCTTGAGGTCAAACTTCAAGGTCAAAGCATGGCAACCTTGGTATGCGACACGTTGTCTTGAGATAATCTACCCACATACCAAATATCAAAACCCTATCTATTAAGGGAAAAAAGTTACAGCCCGGACACAAACTTGTCAGAAAAAAAAAAAAAAAAATCTGAATAATTTGACCTTGAGGTCAAACTTCAAGGTCAAAGCATGCAATCTTGGAATGCGACACGTCGTCTTGAGATAATCTATCCACATACCAAATATCAAAACCCTATCTATTAAGGGAAAAAAGTTACAGCCCCGACACGAACTTGTCAGAAAAGAACCCCAAATTCGGAATAATTTGACCTTGAGGTCAAAGTTCAAGGTCAAAGCATGGCAACTGTGGTATGCGACACATCGTCTTGAGATAATCTACCCACATACCAAACATCAAAACCCTATCTATTAAGGGAAAAAAGTTACAGCCTGGACACGAACTTGTGAGAAAAAAAAAATCTGAATAATTTGACCTTGAGGTCAAAGTTCAAGGTCAAAGCATGGCAACCTTGGTACGCGACACGTCATCTTGAGATAATCTATCCACATACCAAATATCAAAACCCTATCTATTAAGAGAAAAAAGTTACAGCCCAGACACGAACTTGTCAGAAAAGAACCCCGAATTCGGAATAATTTGACCTTGAGGTCAAACTTCAAGGTCAAAGCATGGCAACCGTGGTACGCGACACATCGTCTTGAGATAATCTACCCACATACCAAATATCAAAACCCTATCTATTAAGGGAAAATAGTTACAGCCCGGACATGAACTTGTCATAAAAGAACTCCGAATTCGGAATAATTTGACCTTGAGGTCAATTTCAAGGTCAAAGCACAGCAACCTTGGCACGCAACACGTCGTCTTGAGATAATCTATCCACATACCAAATAACAAAATCAAAACCCTATCTATTAAGGGAAAAAAGTTACAGCCCAGACACAAATTTGTCAGAAAAGAACCCCGAATTTGGAATAATTTGACCTTGAGGTCAAAGTTCAAGGCCAAAGCATGGCAACCGTGGTACGCGACACATTCGCTTGAGATAATCTACCCACATACCAAACATTAAAACCCTATCTATTAAGGGAAAAAAGTTACAGCCCGGACACGAACTTGTCAGAAAAAAAAAAAAATTTGAATAATTTGACCTTGAGGTCAAAGTTCAAGGGCAAAGCATGGCAACCTTGGTATGCGACACGTCGTCTTGAGACAATCTATCCACATACCAAATATCAAAACCCTATCTATTAAGAGAAAAAAGTAACAGCCCGGACACGAACTTGTCAGAAAAGAACCCCGAATTCAGAATAATTTGACCTTGAGGTCAAAGTTCAAGGTCAAAGCATGGCAACCGTGGTACGCAACACATCGTCTTGAGATAATATACCCACATGTCAAATATCAAAACCTTATCTATTAAGAGAGAAAGATTACGGATGGACACATGGACGCACGGACAGAGTGATCACTATAGGGCGTCCGCCTCTTGGCAAGGCCCTAATAAGTCAGTTTGTTGTTATCTGACTGAAGGGCCAAACAAAGAATGATGCATGCAAATTTTGGGGATTGGGGGGCAAAATTTGTGTTTGGCCCTAAATATTTTTGAGTTAACATCAGCTAAGTCTGGGTCATTGGTATACAGTATAAAAATATGACCAAACAGCACCCTATGCTATTAATTCAATTGTATACTACATTTTCAGTTCCTTGGCATTCTGTATGATAAATAACATATGTCAAGAACTACATAGTTTTTTTTTTTTATAATTCAAACACTTAGTAAACTCCTTTCAAAGAATATTTTTTCTAGGCACTTATTCTTATTGTGGTGAGGTCCATCCTCTGCAAAACCAGTGTCAATAAGTCTATATTTGTGTGGAAAATATGAGCTGAGGCCTGAAATTTGATATATTGTACCACCAAGAAATAAAGCATGAAAGTTTTGAAAATATGTTAATGAAGCTGATGTAAACAAAACCCTGCCATGTCACTGTGGAGCGCAAATTCTATCTGGAAAGTATGGTGGGTCATTTCAGTTATATTTGCCGAGAAAGTTTTACTCAGTCCAAGTACAACTGTACTGAAAACAACATAATCCCTCGACAAGCCAGAAAATAAGCAGACTGTCATCTGCAAAATGAGGTCCCCAGGGGTGAATTTAGTGATGCTACCCTGTATCACTAACTTAATTAACCCTCTGGGACCTCATTCTGCAAATGGCAGATTGCTTATTTCCAGGCTTGTCACTGAAACACTCCTATATGATCCTATGATCCCAGGAGTGTGATCTGAATAATCTTGATTTTTGGCAAACAGGGTGGCTTAAATATGTCCATCATTGCTTTTAAAATGGCCCAATGGTGTTGCCAAATATTTTAATATGTTAGCTCACAAATGTGAACAAGACTGTATCAGTTTCATTATACTCTGTCGAGTAGAGTGTTGTCTGAAAACGGATGTTTCTCAACAGCAGAGTTGGTAATCCATGACACTGACTTCGCTGGCTGTGTAACTGCATGAATGTTTCCTGAGTATCTGAGACCAACACACTCCAGAGTGCATCCCTGAGAAGTATTCGTACTGCCTACCATACATTTCTTTATTCATATTTCTTTTATGACATGGTACATCAAATTTCCAAATTTCAGCTCATATACACTAGAAAAAGACAGAACTGTGGGTATAGTTTTGTAGAGGTTAAATTGCACCAGATTAAGAGCCAAGAAAAATGTTCTTTAAAAGTTATATTCTTAAGTATTCAAACCATAAACATTTTTTTGGAGGACTCATCATACCTTATTTATGGTACAGAATGCAAGTGCAATAAAAGTTCATCATAAACTACAAAAAAAAAAAAATAAACTTGTTCAATATTCAACCTCACTTTTAAGCAAACAAGAAAACAGAAGGAAAAACAGAATGAGTATACCTCTGCCACACTTCCTTTCTCGATATCTGCAATGATGACAGGACAATCACCACGAACACTAAAACCAAACCCACACTCTGCTGTTCTCTGCAATTTCAAACGCCGTGGAGCAGTCCACTGATTCTTTGCATTGAATACTGTAATTGGGCCCTAAAAAATGAAATGCATTAAGTTCACAGCTCCCTCATTTTGCCAAATTGCTAAATACCCACACAGAAAACACTGGATCTTACATTATTTATACTTACCATCACCTGAAGGGTGAAATAGTACTCCTACTATAGAAAAGAAAACACACAATGAATCATCCCCTTCCCTCAACATGCATATATACACACTGTGTAGCATTATGGAATGTGTTAAGATTAATCATATGCCACAGTACACAAACTCAACTGTTGTTCCACAATATTTTCCTTTCCGCACCCAACCTGTTAATCTGAGAGGCTGGGTGGAGGGTTTGAGGGATATGCAGAGTGGGGGATATGCACATGGATGAGATAAAGTAAGTTATCATAAGGCCCTGTGAAACAGAATTTTTCAGTTTGATTCAAACACAAATCGAATCATGTGTTTAAGGTCAGATTTCAAACCAAATTTGAATAGAAATGGACATTTAGTAGTTATATGTGGTCAGAAATGTTTGTACGTAGCTTTAATGATTCAAAATAATCATGCATATGGGGTAGATAGTTGTTTTTTTCTTACATGTAACACTTTAACTTCCTACACATTGAGATGGAAGAGGAAGTTAAAGGTAGTTGTATAATAATATGGAATACATCGCTGATACAGAATTGTGTTCAGTATTGTTGTTGTTTTTGAAAACAAAGAGTTCGTTTGAGAAAACAACTTTAATAAATGTTGATACAATTTCACAAAGTAGCAAAATAAGCAAAAATAACTGCCATAAAGTGCTCTCCCATAAATTGTAACAAGGCAAAGATATGTGAACAAATTTTGATGACCAAAAATAACTCAGAACTCTACCAGTTAATTGTACATCAGGTCACAAGTAAATTCCTGTTTACTGAATAAAACATCTTGTAATATGTCGAGAAATTACCCTAACAATCACCAAATTCCCCTTGTTTAACTCTTAACCTGATGATTATTTTAAAAATATTTTTCAACAAATGTAGTCACGGCTGCTATGAAGCAATTGCATCTGACCCCTCTAAGGATGTGGTATATCAAATATGTACAATTTCTACCTGGCTAATGTGTAAATTTGCAGAACATTTTTAAAGAGTACTCCTCATATTAGTGTAAGCCAAAATTTGGGCTCTAATGGTGAGCCCAAATATTAACCCAGGGACCTGATTTTTACAAACCTGAATCTGACTACCCTAAGGGAGGTGTATACCTAAAGATTCTGATTGGGGGTTGACGAGAAGGTTTTTAAAGAATATTCCTCATATTGGACAAGTTAAAATTTTGGACTTTAATAGAGAGCCCAAATATTAACTCAGAGACTTGGTTTGAACAAATTTAGATCTGACCTCCATAAGGATGCTGCATACCAAATATCAAAAGATTCTTACTGATGGATCTGAAGAAGATTCTTAAAAATTATTGCCCACATGGCACCAATTTAAAATTCGGGCTTTCACAGGAAGTTACAGGTGTAAATAGACCTTGATAGGACAGTGAATAAACTCATCATATTTGGAAAAGGTTGACAAAGAAACAAGCCCAACAATGAATTAACTGTTCATTTCTTGGCAAAAAAAAACCCTGTCACCATTACAAAAAAAAGCTCAGTATATGTGAATCCCAATCAAAACACTGACAGAAATTCAAAGAAATAGAGGTGCCCCAGTTTGAAATACAGCTGTTGATGAAAAGGAAATAAATGATATTTCCAAGAAAATTCCCACAAACTATAAATAATTGATATTTATAGGCTTAGGACTGCCTCATTGAACAGTGCTTCAGTTTCCAAATACACATGTAGTCTTGAGCAGAATCTATTTTCTTTAGTGGACAAATATTAGCAGCAATGATTGGTGGTTTCATATGTAGAATAGCCCGACAGGGATTATTACTGGAGATTTTGAAAACATCGTAGATTTTTTTCTCTCAGGATTTTAATATACTTTTGTGTAATTTTGATTAACTTAACGCATTGTGCACCTCATGATCTCCACTTTACCTTCGATTTACATCACATCACACTGACAGTTGGGGAAAAAACAGCGAGTAAACAATGGAATATCATCAAAAATTTTTTTTTTTTATTGAATTCAAATGTATTTACAAACTATTTGAAGATTTATTTTTCATATTTTTATCAATTTTTTCACTCTAAATTCTAATGCAAAATGATAACAATCAAAGCATGTGATACCTCAAAATAATATGGCACTGTCTGCAGTTGTTAAAACATCAAGGTGATGTTCAATTCGTTCATCATTTTAAACTGATCACTTGTTAAAATAGTTGTATGTGTGAGATAATTGGGGTATTTTTTTAATTCAGGAAAGATACTTTCTTTCTTTGGTGGCTTTCTTCAAAAACGTATCATACCCGAAGCAGAGTTACTCATCTCCCATTGCGATTCATACCGACTTAACTTGCTGGCTTGATTTCTCGTCCTGAAGCACCCCACGCCCGCAACCACCCCCCACCCCCTCCTTTTTTTATTTTCCCCTGGGCTCTGAGACGGGTCAGCACAGTATATTAAAAAGATTCTGACTGGTGGTTCTGGAGAAGAAGATTCTTTAAAAGAGTACTTCTCATAGAGCACAAGTTAAAACTTGGGCTCCTGTACTGAGCACAAATATGAACTGAGATGATTAAATTTAACACCCCTCCCCCTCCCCCAGATGCTGTATACCAAATATGACCACTGGTACTGAAGAAGAAGGTTTCCAAAGTTGGTTCAAATTGGCTCATCAGTTGAGAAGATAAAATTTTGGGCAGGGCCAAAAACCTTGACCCTCCAATTCCAAAGGCAAATGTTTTCCTACGAACTTGGTTTGAACAAACTTGACTCTACACCTCAAAAGGAAGCTCAGTACCAAATATCAAGTCATTGTACTCATCGGTTCATGAGAAGTTTTTTGTAAAATGTGGGAGCATTTTCCCCTCCCTCTCCCTGTGGGATACAGCAAGTTCATTTGAACAAAATCAAAATGCGGTGTCAGAACAATCACCTCAAATTTAACAGAAATTGGTCCAGCTGTTTTGGAGTAGTCAAGAACACCATGTTCACAGATGATGGACAGTGAGTGATCATTGTAGCTCAACAGGACTTTCAGTCAGGTGAGCAAACAAAGATATAAGCTGGTGAACACCAAACAAAAGGCCTGGAATCTCCTAAACACCCAACAAAAAGGCCTAGAATCTTGTGCATGAAAGTGGTACTAGCCCAGCTGTTGTGTGGAAAGCAAAGAGAAACACTGGTAAACCATTCCAGTTTTCAAGTATTCTGTAGACTGAAAACGTTTAACATCATCTCAAAAACAGCATGTTCTGGTGGAAAATTTCGGTGAAGTTGCAGATGAATCTTCTAAATCATCTTAGCAGCTATCTGGTTCCAAAAATTTAGAAAATGAATTCTGAAGAGATGCCTTGTCATGGCCACTGTGGGCAATAAGGTAGATTATACTGGACAGGTTTTGAGGAACAGGCATGTGCACCCTACCTTTCTGCAAAGTCAAGGTTTTCAATCGTTTGACGTTTTCATCTCCCCAGAGGCTGTTTGTTTTGGGGCAACCAAACTGGTGCAATTTCGAAAATCAATTAATGATGGCTAAGTGTTGGTTGGAAAGAAAATGGTCACATACATATAAAAAATTTAAGTAAAACAGAACCAACAAGGACAACACAATCCGTGGGCCACTGCCCCCACCCCGTAGGCATGTTTGAAGTAGCCTTAATGGTAATGTCAAAAGAGTGAAAAAGTGCCATAACTCTGGGAAAAATTATTGGACGGAGCCCATTCCTTGTGTATATCCATTCATATATGCGGGTCTATCAGCATACCAAAGGAGATCCAAATCCGACTGATGGCTTTGAAATTACAATCCCGAACATACTGAAACCAGAAAAATTGAAATTGAAAAAAAATTGAAAAAGTTGAAAAAACTTTGGAAAAATAATGGGGTAGACCCAGTTACTTGTGGATATTCTTTTGCAAAGTGGTCCATGAGCATACCAAGAATAAATCCAACATGCAGTGAATGCAATAGAGGTCGATACAAATTTTGTAAGTCAAAAGAGTGAAAAAGGGCCATAACTCTGGGAAATATAGAACCTTAGTGAGCACGTACACATACCCCACGCACCCCGATATTTCAAGCTCTAATCATTTTTTAAAAAAAACACAGATTCTAGGAATACTGCAGAAAACAGTGTTCTGTAGTTTCAACGGTATTGAAAGAATTAAAGCAGAGAAAAAGCCCGGAAAACTGTAATTTTGATGAACTTTTCAAAGTCTATGGGGCCGTAATTTTAGTAAAAATCAGTGGAGCGGAACAAAACCCAAACTTGTTCTGTAGGCCATCATGTTAGACTAACATATCAAAAATCAGCTCAATATCTGGAAGCGTGTAGGAAAAAAGTCTGGAAAACTGTAATTTTGATGAACTTTTCAAAGTTCAAGGGCCGTAATTTCGGTAAAAATCAGTGGAGCGGAACAAAATGCAAACTTGATCTGTAGGCCACCATGTCAGACTAACATACCAAACATCAGCTCAATATCTGGAAGCGTGTAGAAAAAAAGTCTGGAAAACTGTAATTTTAATGCATTTTTCAAAGTCCAAGGGTCGTAATTTCAGTAAAAATCAGTGGAGCAGAAAAAAATGCAAACTTGATCTATAGGCCACCATGTTAGACTCACATACCAAAAATCAGCTCAATATCTGGAAGCGTGTAGAAAAAAAGTCTGGAAAACAACTAGGACTGACTGACGGACGGACCAGTCAAAAACATTATACCCCAGCAACTTCGTTGCGTGAGGTATAAAAATTATTGGACAGAACCTGTTCCTTGTGAATATCTTTTCCTCCCATGCAGGTCTATCAGCATACCAAAGGAGATCCAAATCTGATGGCTTTGAAGTTACAATGCAAAATGTTTTTACAGACAGAAAGACGGAAGGCTTCACTAGATACCCCCAAATTCTCCTTTGGAGGACAGGGGCATAACAAATGGTAATAACTCTCTCAGTTTTCAAAATGTTAATGTAATTTTTTAACTTGTCCAAGACATTTTTTAAGCAAATCATGATTAAAAATTTATTGACACAGAGCAATTTTTGAGAAATGTATTTTTTACTCGTCCAAGACAATGTGAAGATAAAACAATATATCAAATTTGATTGAATCCTGAGTTCAACTGTTAAAGTTATTACATAAAGAAATTTTGTCCAAAATTCAAGCATAAAGGGCAATAATCCCCTTAATTGCAAATGAATGTTGTATGCAGCTCACAGTCAAGTGGTGGGCGGTATGTTGTGTGAGATTCATTGTAATATCTCCTTTCACGTAAAAAGTTATGGCTCGGACATGAAAAAGTTTATGTGCTTGCTGACTCAATGTGTTGTCTTCTATCTGAGATGTTGAGCTTGGTGGGTGAGTCTTCAATTTTGTACTTGGTACATGACACACTGCCTAATAGTGATCCATATGTTGTGTAAGTTTCATTGTGATATATCTGCCCATTAAAAGTTATGGCCCAGACACAAAAAGGTTAAAGGACACCCAGACAGACACCTGGACAATGTCCCTACACAATACATTTGTTTTTTTAAAAACAGGCATTTTAAAATTGCTCCCAAAATTTAAAGTGTGTGTAATATATAATGCTTGGGTTTTTTTTTCCATTTTTATTTCTGACATTATGTCCTGTTACATTTTGTCCATGTGACATTAGTGCATTTAGCATTTTGTCTTGTGACAATTTGTCTGGTGACATTATTTCATGTGACGTTTTATCTTTGCACCATTGATAGTAACCTAAACTTCAGAGCAGCTTTAACAGATGAATGGACACAAGTAACATTTACAGGGTTTACGCAAACAGTCTAAGAACATAAAGAACAAAACAACACTTGACATCGGAGGCTTGAAATTTTAGGTTTTCTGAATGGGAAATGTATGGACTAGTATATGTATATAACTGAGTTAAGCCAATGAAATAAAATTCAATAAAAATATTGTATTTTAAAATACCAGTTTGTGGAAGATATCTGTGACTTTGTATTTCATGAATTCTGGAAGAAGGGGAGATGTTTGTAGTATGGTAACAGCGGGTATTGGAGGTACTCTGAGCAGTTCAGTAAAATCATCTTCTTCTTCCATTGATGAAAATACTTCAATTGATCTGAAACAGAAAAATGGTTTTTAAATTGTTTATTGGGAAATAACAACACTTTTCAACAATCAGTATAATATTGCACCTATAAAAGGATGTTATATGGAAGCATTTGGAAGAGAGTTTTTAGAAAGTTTTTTTGTGTTTTTCTCATTACTCAATGTTAGGAGGCATGGTGGCTCAGTAGGCAGAGATGCAGGCTGCAAACTGTAAGGTGCTCGGTTCAAATCCCACCTGTGGTAACCGTGTTGTGTCCATGGGCAAGACACTTCATTTCAATTGCCCATGTGGGGGCACAGTGGCACTGTGCATTAAAGCGTACTTGTCTTCAACCAATGCTAACCCTGCTTGTGATGAGTTAGTATGTTGGGGAGTCTGACAGTTGCTTGCCATTGCTTGGTGGTTCTCTTCAGGGACTCTGGCTTCGTCCACCTGTAAAACTGTCAGACATGAGGTGACCCAGCCTGTCGAAAGTGTTATTAAATCCCAATAAATAAATGAATAAATAGCTTACATGTTAAAATCTAGGGATCCATGACAACCCCTTTCCCATATATGACCCAAGGGCTGCCTTTGAACTGAGCACATGTATTCAGGACAGAGATCTTATCAAATATCCAGCCAACTAAACACTAGAGTGATGTCACACATAGAGCCTCACTGTCCCAGCAATGACAATGCTAAGACACAGAATAGTCTGTGCAATTTTTTGTTAACCGTTTACCTAAAGAATCTGCCATATTTGCACGCATGATATACAAAAATGCTATTCAAATTTTATTTTTTTATTTTTCTACCACAAAACATACCTCATGACCTATTAATGGAACAAGCTTGATGAGCTTGTTCCAATACGGACTAATAAGCAATGGTTAGAAGTAAACCAGAGGCTCTAAAGAGCCTGTAATCACACAGTGGGAACTACATATAAAAATGTGATTTCCCATAGGCTTTCTGTGGTAACTATGAGCTGCTATTGTGGCCATGTTTGCAACATTACATCAACATTACATGAGGATCATTGGTAGAAGGTGTCCCAGTCCTCAATCACGTGAAGTTTCAAAACATTTGACTTTGTAGTTTCAGAGGGGAATATTTTTGCAAAATCCATCAAACAGAGTCCGAGAATGTCTCTGGTGGCCATATTTTCCAATCAATGCTGATCAATGCTGATCAATGGGAATAAAAAGGGGAGTGTTTGTAGAGGTCCTCCTATAAACCATTCCTGCCAAGTTTGGTTCATGTCGGCTCAGTAGTTTCAGAGAGAAGATGAAAATGTGATTTCCCATAGGGTTTTCTATAGTAATTATAAGCTGCAATTGTGGCCATGTTTGCAACACGAACAACATTAAATGAGGATCATTGGTAGAGGGTGTCCCAGTCACCAACCATGCAAAGTTTCAAAAACATTTGGCCCTGTGGTTTCAGAGAAGATTTTTCAAAATCCATCAATCAGAATAAAAAAAATGCTTCTGGCAGCCATGTTTTTCGATGCACTAAAACAAAATGAGTAGTGTTTGTAGAGGACCCACCATAGACTATCCTTGCCAGGTTTGGTTCACATCAGCTCAGTGGTTCTGGAGAAGATGATGAAAATGTGATTTACCACAGGGTTTCTATAGTAACTGTAAGCCATAATCGCAGCCATGTTTACAACCGGATCAACATTAAATGAGGTTTGTTGGTAGAGGGTGTCTCAGTCATCAACCATGCAAAATTTCAAAACATTTGGCCCTGTGGTTTCAGAGGAAAAGATTTTTCAAAATCCACAAATCAGAACCAAAAATATAAAAATGTGATTTCCCATAGGATGTCCATGGTAACTATGAGCTGCAATTGTGGCCATGTTTGCAACATTAATTCAACATTACATGAGGATCATTGGTAGGTGTCCCAGTCCTCAATCATATGAAGTTTCAAAACATATGACTTTGTACTTTCAGAGGAGAAGAGTTTTCAAAACTGACCAATCAGAATCAAAGAATGCTTCTGGCAGCCACTTTTTTCATCCAACAGGAATAAAATGAGTAGCAGTTGTAGAGAACCTCCCATAGACCATGCCTGCCAAGTCTGGTTGACACTGGCTCAGTATTTTTCAGAGAAGATGATGAAAATGTGATTTCCTATAGGGTTTCTATAGAAACTATAAGCCACAATTGCAGCCATACTTGCAACTCGATGAAGATTAAATGAGGATCATTGGTAGAGGAGGTTCCAGTCATCAGTCACATTAAGTTTCAAAACATTTGGCCTTGTAGTTTCAAAGAAGATTTCTTGAAAATCCACACATTTATAAATTCTGTTTCAACAAAAAAATCAGTAAAAGAAGGTTAAATATTTTGAAAATAACAATTTTTTCAGACAGTACTCTCTTTCAAATAACTTTGGATAGGTAAAGGGTTACAGGAAAACACATTTTATTCCAATAATTTTGACATATCTTAAATGATATCATAATTAAATGGTCAGTTAGTTCTACATGATGGGAAAAGAAAATAAACAAAACTTTCATGCTTTCCAAACACCTGTCATCAATCAGTATTTCTGATAAGTACCTTGAATTACATCAGTAATTATGTTAATACATGTATTAACATAATTACAGATGCACTTGTTTACAGTACAAGTCAAAATAAGTTGTAGGATAACCCTATAAACTATGCATCTTTCTCTTCCTACACTGATAAGACCAGAAGCTGACATCATTTTCTGGAAGGCTGTCATTGATAGCTTTCCAGAAAATGTCAGATTCTGATCTTGTCAGTGCAGCAGGAGCAGTTTACTTAGTTTATTGCAGTTATGCTACAACTTATTTTGACTTGTACTGTGTGCACAATATTTTGGGTTTTTTCCCCCATTCTCAGTGGATAAAACTGGAACCAACCGTTATCAGATTCTCAAAAAATAATTATTTTGCTGACAGTACTGATCTTCATGCAGACAGGAGAGGCATTGGGTTAAGCATAAGAATATAGCCTCTGGCAGCCACATATTTCCATCCTCTCAGAGACCATTCCTGCGAAGTTTGGTTCACGTTGGCTCAGTAGTTCCAGAGAAGATGATGAAAATGTGATTTCCCATAGGGTTTCTATAGTTCTACAGTAAATATAAGCCACAATTGCAGCCATGTTTGCAACCCAATCAACATTAAATGTGGATCATTGGTAGAGGGTGTCCCAGTCATCAACCAAAATATTTGGCCCTGTTGTTTCAGAGGAGAAGATTTTTCAAAATCCACGAATCAGAATCAAATGAAAGTATCAATGACAATGTAGCTTAACTTGTTTGTGTGTTGTGTTTGATGAAAAGGATAATGTTTAATGTTTATGAAAGGATTATGAAATAAGACAACAATTGTGATAATTGGGAATATGTTAATTTCTGTTCCCATGTATGCCATGTTTTTAATAAAAATAATATTAGGTGTACACTGTACTAAAGGGTGGAGGGATGGGTTAATATGACCTCACAGTTAATGTATGTGGCCCTCACAGTTAATGTATGTCAACGAAAGTTACCAAATTACAGTGAAATTATTCCAAAACGAGTCATCCTATCAAGTTACATAGAAAACACTTAATAAATATGGCCTGTAGACTGTGCTAAAGGTTTTCGGGCTCCAGGCCTGTGTAGCCATGACGGTTGACTGATTACTACTGAAAGGGGATGTCCTCATCTCGACATTACACTGAGTCATTCTACTAAGTTACATGAAATCCCTTACAAATACGACTTGTAGTCTGTACTAAAGATTTTTGGGGTTTTGGGTTCGGGAAGTTATCATGGTTGAATGATCGCAACCAAAAGGGGACATTGTCATCTGGGAATCATCTGGAGTGATCCTATAAGCAACAATGAAATCCCTTCATAAATATGACCTGTAGACTGTGCTCAAGGTTTTCGGGCTTCGGGCCCCTGAAGCGTCACAGTTGACCAATCACAACCAAAAGGGGATGTCATCATCTAGGCATTATATGGAGTCAACCTAACCTAACAAGTTACAATGAAATCCTTACATAAATATGATCCATAGACTAGTCTAAAGGTTTTGGGCTCTGGCAGCCATCAAGACTAAATGATTGCAACCAAAATGGGATGTTCTCATCTAGACATTATTTGGAGTCATCCTACCAAGCCACAATGAAATCCCTTCATAAATATGACCTGTAGACTGTGCTAAAGGTTTTTGGGCTTTGGGCCCCTGTAGCCATCACAGTTGCCCAATCGTCTCCAAAAGGGGACGTTCTCATCTAGACATTATATGAAGTCAACCTACCAAGTTACAATGAAATCCCTTCATAAATATGATCTGTAGACTGTGCTAAAGGTTTTCAGGCTTCAGGCTCTGGCATCCATCATGGTTGAATGATCGCAACCAAAAGGGAAATTATCATCTGGAGTGATCCTACGAAGTTACAATGAAATCCCTTCATAAATATGACCTGTAGACTGTGCTCAAGGTTTTCGGGCTTCGGGCATCTGTAGCCATCACAGTTGACCAATCACGACCAAAAGGGGATGTCATCATCTAGGCATTATATGAAGTTAGTCTAACAAGTTATAATGAATGGGCTGTTCTCATTTAGACATTATTTGGAGTCATCCTACCACGTTACAATGAAATCCCATTATAAATATGACCTGTAGACTGTGCTAAAGGTTTTCGGGCTTCAGGCCCCTGTAGCCGTAACAGTTGCCCAATCACGTCCAATAGGGGACGTTCTCATCTAGACATTATATGAAGTCAACCTACCAGGTTACAATGAAATCCCTTCAAAAATATGACCTGTAGACTGTGCTAAAGGTTTTCTGGCTTCGGGCTCAGTCAGCGATCATGGTTGAATGGTCGCAACCAAAAGGGGACATTCTCATCTGGGCATCATCTGGAGTGATCCTACGAAGTTACAATGAAATCCCTTCATAAATATGACTTGGAAAATGTGCTCAAGTTTTTCAGGCTCCGGGCCCGTGTAGCTGTCATATTTGACCAATCATGACTAAAAGGAAATGTCATCATCTTGGCATTATATGGAGTCAACCTAACAAGTTATAATGAAATCCTTCCATAAATATGATCTATAAACTATGCTACAGGTTTTTGGGCTCAGGCAGCCATCAAGGCTCAATGATCGCAACCAAAAGGGGATGTTCTCATATAGACATTATCTGGAGTCATCTTACCAAGCTACAAAGAAATCCCTTCATAAATATGACCTGTAGACTGTGCTAATGGTTTTCAGGCTTCGGGCCCCTGTAGCCGTAACAGTTGCCCAATCGCGTCCAAAAGGGGACGATCTCATCTAGACATTATATGAAGTCAACCTACCAAGTTACAATGAAATCCCTTCATAAATATGACCTGCAGACTGTGTTCAAGGTTTTTGGGCTTCGGGCACCTGTAGCCGTCACAGATGACGAATCTCGACCAAAAGGCGATGTCATCATCTAGGCATTATATGGAGTCAACCTAACAAGTTATAATGAAATCCTTACATAAATATGATCTATAGTCATCCTACCAAGTTACAATGAAATCCCTTCATAAATGTGACCTGCAGACTGTGCTAAAGGTTTTCGGGCTTCAGGCTCCTGTAGCCGTCACAATTGCCCAATCACATCCAAAATGGGACGTTCTCATCTAGACATTAAATGGAGTCAACTTACAAAGTTACAATGAAATCCCTACATAAATATGACCTGTAGACTGTGCTAAATGGTTTCGGGTTTTGGGGTCGGGCAGTCGTCAAGGTTGACAGATCACAACCAACTGGGGAAGTTCTCATCAAGACATCATCCAGAGTCATCCTACCAAGTTACAATGAAACCCCTCCATATTAAATATGACCAGCAGATTGTGCTAAATGTTTTTGGGTTTTGGGCTTGGGCAGCCATCACGGTTGACAGATCATGACCAAAAGGCGATGTTCTCATCTAGGCATTATACAGAGGCATCCTACCAAGTTACAACGAAATCCCTTCATAAATACGATCTGTAGACTGTGCTAATGGTTTTCAGATTTTGGTAACAAAAATGAGGAGCATTTGTAGAAGACCTCCCATAGACTATCCCTGCCAGGCTTGGTTCACGTCGGCTCAGTTGTTCCAGAGAAAAAGATGAAAATGTGATTTCCCGTTGGGTTTCTATAGTAACTATAAGCTGCAATTGTGGCCATGTTTACAACCTGATCAGCATTAAATGAGGATCGTTGGTAGAGGGGGTTCCATTCATCAACCATGCAAAGTTTCAAAACATTTGACCCTGTGGTTTCAGAGGAGAAGATTTTTCAAAATCCACCAATCAGAATCAAAGAATACCTCTGGGGGCCATGTTTTAAAACCCAGTGCATCATAATGACGATCATTTGTAGAGGACCTCCCATAGACTATCCCTGCCAAGTTTGGTTCATGTCGGCTCAGTAGGTCCAGAGAAGATGATGAAAATGTGATTTCTCATAGGGTTTCTATAGTAACTATAAGCCGCAATTGTGGCCATGTTTGTGACCCGATCAACATTAAATGTGGATCATTTGTAGAGGGGGTCCCAGTCATCATTTATGTGAAGTTTCAAAACATTTGATCTGGCAATTTCAGAGGGGAAGATTTTTGAAAATCCACCAACCAGAATCAAAGAATGCCTCTGGAGGCCATGTTTTTTAACCCATGGGAACAAATGAGGATCGTTTGTAGAGGACCTCCCATAGACCATCCTGCCAAGTCTGGTTCACACAGGCTCAGCGGTTACAAAGAAGAGGAAAATGTGAAAAGTTTACAGATGCTGGATGACAGCGGACGCCAAGTGATGAGAAAAGCTCACATGGCCTTTTAGGCCAGGTGAGCTAAAAATGAAAAAAATCTGATATTTCAGAAAAATAATTTGTACTGTTGGTAGGGCTGCACGGTATTCAGATTTTAGTACCGTACCAGGTAAGATATTAAAAACAGTACTGTCGTATACCGGTATATCGAGAGGCAGCGGAGAAAATCCAGGCAAATACAACAAAAATATGCAATGCAAAAAGTAATTCCTGTAGGCCATACGTTCCAATAAAAACTATACTTTTTCAGAACGTTGATTGCAGTGACTCCCTCTATGTCAAGACTGAAGTGAGAACTGTTCTGGATGGTAGGTGAGTCACCAGGAGGAGCTGGATGTGGAAAAGAAATGAAATGCAACCGCCTTCATTCCATTTACTCGACGATAAACAGGGACCATAATATGGAGGCGTGGGTGATTTTGACAATCTGACATGATCAGTGACATGTGACGATTTGTGTGAGGAAGCACGAATGGGCAGAGCTAATGGACCAGATAAACTGTCATTCAGCAAATGATGATTCATACTCAATACAGGGCAAAACGTCTGGTGTTGTGAATGAGTCCTTCATTTTTGAATGGTTTACTCTGGTCAACTAGCCCACTCAGGGCTAGCAAATGAACAACGGACAAGGATATAAATTAAAGACAGTTTTTATTTATTTTGAATATAAAACAAGAATATACACTGTTTGGCTTGTTAGTACAATTCGATCCTTAAAAGTATATCAACTGAACAGATGTTGTTTAGGCAGGAATGTATCCGCTAACTATTGTTATGTTTTATGTAAAAAAAATTGCCTAAATTACCGTTGGGGTGGGGGAACCCATATTCAAACTTGGCCTGTATTACTAGCTGGAAAATACACATATATCTATCAACTTTGGTTGAAATCAAATAATCCAAACTGGAGTTATTGGTTGGAAACCAATTGTTTACAGACAGACGGATGACGGACGGATGGACAAACAGACGGATGGACAGGCCATTTACATAATATGACCATTTTTACAAATGGTCGTATAAAAAAGTAATATCAAATATGAAGAGAATCATATAATTAGAACTGGATTTATCTTCTGGATAACATAGGGAAGAGGGAGGAGTGGATTGATTCCACCCATCTCCCCCGAAGTTTTGGAGACAGCATCAATGTCCCTCACTCCCATTTCCTTCTAATTTGTATTACATTTATAAAACAACAGAAGAATACTGCAGAAGGCGTTTCTTTATATTTCAAACTGTGAAGATCAGGTAATGAGAAAAAAAGCTGCAAGCAAGTAAAAGAAATCAGGTCTGCAAATGCAATTATTAAAAGTTGTAATGATCGTGCAAGAACAAAAAGTGACAAAGTATGTGTTAGAAGCCCAATTTCAAATTTAAAGAAACTAAATTCGAAAACCATTTTGAAAAGGGATAAATTAACGCAAATTTTAATTGAAACCATTGTATACAGCATCAGAAGACCTTGCCCCAAATGAAAAGCAATGACGTTTCAACACAGTGTTTGAAGAATAAAAGGTACAACCTTAAAAAGTAAAACTTTAAATCGAAACTTTAAGCTGGGAATACTAATGAAAATTGACAGCAAAAAAAGGGTTAAATATTTCCTAAAACCGATAAAAGAAATCACTGATGTAAATGCAATCATTAAGTTGTACTGACCATGCAAGAATTAAAGTAACAAAGTATGTGGTAAAAGCCTAATTTCCAATACAAAGAAACTGTCTTAAAACATGTTTAAAAGGGGCTAATTAAAATCATGCCAATATTAATGAAAATCACTGTAGAAAGGTTCAGTAGATAGTAGATATTGTCCCAAATGAGAAACAATGACATTGCAGTAAAGTGTTTGAAGAAATAAAAGTGTAACTTTGTAAACAAAAAAACTTGAAACCAAAAATGTTAACCTGGAAGTTCTAAGTTATGACTATAGCCCTAACTGTAAACAGTCGGGCTAATAATGAGAATGATACAATCAATAGTAATTAATAATAATTAAAAAGAAAAAAAATATTTAACCTTCAGTAAAAAAGTTTAACCATAAACTTTAACCAAAACTTTAAATGTTAACAGATGGAGAGACAGATGGACGGACGAAAGTCATGACTATAGCCCTTACTTTAAAACAGTCGGGCTAAAAATAAGGGACACAATACACATGAACATCCCAATATAGATACAGTATAGGCACCATGGACTAGTCGCTATCGCCGTGTGGGCAGTGATGTCCATGCATGTGTTTACCTGGTAATAAAAACCATGATCAGAAAAAATTTAATTAAAAGAAGTACCAGGTTGTTTCATGTGCTTCTTTAATTAAATTTTGGATGATTATTCCTATAATTAGTGTTTAGAATCTAATATTATTGCATCTGTGGAAATATTGCCCACCTGTGGAATGTGATCAGTCCTTGGCAGCCATATTGTAAAAACTGAAATAGCATACGGTCTGGACAACCAAATATCAATGGACATAAACACTGACAGATAGATGCATGAACAGCAAGATGAACTGACAATGCACAGGGTTTCACTACTGCAAAATTAAGAGTGCTGGCAAAACACGGGATTTAACAGGGCGAACATGGTTCTACAGCTCAGAATTTAAAAAAAAAATACATTTTGAAAACGGGAAACACCATCTCCTGGCATCTGAGACATCTGTAACAACTTTTATTGAAGAGAAAGTTGTAGGATAACTAAACCAAAATAACTTTTTATAACTTTATGGAAATTTACTATTGCACACAGTTCCCATGAAGATTTATTAAAAGTTGAATAGATTTTCTCAATTTCACCTGTTCTGGAGACCCAGGGCCAAAGACTGACTCTTTCGGCATGACCATTTGTTCTGGCTTGATTCTCATTACTCACAAAAAGGCTGTATTAATGATTTTCCTCTGTAATTAATTCATACCAACAGTTTATATTTGTTGTCATTTCATGTAATTTGTGTAACTGGTGCACTGTAAAATGAACCGAATTCAATTTACCAGCTCAGAAGGTTATGCCTGGGGATTCATGAGAAGATTTTTGAGAATTAGGTTTTTGTGTTTTCCTGTTCTTTAAGCCCCAGAGATTGCGACAGACCTTATTCTAACAAACTTGGTTTTAACACACAAATATTGTTTTGGTGGAAATCCACTCAGTGGCTCTTGAGAAGCCAGTTGATAAAAAGTTAACAACATCAGATGATGAACCTGAAATAATCTTTTTTGAACTAACAAGAAGACAATAACGTGCTTGACAAACATTTGAAGTAAAATTAGACTTCTGCACCTAACCATAAATCTGATGGAAGAATGAATGTGGACTGATGCACATGCTCAGACAACTTCTTAGATTCTTCTTGGAATTAAGAATTTTTTTATTGAGTGCACTTTTGCACACACCTCAGAATAACCTGCTATTTTTGGACAGTGGAGCCCACATAATTGGATATATCTTAACTGAATAACCCTGATAAAGGGACAATAAAATAAGCAAGCTAACTTGATAAAATATCAACTCTTAGATTTATATGAATGGACATGTGAAAAATCACCACTGTATGCAAAAGGGAAGACATCAGAGACAACACAAGATATTATTTAAATCTGCAATCAAAAACTTTATTACAAATGCATTTTCATAAGATGCGACACAGCAAGGATATAAATAAAATTACCTGAAAATGATTGGAAGTGAACACAACAGTATGACATAATTTCTGAATACACATGGAAATAATTTTACCTTCTCTGCTGCCCAAATGAATGACTGCCGTGAACAACTGTGCATTATTTTAGTAATAATTGGGTATTATTTTATCAACAATTTTGTATTACAGTGGAGCCCACTTATTTGGATATCTCTTAATTGTTTATCTCTGTCAACTGGATATAACTTCCAAACACTAAACCATTTTCCATACTTTCAGTACAAATTTGACCTGTTAATTGAATATGAGTGAAAGTGTATACTCCTGATAATTGAATAAATAATCTTGCAATAAGTCAAGAAATTACTGTGACAATCACAAAAATCCCCTTGTTTATACACTGATCGGGCCTTAGTAAATCAACTACAGGTATTTAATCTATTAAATCTTGTTTGACAGAGCTCCTTGAGCTCTGTCAAACAAGATATAATAGAATAAATGCCCAGTTTATCTCTAAATACACAAAAGTTACCAATCCCACTGTTAATTGAATAAACCTGATAATTGGATAATTTTTATCGGCAAGGTGGTTATTCAATTAACAGGACGCTACTATATTTTAAATAAAGCACAGTTATGTTTCCAATAAAACCCCAAAAGCACACGCATCAATACTGACAATCCAGATCAAATAACATGGACACATATGCTATAAATAGAACATGTTTACACTAATTTCACCTTTGTCTTTCTAAGAAAGCAAATAATGTTGAATATTGAAAATTACAATGCAGTTTGTGCTGTCACCGAATTTTCTGTGAGTGATCAACTAACTAGATCAGACTGAAAATTGCTGCCTCCCTTCTTTGAAAGAGCCAATAAATTCTCTTCTTCAAGTTAATTTATTTAATTGATACAAACGCTTTCATTCAAATAATGCATGACACATAAGGGTACTTTTACACAAAGAAAATGTGGTTTTGTCAAATGGTCAACTTAATCTTTCCAAATTCACAGCTTATTGCCCCTTTAATTGAATATAACTTCCAAACACAAATCATTTGCTATACTTTCACAACCAATCTGGCCCATTAATTGCATACAGATAAGCCCCTGTTAATTGAAAAAATAAATCTTGCAATATGTCGGGAAACTACCTTGACAATCATCAAATTTCCATTGTCCATAGACCTGTTAGGCCTCTGTATATCCAATACAGATATTTAATCTGTTATACCTTATTTGAAAGAACCATGAGCTCTGTCAAACAAGATATAATAGAATAAATGCTCAGTTTATCTCTAGAATGAACGAAAGTGACAAACTCCTTGTTAATCGAATAATTATTACTGATCAAGTCGCTATTCAATTAACAGTGTTCTGCTGCACTATGAATGTGTTTTGATCAGAAACAGACGTCAACAATGTTTTTTTTATCAGGGTTTTTATCAAGAGTTTCTTGAAGAGAGTTTTATGAAGAGACAGTCCACTGGCAGTCGTAACAAGCCAAATTATTTTATAGCAGAGGGTCTGAGGAGCTGAATAATGTGCAAAAGTTTAACTCCATCTAACTCAGGCCTGGATGATTTTCAATAAATATTCTCCCCAAGTGAAACGTTCTACTGCTTCAGAAAAATTCAATACAACTGTGTTAACAGAATAAATTTGATGAGTAAATGGTTTATGAAAAACAAAGATGGTTTACAATTCCAAAGAGAGCATTAACAGGTCAAAAAAAGTGGGTTGTTTTACGAGTTGGCCCTGCATACTGCATTCAGAAAATAAGCCCTTAATGGGTGGACTGTTCCAAACAGTACAGAAAGGTTGAGACTAACATGTGCATTGTAATAATATATATACCGATCATGAGCCTGTTCCAGAAATACCAAAAAGGTATCAATTTTTCTATGCTGTTTACACATTTCATGGATATGTAAAGCCTCTTCATGACATAATATTGCTTCTTTCAAGAAAGATTTTCCTAAATGTAAAACAAGAAAAATTCACAATCAGGAAAAGTAAACAAAATAACAGAATCACAAGTGAAATAGCTGACAAAACTTTTTTGTCATCCTGCTTTACATATGATCTAATCAAAGTATCTTACCAGTTTAAAAAAACATAAGAGCACTTTATTGGGCTTGTTGAACCACCAGAAGTGTTTATCTATTTCAATGCCGAGTCCGGGTTTTTGTGTACCATTAACATTTTATTTAACACAAACCGCTGACAACACATGCATAAAAACATGAAAACCTTCATTTTACCTCAAAAACATAGCCTATTACACCTGTAAGAAGCTATGTTTTTGAGGCAAAAATTGAAAAAAAATTAAATGGCAATTTTTGTAAATCACGCTGGCCAGTTATTTGTTCTGTTAGGTAAAGGGTTAAAAGAACGAAATTATGTCTTTCAACAACGTTTCTAGGGAATCTGAAACACTTTCTAGGCCCTGTGCCTTAAATATATTTGAAAATAGAATACATAAACAAGTTAACATTTCTTCTACAGGTATTTCAACCAAAAATTACCTTTACCTAATACTGAGTGAGAGCTTTCCAAGCAGCAGTATCAGGTGCGGGTATTATTTCAGTAGATAACAAAAGCAATGCCCGGCATGGCTAAATATGCCTGTTGAGCAAATCGAGTTGTAGCAATTTTTCTTCCAAGAGCAGTGAAAAATCCAAGACCACCTGGCCAAAACATTGAAAGGGTTAATTGGATGTGCCTTCAAAGTGCAGATGCACAGGTTCCTATTGTGGTTATTATTCATGCCAAGTTTGAAGATGATCAGTTAAAACACGCCTGGGAAAATCACCCGACAAAAAAAAGTTTATGCACTTCAGAGAGTTGTGAAAAAGTCCATAGTGCCATAACTTTGGAGGACTTAATCCATTCACCCTCAAAATCACAGGTGCACAGGTTCCTATTGTGGTTATTATTCATGCCAAGTTTAGAAAATATCGGTTAAAAGATGACCGAGAAAATGTCCAGACAAAAAAAATGTTTATGGACAAATGGATGGACAGACCAATCACATAATACGACCTGTTTTTCAATGCGAATATAAAAATGCAATTTACATGTTTATTAGTATACAAAATGTGCTAAACCATAATCTTAATGTTTTTCAAGGACTTTCTTCAATAAAATTATGAAACACAATAAGTTTCAAGGAACCTGAATTTCAATTTTAAAATTAAAGTACTTTTAATGGTTGAGTGCTGGAAGACTATATTTGCCGGTATATTTCATCTACCACAACTTGAAGACTTCATATTCTGCGGCTGTGTTTCATATTATCTTTAAAGTGAAATTATTTAGTCTGTATGGATCTGCTGTGCTACAATTTATGGGGGTGTGACTATAGTCATTCTCCTATACACTGTAACAGGGAAAAGCCATGTAAACATATTTTGTTGAAAACAAATAATTTAGCACTGAACCAGTTAAGTACTTTCATGGATCCCCTGGAAACATAGGAGACCTGTTCTTGAAAACAGTAACATCATTGTATATCTTTCTATGTGAAAATGAATTTCCTGTTAGCCTAAAAAAGTTAAAAATCTGTTTCTCTTACCCTCCCGCATGGTCCTTTTGACTGCTGCGTTCTCTCTTTTTATAACCAATGCAAACTCAAATGAAAGTGTCAATCACACTGTAGCTTAACTTGTCTGTGTGTCGTGTTTGATGAAAAGGATAATGTTCAATGTTTATGAAAAGATTATGAAATAAGACAAGATAATTGGGAATATGTTAATTTCTGTTCCCTGTATGCTATGTTTTCAATAAAAATAATATGAGGTGTAGACTGTACTAAAGAACTGAGGGGTGGGTTAATGTGGCCCTCACAGTTAATGTATGTGGCCCTAACAGTTAATGTATGTCAACCAAAGTTACCAAGTTACAGTGAAATTATTCCACAACGAGTAATCCTATAAAGTTACAATGAAATCCCTTCATAAATACGGCCTGTAGACTGTGCTAAAGGTTTTTGGCTTTGGGCCTGTGTAGCCATCATGGTTGACCGATAGCAACCAAAAGGGGACGTCCTCATCTTGACATCACACTGAGTCATCCTACCAAGTTACAATGGAATTCCTTCATAAATACGACCTATAGTCTGTGCTAAAGTTTTTGGAGTTTTGGGCTCGGGCAGCCATCATGGTTGAATGATCACGATAAAAAATTGGACGTTCTCATCTTGGAATTATCTGGAGTCATCCTACCAAGTTACAATGAAATCCCTTCATAAATACGACCTGTGGACTGTGCTAAAGGTTTTTGGGCTTCGGGCCCCTGTAGCCATCACAGACGACCAATCGCGACCAAGAGAGGAAGTTCTCATCTAGACATTATATGGAGTCATCCTGCCAAGTTACAATCAAATCCCTCCATAAATACAACCTGTAGACTGTGATAAAGGTTTTCAGGTTCGGGCAGCCATCACGGCTGATGATCACGACCAAAAGGGGGCGTTCTCCTCTAGACATTATCTGGAGTCATCCTACCAAATTACAATGAAATCTCTTCATAAATATGACCTGTAGACTGTGCTAAAGGTTTTCGGGCTTTGGGCCCCTTTAGCCATCATAGTAGCCCAATTGCGACCAAAAGGGGACGTTCTCATCTAGACATTACATGGAGTCATCTTACCAAATTACATTGAAATCCCTCCATATTAAATATGACCTGTAGACTGTGCTAAAAGTTTTTGGGTTTCGGGCTTGGGCAGCCATCACGGTTGGCAGATCATGACTAAAAGGGGACGTTCTCATCCAGATATTATACAGAGGTATCCTACCAAGTTACAACGAAATCCCTTCATAAATACGACCTGTAGACTGTGCTACAGGTTTTTGGGTTTTGGGCTCGGGCAGCCAGTACAGCTGATCGATCCCGACCAAAAGGGGACGTTCTCATGACCTCAAACCTGCATATGAAATTTCGTGACGATCGGATGAGAACTACGGGGTGTAGCCTGTGCTAAAGGAAAATGTGAACAGACTCACAGGCTAACAGACTTCTGCATGTGTGATGGCAATATCTTATCTTGACTTTGTCAAGTTAAGCTGAAAAATAAAAATTAAATGGTTTATGTGTGATATTTTACCCAAGTTAATAAAACTGATAAATTTCTCCCTTGAGTGCAACAAGGCTTCGCAATGCTTTACTCATTCAAGGTACGAAATACACCACAACCCATGCCATTCTGTAGATTATGAGGCCTAAACATAAAAACAAACCAAAAACATGAACTTTTGATGGCAAATAAATAATTACAAAAAATAAAAAACACATGCCCACAAGCAGTTTTATAAAAAATGGCCCGAGAAACAGAAGATCTACTTAAATGGCATATTTATTTATATTTATTGGTGTTTACGATCACACTCTTATTGGTGTTTACAATCACACATCTATATCTATATCATATATCATGTCTGGAACACAAGAAAAAAGTCCGATCAGCAAGTCATTCATATCTACACTGCCCACTTTAGAGGACTTCCACCCCAGATGCTGGTTACCAGTCTTATTCTACTAGTAAAGCAGAACTTGTTTCACCACACTAAACAAGCACCACTCCACTTGCCAGGGCTCCATGAGGTATTACCCAACATACCGGTACTCTTGGTGTCATATAACAAAATTGTCATTCAAATTTTGCTATTTTAAAAAAAAAAGATTTCTTTGGAATAAGCTTGTAAGTTCAAAGGGGGATTATAAAGTATGGCCTAGAAGCAATGAACTGTTTAGTTATGTGATGTTTTCTAAGTCGTGTAAATTAAAGGGCTAACGAAAGGAACTCTCTATGAATGAGCAATGATCAGGCAAAATGTTGACATTCTTCAAAAGAAAACTAAAATCAGCTGAAAATCCTACATTTTTAGTGTAGATTAAGAAAAATACATTTTACAGTAAGAAAACAATCTAAGACCATCTAAAAGTAACATGGATTGAAAGATAATTTTTTTTTAAAAACTTTCTTTCAGACTATTTCCTGATTTCATTTCTGAAACAAGAAAATATCAGGAGAGCTAATGGTGCCCAAATATGAGCCCACAAAAGGAGGCATGACAACGATGGTTTGTAATGCAGTAGCGAGAAATTCAAACAAACAAGTGAAGTTGACAAATTTTCCATGAAAACAGACTGTGAACCAGTCTTCAAATACCTTTTTTGTTGGTGTACATAATGATAGGAGAATGTTCTATGACCTTAAAGTTATGACCTTGGATCAAGGTCGTTACAGACATTTAAACCATGAGGAAGCATTGTGGTAAGTATGAACCACATGTCTGTTGAATCATTTTTTAAGGAATGGACAAAGTTAGAACAGACAAATGGTCTGTGCCCTTGACCACTGAGTTATAAACTAGGGTCAAGGTCATGACACACCCATGGTTCAAGTTCAAGCTCTGCATTATGTATGAACATAATTTGCATTTCACTGAATCATTTTTCAGGGAACTGGAGAAAGTTGGAATGGAATAAATGGTCTGTGACCTTGACCTTGGGTCAAGATCATGATACATCCTTAGGAAATGAGTAAGCATTGTGTAAAATATGAACAAAATATGTTCAGTGGATCCTTTTTCATATGAACTGATGAAGATAAGAACAAATAATCATTACCTTGACCCTGGAGTTATGGCCTTGCTTACAGGTCATGACATACCCCTGAGTCATGAGCAAGTCTTGTATGAAATATGAACAAGATCTGTCAATTGAACGAATTTTTGATTAGACAAAGTTGTGGCACATGAATGGTCTGTGACCTTGAATTTGGAGTTATGACCTTGGTTCTCTAAACCTTGGGTCAAGGTCATCATACACCCATGAACCATGGGCTACCATTATGTGAAGTATGAACAACATCTGTTCTTTGAATGAATGTTTAGGACCGTACAAAGTTAGAACACAAGAATGGTATGTGACCTTGTTCTTGGAGCTATGACCTTGGGTCAACATCATGGCACACCCTTCAGTCATGAGCCACAATTGTGTTAAGTATGAACAAGAGCACTGCATAGCAGGACAATATACGCCTGTTTTGTATTTTTGAAGGGCTGGGGTAAGGATGGGGGCGAGGGTGAAAATTGTTTGGACCAACCCCGTATTCGAACTTGACCTGTATTTTGTTGGGATTAAACAACATACCAAGTTTGGAACCAATCGGAAAACAAATAATAAAAGTTATCATCCGGAAACCAAATATTTGATGCATTCTATGTCCAACAAGGTCCATAATTCAGGGGAACTTCGAAGTTCAAACTGACCCCATATTCGAACTTGACCTGTCTTTTGTTTTGATTAAACCACATACCAAGTTTAGGAGTCAATCGAAAAAAAAAAACTAAAGTTATCATCTGGAAACCAAATGTTGACGAACGGAAAGACCAACGGATGAACAAATGGATGGACAAATGGACAGACAGACAGATTCCATAATTCGACGATTTTTCAACAAAAAAATCAGTTAGGCCATACTAAAGTTATAATCCAGAAAACACAAAATGCACAAATTCAAGAGGAATAACTCTGGAAAGGTACATGCGATTTTGGCCGAAAGTGAACTTGCGCTGTGCTTTGTGGTCATAAACAAAATCTGAGAATTTGAAACAAATTAGTCAAGGCAAACTAAAGTTATCATCCGGAAACCACATAATTCACAAATTTGCAATCATTCAAGGGAATAACTATGGAACAGTACATGTGATTATGGCCAAAGGTGAACTTGAGCTGTGCTTTGTGGTCAAAAACAAAATCTGAGAATTTGAAAAAAATCGGTCACGGCAAACTAAAGTTATCATCTGGAAACCACAAAATCCACAAATTTGCAATCATTCAAGGGGAATAACTCTGGAAAGGTATATGCGATTGTGGTCAAAAGTGAACTTGAGATGTATTTTGTGGTCAAAAACAAAAAACTGAAAATTTGCAATAAATCGGTTAAGGCAAACTAAAGTTATCGTCCGGAAAAGAAAAGTTGGGCTAAATTCCCATAAAGGGCCATAACTCTACTGCAAAATGGCCGCTAGAAACAGAAATCGAACCCATCCTGTATTTTGTCATACTAAATCCACATGCCAAATTTAACTCAGCTCAAACCATTACAACTAAAGTTATCGTCTGGAAACGAAATGTGTCCATGGACGGACAGACAGACAGACAGACGGGTGGAGAGACCATTCACATAATACGTCCCGTTTTTCAAACGGGTGTATAAAATCAACATCTGAAAAATTTGGTGTCAATCCGTCAAGGCGTTCGGCTTTAAATGAATGGAAACCAATTTTTTTTCAAAAATTGTGTTTTCAAAGGGCCATAACTCTGTAGAGGATGGACTGAGAAACACCAATATCGAACTTGACCTGAATTTCATTGTTACAAACAACATCTGAAAGTTTGATGTCGATACGTCAAGGCGTTCAACTTTAAATGAAGGGAAACCAATTTTTTCGAAAGATTGTGTTTTCAAAGAGCCATAACTTTGCAGTGGATGGACTGAGAAACACCAATATCGAACTTGCCCTGTATTTCATTGCTAAAAACAACATCTGAAAAATTTGGTGTCAATCTGTCAAGGCGTTCAGCTTTAAATGAACGCAAACCAATTTTTTTAGAAAAATTGTGTTTTCAAAGGGCCATATCTCTGCAGCAGATGGACTGAGAAACACCAATATCGAACTTGACCTGTATTTTAATGCTAAAAACTTCTGAAAGTTTGATGTCGATCCGTTAAGGCGTTTGACTTTAAATGTATGGAAACCAAATTGATTACGGACAGACAGATGGACAGACAGACAGACTGATAACATAATACAACCGTTTTTTAAACGGCCATATAAAAAGATATGTTCATTGAATCAATTTTTATGGACCAGACAATGTTAGAACACATGAATGGTCTGTAACCTTGGCCTTGGAGTTATGGCCTTCGGCCAAGACCATGACACTTCTCGGAGTCACGAGCAACCATTATACAAGGTATGAACAAGATATGTCCATGGAAACAAAGATTTTTATGGATCAGACAAGGTTAGAACACAAGAATGGTCTGTGACCTTGACTTTAGAGGTATGCAAATTGTCTGGGATCTTGACCTTAGTATTATGACCTTGGATCAAGTTCATGACAAACCCTTAAGTCATGAACAACTATTATTTTAAGTATAATCAAGATCTGTCCACTGAAAAAAATTTTATGACCTGGACATAGTCAGAACGCAAGCATTGTGCCAAGTACAAACAAAATCGGTCCATTATATAAATTTTTATGGGTTGGACAAAGTTACAATGGAGGAATGTACAGATCAATAGACAGACAGACAAGACTGGCTACTATATGCTGATCCCAAAACTTTTGAGGAGTATAAACAAAATTTCATATGTCAGTGGTAAAAAGCTGAACACAGCTGATCACCCAACTCTCACATCCCTGAATGATATTCTAGGCTGATCAGACTGGCCACAATACAAAAACATGTTTATCATACTCTTTTGCTTTTGGGCTCAGACTAATAGATAAAAAAGACTTCAAAAACTGTTAAAGGTAATTACTTGGTAGACTATGTGTGGATGCGCACAGACGGTTCCTTTTGCTAAGAAATTTATCAAATTCCCTGATACACTTACTGAGACCTCATATGAAGTCAGAGACTTGAAGAAATTGTCATCCTTTTTTAATTATTAATTTTTCACCCAAACATCCTTCAACCTCCTCCCTCCAAATGTCTCTGGGGTATGCTGTACTATCTGTTCGCAAATAGTTTTTGGGTCAATGCAATTGTTTTTAAAAAGTGTAAAATTTCTCAACTACTGAGTCCCCAGGCTTGTCATTCCAAAACGTTATTTTTTTTAATTTGAGAAAACTACTTGTCATACAAGTATGTAAGACCATGAAATAGTTTAGGAATGTTAAAAAATTTATAGTAATTTATATATTTTTTATACTTACCAATGACCCAGACATAGCTGGTGCTAACTCTTAAAATATAGTGCCAAACACAAATTTTGCCCCCCCAATCCCCAAAATTTGCATCTAAAACCAAAGAAAACATGTCCTGAATGGCCCTCCACACTTCACCTCTACTGCGCATGCGCAGTGTCAAGGACATTCTGAAATTGGCGCCATTATTCATTCTTATAACCAGTGCCTGGTAAGCGCTATGTACTCAGCGGGGAGGTAAGAGTTCCCAACTCCTGGGAGGGCCATCCCCGTCTGGGTCATTGGTAAGTATAAAAAATATATAAATTACTATAAATTTTTTAACATTTTTATACTGTACCAATGACCCAGACATAGCTGAATAGTAAAAAGGATGGAGGGCCAAGGACATAGAGCAAGATGGAATACGCTCAATTATATAAAATAGAGTCATCCCCTCTAGGGAAAAAGAAGTATTAGGCCTTACATGTATCTTTCTTATTTATGATGAATTAGAAAGATACAACACCTTCCAAAATTGAGCATCATACATCCATGTACTCTATTAATATCTAGTATAATCCTTATACTAATAATTTTTAAAGTAAGCCAATAAATAAAGTAAGTCTAGAGAATAGAGACTCTTAATACTCCTTAAAAGTGTCTGAGGATTGTATAAGAATGTCCGTTGACACGTGCTATATTCAAAAGCTATACTTTAAAAACTAAGACCTGAATGAATTTTTAAAACATAAACTTCTCACTAAACAACCATCCCAATAACAGCTCAGAATTACTAACTCCGGAGGAGGTATCCCCTTGTTTTCATAGTAAAACAGGTGACCCAAGGGAACACCCTCCCCCCCACCCTTTTTCTTGCCCTGGGTCAAATAGCCCAGAGCGAAGAGGGCAGCAGAACAGAGTCACTGCTGAAACAGACAGCCTACCTAGCTATAGTAGCAACTGTTAAGTGAATGACATTCTGAGCAGTAGATAATAGACCTAACAATAGAGGCCTCCAGAAATGGACTCGATATTTCTGAGATAAAAATTCATGAATGTGGATGGCTGAGTGCAATGAGCAGCCTTCAAAAATCTATAATAGCAACACTATTAATGTAAGCCCAAGATGTAGAAGAACTCTTACTTCATGAGCCGAAATCTCAAACACAACTGCAGAGTGAATGATATACCATAAGCAGTATCCATAGTTAATTGAATCCATTAGCAGTAAAATGGAGCGTAACGTCCTTCTATCAGGCATCAAAGACAGAAGAAGCTTACGCCCGTAGTAATAAACAGATATCTGTTTATAAATACATAAACTCTAACCGGACAGAGTAAAGGCCTATGCCCGTACGAAGACGGAAGGACCTTAATAACAATAGGTTCTGTATATTAATTAGGAGCCTGACTCTTATGCGACAATCCAACCTAAATAGTAAAGGAAGTAGTGATTCCGAAATTACGAAAGTGAAAATCATCCACCGATAGTGCATGAAACTCACTGACTCTTCAGTAAAAGAGAAGCCAACAGAATTACTGTCTAAAAGGTCAGAATTTGAAAACTACTGTTTCCAGAGGCTCAAATGATTACTTAGCTAAATAAGAACCGAAGTTAAATTCCGTATAGGAATTTAATCTAATGATTCTAAGTCTATTTATCGAAAAGTTACTAACTGACTTAGATAAAGAGACATAAGACTCAATTGTAAACTATCATAGAGTGCATAGGTATGAGGTAACATAAACCTATAACCTTAATAATAACAGGCTGCAGTAGATCTTGTCAAACAAGTATACTAAAAAGTTGCAATGACTAGTATGGAGGAATCAACAATATCAACATAGTGATCCCTACACCAACGATGGAAGAGCCTCCACTTTAGCCGCATAGTATAGCGAAGAAGAGGTTCTCCTATAGTAAGAAATTGCGTCCAAAGCTCGTCCAGTACAATGCTTACAATGCAATAAGGACCACACAACAGAATACGTGAAGGTTGAGACCTTGCGGGTTGTGATAAAGATGACACGATTTACCCAGCGAAAAAAGATCCTCTCATGGAGGAAGATTTCGTGTTAAATTTACCCACAGTCTCTGTGAAGACAGAGAAGCTATCAACAGAAATGTATTGTGGTTGTTTATATTAGCAATACTTGCTGAAACAACAGCGCAGGAGGATACGCATATCCTATCATTCCGTCCTATTAGATCAATAGAGCGTTAACAACATAAGCTCAGAGATCCGGACAAAGCAAACACATACGTCTGCAATTGATTAGCAAGTTGTGTCGTAAATAAATTATCATTGGGCGCTCCCATTGATAGCAAATCTGATTGAATACTTGTTTGTTGAGAGTCCATTCTGACGGCAACAAGCGACCCATAAGAGAACGGGGGTCCGGTAATACAATCAGACGACCCGGAATATGACGGACCGAAGCAGAACTTGGTGTACTATAACAAACAGGATTCTTTCCATTAAATTGAATAACGGAAACGAATGAGTGCCTCCCTGGTTCCGGAGATACGCCACTACTGTCGAATTAACGGACAGGATTTGGACATGCATTTCTGAATAATGTTCATCCAATGACATAAAGCAAGCCTAAAAAAAAACATTATTCCGTGGAAGATAAGTACTTGCTTAGAGACTGCGGAACCCAAAGACCCTGGCACTTCGAATCCGTTCGGATCAATATTATATCCCAACCTGTTTGACTGGCAACCGTCATAATTATGAAACTCGGATCCGGCAACTGCAGTGGCACTCTCTGAGTCAACCACCGAATGTTTGCCCCAGTCTGAATCTCTTGCTACACTAGATAGACAAGAGAACGTGTAAATCGAGCAATTCATGGATTGCTGAAAAGTTGCCGTCGAAGAGAAGCTTCTCCGAGAACGAAGCGACTCTGAGAGAGTTCTTCACCTTACTATCCACGCGCGTGGATGTAGCTAGGGCTGCGTCACGTCTAACCAACTCCAAGCAGCCACTGAAGGGCGGAGTTATACATGAACAAACTACTGCCCTCAAAAGAAATCACATTGAGGATCATATCCCGGAATTCTTTCTCTAGAAGACGTAATGATAACGCCTCAGTAAGGTGGATTACGTATGATAAAGCGTCTAAGTTAAGTCTATTAGACATCATTGTCGTTTCCAACATTGTGGTTGGAAAAGACATAGACGGCGAAAAAGATTATTTCCAGTCTTTAACCACGCCGTTTAGATGCATATGAACTCTCGGGATGCCCTGTTCTGCCAAAATAAATTATTCGTATAAATGATAAAAGGCAGAAATGAGCATTGCGGACAAGAAACTAAACTATCATGCTTGGTAGCAGGCTTATATATATATAGCGTCGATAAATAATACACATGTTCTAATGACATTATTGGACTGTGTCGGTAAGTCAGGGACAATGTCCCTGAACCGATCCAAAATTCCGTGTCCAATGACGCTAAAAGTCTCTTATCCAACATCGCAGCAATGTAGTCCGAAATAACAATCACTGGAAGATAATGCCGGAAGATATGTATGGCAGCTTCCGATGCTACGAAAGGGAAAACTCGAAATCTTTCGAATCCCTTTCGCCATCCTGTCGGACCCTATAAAGCGTTCGGTCGTCCGTACCTGATGCAACCGCAGACCGCACCGACCCAGCGCCGTCGGATAATTCCTGATTCGACCAAGAAACTGTCGATTGCTGGGATGCTGCGAAAAAACTGTGCTAACTCGGATAGCACGTCCGTCACTGAGGCCTGTGGAGAAGCGGTCCTATGATGCATTGCCGCTGGAAGCTCCGTGATCGTTACCCCGTGCATACTACGAATATGCGAGCGAACGGAGTGTATAGGCCTCGTGTCCCTTGGCTACCGGATGGCGTGACCTGTTCGCCGTGGAATCACTGAATGACGAAACTGATCGGATACTCGAGGTCACGTAGCCAATGTGCGGTCGTGTGCACTGCTGTGAGGATGATGAAGCATTATCGACAGTCTCTCGGACTGTCAATATAACGGAGCACCCCGAGCGACGGACATATGCTCCGAATGTAAAATATCTGAACCACAACATGCGGTCCCCTATGTTGTTGGATGAGAGAGGGATCTCTCTCGCCACAGCCCGGACGGACCTGGACAAGCCAGGAACCGGACTAACAGGCTTCCTCCGATCTGTCCTCAATCGGCCGTCACTGGGTGAGTACTAAAGTAATTATAGTGCTCGCATCACCCAAATCTCCTACCTAGACCGCAACGGACGAACCCGGCAGCCAAACCATTGGATGAATGTATGCTACACCGGGTGAGCTAGCGAATGTCACTCCGTCGATCCTACAAGGGACCTCTTAGGCGATAGACATATTCCATGAGCACTTATTGCCGCTAGCTCTTCATTAACTATGACGACAGAGGCACACTTCTGAAAGACATCTCCGTAACTTTGCGAACAAGAAACCAGAAATGCTTGGTAATAGCAAGCATATAATAATAAATATATAGCGTCGTTCAATAATTCGAAAGTTTGTGTGACATTATGGGACCATGTCGGAACTGAGGGACAATGTCCCTGAACCGAACCAAAAATTTAGGATAGCACATCCGTCCCCGAGGCCTGTGCAGTAGCGGTCTTACGATGCATTGCCGCCGGAAGCTCCGTGTACGTTGACTCCCGCACACTTTCCTATGCGAACGTCCGGAGTCTGCAGGCCTCGTGTCCCTGGCTACTGGATGGTGTGACCTGGTCGCCGATGATTCTCTGACAGGCGAAGCTGACTGGATATCCGAGGTCACGTAGCCAAGAGCGGTCGTGTGCGCTACCATGAGAATGAGGAAGCCTTATTGTCATTCTCTCCGGACTGACTATATGTCGGAGCATCCCGAGCGGTGGACGTATGCTCCGAATGCGAAACATTTTGTACCACAACATCTGGGGCCAGATGTTGTTGTACGAGAGAGGGGCCTCTCTCGCTCGCCGTCCGGATGGACCAGAACGAGCTATGAACCGGACTAAAAGGCTTCCTCCGTTCTCCCTCTAATCCGCCGTCACTGGGTGTGCATTTGGTTGATTTATAGTGCTCGCATCACCCCAAAACTCCTTCTAGACCACAACGGACGAACCCGGCTGCCAAACCATTCGATGAATGGACGCTACACCGGGCGAGCTAGCAGACGTCAAAGGCGGTCGAACCTACTAGGGTCCTCTTAGGCAATTGGCGTATTTACATGAGCACTTTTCCGCTCGCCCTTCATTAATTGTGACGACGGAGGCACACTGTTGGAAGACATCACAGATACATCACCCTAATCTTGATCGTCTGAAATAGAAATTGATAAAGTAGAGTGACCCTGCGGGGACAGGACCGGAATGTCCAATTCCCCACTAACATACTGTGACATACGCTTCCCATGTTGTCATCGAAATCATCAGATACAGAACAGGAGTTAATGCGAGTACACTGACTACATATAGAATGATTATAAAAGTCAGAGGAAGACTTCCTCTTATTACAATTGATCAAAATCCTTTCAATGTGAAAAGAAAACAAAGTCCTGGTACTCGCACCAACCCCTGACAATCAAAATACATAATAATAATATGATCCATTAACATAGAAAAAATAAATGAAATCAAAATATTTTGAAAAAATATTTTTTCAGAACAGCCCAAGTTTCTGAAAAGTAACGTTGAGCCCCAATGGATCCCAAGCCTAAGTGTGGACAAAAAATTTAAAAATATTTTGAACAATTTATGCAACACTTACGAACAATAATAATATATCTAGTTAAGATTAAATTAACATAAAGATATTATTTTCAAGAAATCCCCCCCTCACACAGAGGGCTGTTGTAAATGTAAACAATGAGTGTAAAAACACTAAAATAAGACTCCAGGCACCCAGGCCCGAAATCAGTTACCAAAAATACACTATCTGATGCAAAACAGAGACTTCCAGGGAAGAAACTGCAGAACATCAGATGGTAGATGCAGAACACAACGCCTAACCACCCATAGGTGAAGACGTAAACATGGGGAAAAGAACAGAATTCATTCTGTTATTCAGCTAAAACTCCCAAGAAATGTTAGTAATAATAATTACAGAAACTATGCCAAAAGCATGGGAGAATAGCAAGAGGGGACTTAAAGGAAAGGGAGAGAGGAAAACACTGAAAAATCAGTGTAACTAAATAACAAGAAAGACAACAAAATGGCTGCTGCCTTGAAAATAGGTAACTTAACATAATTTCATTAAAAAATTTTAAGTTACAGCCCTGATAATATTCTGTCACACATTTTTCTCTCCTCCTTCTATATCCTCCTTAGAATCACCATTTCACTAATATTTATGTGTCTGGCATCATTTAAACTGAGATTTACAAGCACAAAGATCAGTCAGATGTTAACTGATGAAGGGCCAAACTAAGAATGAATACTGGCGCCAATTTCGGAACGTCCTTGACACTGCGCATGCGCAGTAGAGGTGAAGTGTGGAGGGCCATTCAGGACATGTTTTCTTTGGTTTTAGATGCAAATTTTGGGGATTGGGGGGCAAAATTTGTGTTTGGCCCTATATTTTAAGAGTTAGCACCAGCTATGTCTGGGTCATTGGTACAGTATAAAAATATTTCTGATCTATTTTTCAAAGCCGACATCCCAAATACTTGGCAAAAAAATGTTCAATCAGAGTGTAAGCTTACCTAACAACCTTCTGTCGAATTCAGTAACAAGTATCGGTGGGGTGACAATATCTTCTGCACGTGCTACAAAATCACTGTATAAATTTTGAAACACCTCCTCCATTTCTCTCTGGTTTCCCTTATCTGTAATAAGTTATCATGACAAGAGAATAATAGAATAATAGAATTTAATAAATTCAGTATTTAACACTTGTTTAAATAATTTTGACAGACTTCTTTTGGATTGATTAACTTGATGAGGTCCTTTTCTGATTTCTTAACTTGACTAGAACAAACTTAGAAAATATCATCATAAGCAATGCAACTGTTGAACAAGTGACCAGTGTGATTGACTGCACATATCCACCTTCAGAGCTATAAAATATTGCCAATTGGAGGTGCATCATTTGGAGAGAAGGATAAAGTTAATGCTTTGGGTGGGTCAGATTACTTAACCCTTTGAGACTTTAATTATCCTGACGTTCAAACGTCACTGGGAATTCAGTTTCTTCAACATTTTTCAAAATGCGAATTCAAATGCCGGAAAGTACCAATAACAAGATATTTTTCACATTAGTGTTTATCTGATTGAGGGCTAGATTATTTTGGGTGGTCTGAATTTGTAATTAAAAACTTGTTTTATTACAAATTATTGGAGAGTGCCCACAGACACTCTCCAATAATTTATAATAAAACAAATTTATATAAACAAAATATTATTTGTGTTTGACTGAATATGAAATATAAGCAAGGAGAGTGTTGGCTTTTGCTCTGGTATCCTCATTTTTTGAAAGACCTGATAGTGGCTTCTAGTACTCAACCAGTTAAGAATCTTGACAGCAGGATTATATTAGTTTTTTAAGCTGCGATAACATTTGGCTCACCGATTATCACTGAGCACCATTCGAGAGAAAATAGGAATTTGAGGATAAAACTTTAAAAAATCAAAAAATAATAACAAAACAAATGACCACAAAGTTTCAACATGCTGTTTGATTTCGTACGTAATTACATGTACAAAAGTATCAAAGGGTTAAACAGAATGGCAGTACTCTTTAAATGAAAGTGTCAATGACACTGTAGCTTAACTTGTGTGTTGTGTTTGATTAAAAGGATAATGTTCAATGTTTATGAAAGGATTATGAAATATGACAAGAATTGTGATAATTGGGAATATAATAATAATAATAATAATAATAATATATACACTTATATAGCGCACGTATCACAATTTTGAAAGAGTTCCAAGGCGCTTTACAAAGATATTAGTAGGAATAAAAATTTAAGTATACAGTCCTTCCCCCATGTGTTCTTTAAAAATATTTTTCAAAAAGTAATGTTTTCAATTTGGATTTGATATGTTCATTTCTGTTCCCTGTATGCTATGTTTTTGATAAAAATAATATGAGGTGTAAACTGTACTAAAGAGCTGAGGGGTGGGTTAATATGACCTCACAGTTAATGTATGTGGCCCTCACAGTTAATGTATATCAACGAAAGTTACCAAGTTACAGTGAAATTATTCCGTAACGAGTCATCCTATCAAGTTACATTGAAATTCCTTCATAAATATGGCCTGTAGACTGTGCTAAAGGTTTTCGGGCTTCGGGCCCCTGTAGCTGTCAGTTTCCCAATTGCATCCAAAGGGAACGTTCTCATCTAGACATTATATGAAGTCAACCTACCAAGTTACAATGAAATCCCTTCATAAATATGAACTGAAGACTGTGCTAAAGGTTTTCGGGCTTTGGGCTCGGGCAGCCATCATGGTTGAATGATCACAACCAAAAGGGGATATTCTCATTTGGGCATCATCTTGAGTGATCCTACGAAGTTACAATGAAATCCCTTCATAAATATGACCTGTAGACTGTGCTCAAGATTTTCGGGCTTCGGGCACCTGTAGCAATCACAGCTGACCAATCACGACCAAAAGGGGATGTCATCATCTAGGCATTATATGCAGTCAACATAACAAGTTACAATGAAATCCTTCCATAAATACAACCTATAGACTATGCTAAAGGTTTTGGGGCTCGGGCAGCCATCGAGGCTGAATGATCACGACCAAAAGGGGACGTTCTCATTTAGGCATTATTTGGAGTCATCCTGCCAAGCTACAATGAAATCCCTTCATAATTATGACCTGTAGACTGTTCTAAAGGTTTTCGGGCTTCGGGCACCTGTAGCTGTCACAGTTGCCCAATCGTCTCCAAAAGGGGACGTTCTCATCTAGACATTATACGAAGTCAAACCTACCAGGTTACAATGAAATCCCTTCATAAATATGACCTGTAGACTGTGCTAAAGGTTTTAGGGCTTTGGGCTCGGGCAGCCATCATGGTTGAATGATCGCAACCAAAGGGGACAATCTCATCTGGGCATCATCTGGAGTGATCCTACGAAGTTACACTGAAATCCCTTTATAAATATGACCTGTAGACTGTGCTCAAGGTTTTCGGGCTTTGGGCACCTGTAGCCATAACAGTTGACCAATCACGACCAAAAGGGGATGTCATAATCTAGGCACTATATGGAGTCAACCTAACAGGTTACAATGAAATCCTTCCATAAATATGAACTTTTGCCTATGCTAAAGGTTTTTGGGCTCAGGCACCCATCAAGGCTGAATAATCGCGATCAAAATGGGACGTTCTCATCTAGACATTATTTGGAGTCATCCTACCAAGTTACAATGAAATCCCTTCATAAATATGACCTGTAGACTGTGCTAAAGGTTTTCGGGCTTCGGGCCCCTGTAGCCATCACAGTTGCCCAATCAGGACCAAAAGGGGACTTCCTCATCTAGACATTATATGAAGTCAACCCACCAAGTTACAATGAAATTCCTCAATAAATATGACCTGTAGACTATGCTAAAGGTTTTCAGGTTTTGGGCTCGGGCAGTCGTCATGGCTGGCAGATCATGCCCAAATGGGGAAATTCTCATCTAGACATCATAAGGAGTCATCCTACCAAGTTACAATAAAATCCCTCCATATTAAACATGACCTGCAGATTGTGCTAAAAGTTTTTGGGTTTCGGGCTTGGGCAGCCATCCCGGTTGACAAATCATGCCCAAAAGGGGACGTTCTCATCTAGGCATTATACAGAGGCATCCTACCAAGTTACAATGAAATCCCTTCATAAATACTACCTGTAGACTGTGCTAATGGTTTTGGGGTTTTGGGATCGGGCAGCCAAACCGGTTGACCGATCGCGACCAAAAGGGGACGTTCTCATCTAGACATGACCCCAAACCTGCATATGAAATTTTGTGACGATCAGACAAGAACTGAGGGGTGTAGCCCATGCTAAAGGAAAATGTGAACAGACTCACAGACTAACAGACTAACAGACTTCCGCACATGTGATGGCAATAGCTTATCTTGACTATGTCAAGTTACGCTAATGAAAGTGTCAATGACACTGTAGCTCAACTTGTCAAGACAAAGACATGTACATGTATAGTATGTGACACAGCAATGACAAACATCTAGGTAATGACCTGATAACAAAGGTACATATAAAGTATTGTAACGGTCTGTACATAAATACTGACCGTTGCCTGTAACAAATGTATAGGTCCCAGAGTGGGTTTGTTGGTGGTTAATGTCACATATTTATGCACCATGGCTAATCGTGACACAACATGGAGATGAAGTCAAGTTTAGTCAATCGTTGATCAACATGTTGCCCATTTTAGAGGACTTTCACCCCAAGCATTGGTGACTGGGTCCTATTTTACTTGTAAAGCGGAACTGGTTGACCACAGTAAACAAGTGCTGCTTACTTCCCGGGGTTCCCACGGGGATCCCAGAGTGGGTCTGACTGAGCCCAAAAATATTTGTTCTCATAGCAGTGATAACAAAGGCACCCCAAAACACACTCGTTCCTGTCCCAAGGTGAAAACAAAGGTACCCAAGAAGTTTTGTGAAGATCAGTTCATAAATACGAGCTGTATAGAACTTGTGACAAAAAACTGATTGGACCTAATTTCGGTACAAAATGGCCACTGGCAGCCATCTTGAATTTTGGACCATACCCAGAAACACTCATTCTTGTCCCAAGGTGATAACAAAAGTACCCAAGAAGTTTTGTGAAGATCGGTTCATAAATACAGCCTATACCCTAAGCCATATTGACATGTGTGCTTACATTGTGTAAGTAGCACTGAATAAATCAAAGTTCATCTAATTTGCATAATTTCTGCACGAAAAAAAAGCCCTTACAATATGTGACGTATTCCATCTTACTAAACATTCATACAAAAATTTATTCAAATCAGAACTTTCATACAGAAGTTCTGTACAAAAGACTGATTGCACTAATTTTGGTACAAAATAGCTGCTGGTGGCCATCTTGAATTTTGGACCACACCCAAAAACACTCACTCTCATCCCACGGTGATAACAAAGGTACCCAAGAAGTTTCGTAAAGATTGGTTCATAAATATGGCCTCTAGTCTGAGCTGTATAGAAGTTGTGTATAAAAAACTGATCAGACCTAATTTCGGTACAAAATGGCCACTGGCAGCCATCTTGAATTTTAGACCGCACCCAGAAACACTCGTTCTCGTCCCAAGGTGATAACAAAGGTACCCAAGACATTTCGTGAAGATCAGTTCATGAATACAGACTCTAGTCTGAGCCGTATTGACATGTGTACTTACTGTGTGTAAGTCGCACTGAAAAAAATCAAAGTTCATCTAATTTGCATAATTTCTGCACGAGAAAAAAACCTGTATTATATGTGATGTATCCCATGGTACTAAACATTCACACAAAAAATTATTCAAATCAGCGCTTTCATATGGAAATTCTGTGCAAAAATCTGATTGCACCTAATTTTGTACAAAATGGCTGCCATCGGCCATCTTGAATTTCGGACCGGACCCAAAAACACTCGTTCTCGTCCCACGTTGATACCAAAGGTACCCAAGAAGTTTCGTAAAGATCGGTTCATAAATAGGCCACTAGCCCGAGCCGTATTGGCATTTGCACTTACAGTGCTGAAAGTAACACCAAAAAACATCAAAATTAGTCTAATTTGCACAATTTACGCATGAGAAAAAAACCTGTATTATATGTGATGTATCCCATGGTACTAAACATTCATACAAAAAATTATTCAAATCAGAGCTTTCATATGGAAGTTCTGTACAAAAAGGTAAAAAATTTATAGTAATTTATATATTTTTTATACTTACCAATGACCCAGACATAGCTGGTGCTAACTCTTAAAATATAGGGCCAAACACAAATTTTGCCCCCCAATCCCCAAAATTTGCATCTAAAACCAAAGAAAACATGTCCTGAATGGCCCTCCACACTTCACCTCTACTGCGCATGCGCAGTGTCAAGGACGTTCCGAAATTGGCGCCATTAATCATTCTAATAACCAGTGCCTGGTAAGCGCTATGTACTCAGTGGGGAGGTAAGAGTTCCCAACTCCTGGGAGGGCCATCCCCGTCTGGGTCATTGGTAAGTATAAAAAATATATAAATTACTATAAATTTTTTAACATTTTTATACTGTACCAATGACCCAGACATAGCAGAATAGTAAAAAGGCTGGAGGGCCAAGGACATAGAGCAAGATGGAATACGCTCAATAATATAAAATAGAGTCATCCCCTCTAGGGAAAAAGAAGTATTAGGCCTTACATGTATCTTTCTTATTTATGATAAATTAGAAAGATACAACACCTTCCAAAATTGAGCATCATACATCCATGTACTCTATTAATATCTAGTATAATCCTTATACTAATAATTTTTAAAGTAAGCCAATAAATAAAGTAAGTCTAGAGAATAGAGACTCTTTATACTCCTTAAAAGTGTCTGAGGATTGCATAATCATGTCCGTTGACACGTGCTATATACAAAAGCTATACTTTAAAAACTAAGACTTGAATGAATTTTTCAAACATAAACTTCTCACTAAACAACCATCCCAATAACAGTTCAGAATTACTAACTCCGGAGGAGGTATCCCCTTGTTTTCATAGTAAAACAGGTGACCCAAGGGAACACCCTCCCCCCCCCCCCCTTTTTCTTGCCCTGGGTCAAATAGCCCAGAGCGAAGAGGGCAGCAGAACGGAGTCACTGCCGAAACAGACAGCCTACCTAGCTATAGTAGCAACTGTTAAGTGAATGACATTCTGAGCAGTAGATAATAGACCTAACAATAGAGGCCTCCAGAAATGGACTCAATATTTCTGAGATAAAAAATTCATGTGGATGGCTGAGCGCAATGAGCAGCCTTCAAAAATCTATAATAGCGACACTATTAATGTAAGCCCAAGATGTAGAAGAACTCTTACTTCATGAGCCGAAATCTCAAACACAACTGCTGAGTCAAAGATATACCATAAGCAGTATTGATAGTTAATTGAACCCATTAGCAATAGAATGGAGCGTAACGTCCTTCTAATAGGCATCAAAGACATTAGAAGTTTACGCCCGTAGTAATAAACAGATATCTGTTTATAAATACATAAACTCTAACCGGACAGAGTAAAGGCCTATGCCCGTACGAAGACGGAAGGACCTTAATAACAATGGGATCCGGATATTAGGAGCCTAACTCTTATGCAAAAATCCAACCTAAATAGTAAAGGAAGTAGTGATTCCGAAACTACGAAAGTGAAAATCATCCACCGATAGTGCATGAAACTCACTGACTCTTCAGTAAAAGAGAAGCCAACAGAATTACTGTCTAAAAGGTCAGAATTTGAAAACTACTGTTTCCAGAGGCTCAAATGATTACTTAGCTAAATAAGAACCGAAGTTAAATTCCATATAGGAATTTAATCTAATGATTCTAAGTCTATTTATCGAAAAGTTACTAACTGACTTAGATAAAGAGACATAAGACTCAATTGTAAACTATCATAGAGTGCATAGGTATGAGGTAACATAAACCTATAACCTTAATAATAACAGGCTGCAGTAGATCTTGTCAAACAAGTATACTAAAAAGTTGCAATGAGTAGTATGGAGGGATCAACAATATGAACATAGTGATCCCTACACCAACGACGGAAGAGCCTCCACTTTAGCCGCATAGAATAGCGAAGAAGAGGATCTCCTATAGTAAGAAATCGCGTCCAAAGCTCGTCCAGTACAATGCTTACAATGCAATAAGGACCACACAACGGAATACGTGAAGGTTGCGACCTTGCGGGTTCTGATAAAGATGACACGATTTTACCCAGCGAAAAAAGATCCTCTCATTGAGGAAGATTTCGCGTTAAGTCCCACAGTAGACATCAGAGTAAATTTACCCACGGTCTCTGTGAAGACAGAGATGCTATCAACAGAAAAGTATTGTGGTTGTTTATCTTAGCAATACCTGCTGAAACAACAGCACCGGAGGATACGCATATCCTATCATTCCGTCCTATTAGATCAATAGAGCGTTAACAACATTAGCTCAGAGATCCGGACAAGCAAAGACATACGTCTGCAATTGATTAGCAAGCTGTGTCGTAAATAAATTATCATTGGGCGCTCCCATTGATAGCAAATCTGATTGAATACTTGTTTGTTGAGAGTCCATTCTGATGGCAACAAGCGACCCATCAGTGAACGGGAGTCCGGTAAAACAATCAGACGACCCGGAATATGACGGACCGAAACAGAACTTGGTGTACTATAACAAACAGAAGGATTCTTTCCATTAAATTGAATAACGGAAACGAATGAGTGCCTCCCTGGTTCCGGAGATATGCCACTACTGTCGAATTAATGGACAGGATTTGGACATGCGTTTCTGAATAATGTTCATCCAATGACATAAAGCAAGCCTAAAAAACATTATTCTGCGGAAGATAAGAGCTTGCTTAGAGACTGCGGAACCCAAAGACCCTGGCACTTCGAATCCGTTGGGATCAATATTATATCCCAACCTGTTTGACTGGCAACCGTCATAATTATAACACTCGGATCCGGCAACTGCAGTGGCACTCTCTGAGTCAACCACCGAATGTTTGCCCCAGTCTGAATCTCTTGCAACACTAGATAGACAAGGGAACATGTAAATCGACCAATTCATGGATTGCTGAAAAGTTGCCGTCGAAGAGAAGCTTCTCCGAGAACGAAGCGACTCTGAGAGAGTTCTTCGCCTTACTATCCACGTGCGTGGATGTAGCTAGGGCTGCGTCACATCTAACCAACTCCAATCAGCCACTGAAGGGCGGAGTTATACGTGATCAAACTACTGCCCTCAAAAGAAATCACATTGAGGATAATATCCCAGAATTCTTTTCTTGAAGACGTAATGATAACGCCTCAGTAAGGTGGATTACGTATGATAAAGCGTCTAAGTTAAGTCTACTAGACATCATTGTCGTTTCCAACATTGTGGTTGGAAAAGACATAGACGGCGAAAAAGAATATTTCCAGTCTTTAACCACGCCGTCTAGACGCATATGAACTCTCGGTATGCCCTGCTCTGCCAAAATAAATTATTCGTATAAATGAAAAAAAGGCAGAAATGAGCATTGCGGACAAGAAACTAAACTATCATGCTTGGTAGCAGGCTTATATGCATATATAGCATCGATAAATAATACAAATGTTCTAATGACATTATTGGACTGTGTCGGTAAGTCAGGGACAATGTCCCTGAACCGATCCAAAATTCAGTGTCCAATGACGCTATAAGTCTCTTATCCAACATCGCAGCAATGTAGTCCGAAATAACAATCACTGGAAGATAATGCCAGAAGATATGAATGGCAGCTTCCGATGCTACGAAAGGGAAAACTCGAAATCTTTCGAATCCCTTTCGCCATCCTGTCGGACCCTATAAAGCGTTCGGTCGTCCGTACCTGATGCAACCGTGGACCGCACCGACCCAGCGCCGTCAGATAATTCCTGATTCGACTAAGAAACTGTCGATTGCTGGGATGCTGCGAAAAAACTGTGCTAACTCGGATAGCACGTCCGTCACTGAGGCCTGTGGAGAAGCGGTCCTACAATGCATTGCCGCTGGAAGCTCCGTGATCGTTACCCCGTGCATACTACTAATATGCGAGCGAACGGGAGTGTATAGACCTCGTGTCCCTTGGCTACCAGATGGTTTGACCTATTTGCCGTGGAATCACTGAATGACGAAACTGATCGGATACTCGAGGTCACGTAGCCAATGTGCGGTCGTGTGCCCTGCTGTGAGGATGAGGAAGCATTATCGACAGTCTCTCGGACTGTCAATATAACGGAGCGTCCCGACCGGCAGACATATGCTCCGAATGTAAAATATCTGAACCACAACATGCGGTCCCCCATGTTGTTGGACGAGAGAGGGACCTCTCTCGCTCACAGCCCGGACAGACCTGGACAAGCCAGGAACCGGACTAACAGGCTTCCTCCGATCTGTCCTCAATCCGCCGTCACTGGGTGAGTACTAAAGTAATTATAGTGCTCGCATCACCCAAATCTCCTTCCTAGACCGCAACGGACGAACCCAGCAGCCGAAGCATTCAATGAATGTACGCTACACCGGGTGAGCTAGCGAATGTCACTCCGTCGATCCTACAAGGGACCTCTTAGGCGATAGACATATTCCATGAGCACTTATTGCCGCTAGCTCTTCATTAACTATGACGACAGAGGCACACTTTTGAAAGATATCTCCGTAACTTTGCGAACAAGAAACCCGAAATGCTTGGTAATAGCAAGCATATAATAATAATATATATATAGCGTCGTTCAATAATTCGAAAGTTTGTGTGACATTATTGGACTATGTCGGAACTGAGGTACGATGTCCCTGAACCGAACCAAAAATTTCTAAGTCCACCGACACTATCAGTTTCTTATCCGGCATCGCAGCATTCTGGTCCGACGAAAGAAGCTGTAGAAGATCAAGTCAGATGACATACACAACAGCATATGTTGTTCCGAAAGGGAAAGCACGAAATCCTCCGAATCCCTTTCGGTATCCCGTCGGACCGGATGAAATTTTCGGACGTCCGTACCCGCTTCTGCGGAGCGTCCCGACCCAGCATCGTCGGATAAAAAATATGCGACAGATTCAGTTGATGCTGGGATGCTGCGATAAGCTGTGCTATTTAGGAAAGCACGTCCGTTCCCGAGGCCTGTGCAGTAGCGGTCTTACGATGCATTGCCGCCGGAAGCTCCGTGTACGTTGACTCCCGCACACTTTCCTATGCGAACGTCCGGAGTCTGCAGGCCTCGAGTCCCTGGCTACCGGATGGTGTGACCTGGTCGCCGATGATTCTCTGACTGGCGAAGCTGACTGGATATCCGAGGTCACGTAGCCAAGAGCGGTCGTGTGCGCTACCATGAGAATGAGGAAGCCTTATTGACAGTCTACTCCGGACTGCCTATATGTCGGAGCGTCCCGAGCGACGGACGTATGCTCTGAATGCGAAACATTTTGTACCACAACATCTGGGGCCAGATGTTGTTGTACGAGAGAGGGGCCTCTCTCGCTCGTCGTCCGGATGGACCAGAACGAGCTATGAACCGGACTAAAAGGCTTCCTCCGTTCTCCCTCTAATCCGCCGTCACTGGGTGTGCATTTGGTTGATTTATAGTGCTCGCATCACCCCAAAACTCCTTCTAGACCACAACGGACGAACCCGGCTGCCGAACCATTCGATGAATGGACGCTACACCAGGCGAGCTAGCGGACGTCAAAGGCCGTCGAACCTACTAGGGTCCTCTTAGGCAATTGGCGTATTTACATGAGCACTTTTCCGCTAGCCCTTCATTAATTGTGACGACGGAGGCACACTGTTGGAAGACATCACAGATACATCACCCTAATCTTGATCGTCTGAAAATAGAAATTGATAAAGTAGAGTGACCCTGCGGGGAAAGGACCGGAGTGTCCAATTCCCCACTAACATACCGTGACATACGCTTCCCATGTTGTCATCGAAATCATACGATACAGAACAGGAGTTAATGCGAGTACCCTGACCACATATAGAATGATTATAAAAGTCAGAGGAAGACTTCCTCTTATTACAATTGATCAAAATCCTTTCAATGTGAAAAGAAAACAAAGTCCTGGTACTCGCACCAACCCCTGGCAATCAAAATACATAATAATAATATGATCCATTAATATAGAAACAATAATTGAAATCAAAATATTTTGAAAAAATATTTTTTCAGAATAGCCCAAGTTTCTGAAAAGTAACGTTGAGCCCCAATGGATCCCAAGCCTAAGTGTGGACAAAAATTTTAAAAATATTTTAAACAATTTATTCAACACTTACGAACAATAATAATGTATCTAGTTATGATTAAAATAACATCAAGATATTATTTTCAAGAAATCCCCCCTCACACAGAGGGCTGTTGTAAATGTAAACAATGAGTGTAAAAACACTAAAATAAGACTCCAGACACCCAGGCCCGGAATCAGTTACCAAAAATACACTATCTGATGCAAAACAGAGACTTCCAGGGAAGAAACTGCAGAACATCAGATGGTAGACGCAGAACACAACGCCTAACCACCCGTAGATGAAGACGTAAACATGGGGAAAAGAACAGAATTCAATCTGTTATTCAGCTAAAACTCCCAAGAAATTTTAGTAATAATAATTACAGAAACTATGCCAAAAGCATGGGAGAATAGCAAAAGGGGACTTAAATGAAAGGGAGAGAGGAAAACACTGAAAAATCAGTGTAACTAAATAACCAGAATGACAACAAAATGGCTGCTGCCTCGAAAATAGGTAACTTAACATAATTTCATTAAAAAATTTTAAGTTACAGCCCTGATAATATTCTGTCACACATTTTTCCTCTCCTCCTTCTCTATCCTCCTTAGAATCACCATTTCACTAATATTTATGTGTCTGGCATCATTTAAACTGAGATTTACAAGCACAAAGATCAGTCAGATGTTAACTGATGAAGGGCCAAACTTAGAATGATTAATGGCGCCAATTTCGGAACGTCCTTGACACTGCGCATGCGCAGTAGAGGTGAAGTGTGGAGGGCCATTCAGGACATGTTTTCTTTGGTTTTAGATGCAAATTTTGGGGATTGGGGGGCAAAATTTGTGTTTGGCCCTATATTTTAAGAGTTAGCACCAGCTATGTCTGGGTCATTGGTACAGTATAAAAATACAGATTTCTGCATCGTCGGTACAAAATGGCGGCTGGCAGCCATCTTGAATTTCGGACCGCACCCAAAAACACTCGTTCTTGTCCCATGGTCATAACAAAGGTACCCAAGAAGTTTCTTAAAGATCGGTTCATACATACAGCTTCTAGCCCGAGCCGTATCCAATTGTTGACGTACGGACAGATGGACGACAGACGACGGGCCATGACAAAAGCTGAAATTTGGCTTCGCCAAAGTTGAGCTAAAAATTCAAAATCAGAATTTATTTGGTGGATTAAGAATATTTCATTACATAATTGGGTAAGGATTTGTCAACAACTCATTTTAATTTGGAAACAGACAGGCCTGAAAATAAGAAGTCTGACATTTACAAAATGAGGTCCCCAGAGGGTGAATTTGATGATGCTATCCCATACAGTGGGCCAATTTATCCTCTGGGTACCTTTTTCTGTTTAGTTTTGAGACTGATTCAAATTTAGTGACGCTACCCTCTGGGGACCACATTTTTCAGATGATAGTCTGCTTATTTTCTGGCTTGGAAACAGATGTATCTTTCATGAGTGGGCTGAGAGTAGAGGAAGAGGGAAAAAGGTAGGGGAATAATATTAGACTTCAAAGACCAATGGGAAATGACCTGCACATGAATCCAAATTTTATGAAAATACACTGGAATTGATGGCAATTCTCTTATGGTTTAAATGTATACTACTCAAAGTTTGCTAAGCACCAAACATTTGACACATCATTGTGAAATTTACTTGTGACATATTTGCGATATTTTTGGTGGATATGATTGAGGAATGTATTGAGATGGTCCCCAGTGTTTACATTAGCTCTCTTGACAGGCCGACTTTTTTCATGACAGTCATGGAAACCATGTATCCCTTGATTTTCATGATGTTTTTGTGTACTGTCTGTACATGACATGTGTAGGGTATTTAATCTTCATTTCAACACAAAATCTTATGATTTAATGATTGAATATGGCAAATGCAAATGTAAGAAGACATTTGTCTGAAGTAGAAATGTGGCGGGCTGTAGGGATGGTGAAGCAAGGGGTTACCCATCGTCAGGTTGGTGAAGGCCTTGGTGTACACCATACGGCGATCACCAGAGCTTGGGCAAGATTTCAGCAGTATAGCACACCAGTAAGACGGCGTGGTGGTGGCAGAGACAGGGCAACATCTGCAGCTGAAGACTGGTTTTTGATCATTCAGGCCCGTAGGAACCGCTTTGCACAGCAACCCAGCTTCAACCTTCAGAATGCATCTGGGGTGAATGTTTCGACGCAGACTATCAGGGCAAGGTTGCACAAAGGTGATTTCCGGTTGAGAATACCATGCATTCACATTCCGCTGTCCCAGAACCACCGCCAGGCACAATATGAATGGGCCATGGACCATGTTGGATGGACCAGAGAAGATTGGCGAAATGTCCTTTTTACAGATGAGTCCTGGTGCTGCCAAGACCACACAGATAGGCATTCTGGGGTATGGAGAAGACCAGGAGAGCGATTCCATGCAGCCAACTTTGCTGAGCATGACCGCTATGGTGGAGGGTCAATCATGGTCTGGGGGCGGCATCAGCAGGGATGGACTTACAGAGCTCTGTGCCCTTGAACGTGGTACATTGACTGCACAGCGGTATATTGATGAGATCCTGGATGTCCACGTCAGATTGTATGCAGGTGCAGTGGGTGATAGATTCATTCTGATGGACGATAATGCCCCTCCTCATGTTGCCCATGCAGTCGGAGAGTACCGACAGAGGGAGGGGATTGAGCGCATGGACTGGCCAGCAAGATCCCCTGACCTCAATCCAATCGAACATGTCTGGAATGAGTTGCAGCTTGCAATTTCAGCCCGTCCAGTCCAGCCAAGAAGTGTCCAGGAGCTTAGTGCCATGCTGGTCCAAGAATGGAACAACATCCCACAATGGACCACCAGGAACCTGATTGGGAGCATGAGAAGGCGCTGTCAAGCTGCGGTTAACAGTAATGGATCCCATACTCGATATTGAACCCATACCAGTTCGCTCCGTCAACTTTTTGGCAAATTGAAAAATTTTCTTATTTACCAATAATATTCATTTTCCATGGTTATCGTATTCAAAAGCTAAAAAATAATGTGAAACACAAATAAAATCTTAATTTCTGTATTTAAATCATTAAAGATATAATTAAATAAAAAATATGATTACTACCACAGTAAATTGCTCTAGTTGACATACAGTATGGCCACTGTGGACTGATCACTTTCCACAAGCAGGCAATATTTGCACAGACGCTATAATATTAGATTCCTAACACTAAAGAAATAATCATCAAAAATTTAATTAATGAAGCACCAGGTAAAACCCGGTGCTTCATTAATTAAAATTATGCTGATGATTTTTATTACCTGGTAAATGCATACATGGACATCACAACTAGTCGTGCTGGTTACAACTTATCCATGGCAACTGCACTGTATTCTGTTGAGAAGAGGAGACTAGATCAGTCAGATCAAACAAGATGCACACAGGCATTCTGTTTGGTCTGCTTGAACTGGTCTTATCAATGAAACAGAATATGACAGATTAATTGACTGTTGCAATAATTTGTTTATTATGCGGCAGAGGATATTTAAAAAAATTAAATAAGATACCTGGCGTGTAAAAAAAAAGAGGAAATTTTGGATTGCTTGACAAGAATATTAGGCGCAGAAGTTTTCACAAAGAGTTTATAAAATTGTCATCTTGAAAATGTTTGTACATCAGTTACATCACTCTAGTTTTGTTGGAGACGGACATGATATGGATTTGGAGAAACACAAGCATAATGTTCATAATGGATGCTAGATGCTAAAATTGAGAGGACACAACAAACAGGTGAGAGACAAGGCCCCACAAAGTGGATCTTGTTTCTCAGGCCATTTTTTTTTTAAATTGCATGTGGGTGGGCAGTTTTTTATTTTATTTTTTACTTTTGTAATTATTTCTTTGCCATCAAAAGTTCATGTTCTTGGTTTGTTTTCTGTTTTAGGTCTCATTATCTACAGAATAGCACGGTAGCAGTGTATTTCATCCATTGAGTGTAAGAAGGCTTTGCAATGCTAAAGCATTGCAAAGCCTTGTTGCACTCAAGGGACAAATTTATCAATTTTATTAACTTGGGTAAAATATCAGACATGCAATTTTTATATTTTGCATTGGTTATAAAATGAGAGCATGCGGCAGTCAAAATGACCACATGGGTGGGCCTGAGAAAGAGATTAACTTTCTTAGGCCTCATCTTTGGAGGAAACCTTAAAGTACCTGAAACTTGCAATAAGCCTTTGGCAATATGACTGTATGACAAGCCTTTATAATACTCTGTTTTCACTTGAGCAATGGAAATCCAAGAATATGGTATATAATCTTTAACAAGTTCACAATCCATCAGTTTATAGCAATCCCCATAGGCCTGGGAAACCTGAAAAAGAGACAGCAAAATGACATCTTTTATTGTTTGTTTCTTTATCAGGGTTTACTGACACATCCAATGGCTACAGTCACATTATGTCAAGACAGTTTTAAGGGTTGAGGATGCCACAGAGAAGAACAAACAGCAACAAGCAACTCTCAGACTTTATGGCTACATTCACATTATGTCAAGACAGTTTTAAGGGTTGAGGATGCCACAGAGAAGAACAAACAGCAACAAGCAACTCTCAGACTTTAGTGGTTGAAGGCAAGTATACCATCGATGTGCAGAATGCCTTTGTGCAGTTTCCACCACATGAGCAATCCGGATTAACTCATTACATGCTGTTGGCGGATATTCCTGCCCCGGGCACTGACAGCTCATCAGGATCAAACTGCCAACCTTTTAGATTTATTTATTCATTGGGGTTTAATGACATTTTCGACAGCCAGGGTCACCTTGTGTTGGACAGTTTTATGGGTGGAGGAAGCTGGAGTACCTGGAGAGAACCACCAAGCAATGGCGAGCAACTGTCCGGCTCCTCAATGTACTAACTCTACACAAGCAGGGTTAGTATTAGTTGAAGACAAGTGCACCATCGATGTGTAGTATGCCTTAGTACGCAATGCCACCATGCCCCCACGTGGGCAATTGGGATTAAGTATCTTGCCCAAGGGCACAACGTAGTTGCCGCAGGTGGGATGCAAACCGAGGACTTCTCGACTTGAAGCCTGCATCTCTACCTACTGAGCCACTGCAATCCCTGCCAACCATTTGATTTAAAGTCCAATGTTCTGACCACTGAGCAACCAACCTTCCATGTCTTGTTTGCAATGAAAGAATCGCAGTCTTCAAGAACAATGACATAATTTTACCTACAAGGCAGGACAAACAAGAGTTATTGCTGAAGGCAATTCATACCCCAATTGCAGTGCTGGACTGATGAAGCAGAAATGAATTAAGTTATGAAAGTTATGAATATTCTCGGATGGACTCACACACTGACGGACGGACGCATGTAATCCAGTATACCACCATTTCTTCGAAAGTGGGGGTATAATAATCTGATAACACCGAAAATCATTCTAGTCTTGGGAAATGTTACAATTTAATTACATACCAAGTTCCATAATAATTTAATCAAGTTATGAAAGTTATGAATATTCTCAGATGGACACGCACACAGACTGACGCAAGTTATGAAAGTTATGAATATTCTCGGATGGACTCACACATGGACAGACAGACGGACAGACGCATGTAATCCAGTATTCCCCCAATTTCTAAGTCAAAAGGTATGGTAAATTGTTTGGTGTTTGGAAGTTTTATGCAATGAGGCAGAAGCCTTTGTCAAAGGCAAACTGCATGCCATATTTCACTGAAATCCAATAACCTATACCTGAGATGCAGGCTGAACAGACAAATAATGTCTATTTCCTACAATTTCTAAGCCAAAAAGGGGGATAACTCTAAAAAGAAGAATGTGAGAAATATTGTTGAATCCATTTTTTAAAGCCTATACCATAAGCAGTGTTCACAGCAAATTTCATTACAACAGAACATTCGATACCCAAGATACAGGCTGAACAGACAAAATTTGGCTTGGACGGACACAATTTCTAAGTGAACAAGTGAAAAAAAAAAAATAATAATCTGACAACACCGAAAATCATTCTAGTCTTGGGAAATGTTAAAATTTAATTACATACCAAGTTCCATAATAATTTACTTAAGTTATGAAAGTTATGAATATTCTCGGACGGACTCACACACGGATGGATGGAAGTTATGAATATTCTCGGATGGACTCGCAAACGGATGGACGGACGGACAGATGTAATCCAGTATACCCCCTATTTTCTTCGAAAGTGGGGGTATAAAAAGCTGACAATATAATGCTAGTTCACTGTTGAATGGATGTTTGGCTGATATTTCATGACATGGGATTGTTCCTCATTAATTTGTCTCTGATAGGCATTGAATCAGGTTTCATACAGGCTTGTTACGTTAGTTTTCCATAACTTTTCCATATCCCTGACATCAAATTTCCATAATACCAAAGGTTAAATGATCTCTATATTTAATATATATATACAGTGGAACCCTGTTAATTGAATAGCCACTTTGCCAAAGAAAATTATTCTATTAACAGGAGTTTTCAATTAACAGGGATTGTGCCACTTTCCTGTATTCTTGAGATAAACTTAGCATTTATTCTATAATATCTTGTTTGACAGGGCTCCATGAGCTCTGCTGAACAAGATATAATAGATTAAATGCCTGTCTTAGGTGTAATGAGGCCAAAAAGGTCTATAAACAAAGGAAAACTGGGGAGAGTCAGGGAAATTTCTCGACAGGTTACAAGATTTTTTTTTTAACCTATATTCAATTAACAGGCAAAATTTGTACTGGAGATATGGTAAATGGTTTTGTGTTGGGAAATTATATTCAAATAACATGGTTATTCAGTTAAGAGATATCCAATTAAGTGGGCTCCACTGTATAATTCCATTTTTTTTAATTTCACTCCCCACCGCCACCCCACCCCATCCCTTAACAACTCTTTTAACCCAAGGGCCCAATTCCAACTTTGATCACTGCAATAAAACCCGAGGCTCGAACATTGAGGCTTTAGGTAAACTGTTGAAGTTACATTGTTAGTACCTTGGCAGTGGTTTCTAGGCAAGTCATGGCTGCCAAAACAGGCAGCCATGACTTGTCCAAAAACAACTGCAAGGCCACCAGATGTGCTCTATCAAAGTGTGGCAGAAATGTATACAAATCTCCCATCCACAAGGGTTAAGAAGCCCAAACACCAATAACTCAAGTAGCGATTCTTGATGAACCTTAAAAATTGAGAGTACAAATATTTTTTGAATGATCACATTAGACAGCAGAAATACCCATGTCACGTGTGTCTGTTCATTTTCAATGACTTTTCCAACAAGAGGCCCCAAGGGGCTTGAGGGCGCTCACCTGACAAGGTAGACTAAATATCAAACCAGGGAATTGATTTCAACAAGTTGCATCTGCCCCTCCTAAGAAAAGCTTATATCAAATATCCAAAGATTCTGACTGGTGGATATAAAAAAAGATTTTTAAAGAATATTCCTCATATTGAACTAAGTTATAATTCGGGCTCCCAAAGGGAGCCCAAATAGAGCCCAAATATGAACCCAGGGACTTGTCTTTAACAAATTTGAATCCCCCCCACCCCCAAGGATGCTGCACACCAAATATCAAAACATTCCGACTGCTGGATCTGAAGAAGATTTTTTAAGAAAATTCCTCATTTTCAACTAAGTTGCAATTCGAGCTTCCACAGTGAGCCCAAATATTGACCTAGGGACATGGCTTGAACAAACTTCAATCTTACCCCCCTAAGTAAGGATGCTGCATACCAAATATCAAAAGCATTCTGTCTGCTGGATCTGAAGAAGAAGATTTTTAAAGAAAAATTTCTCATATTGAACTAAGTTATAATTTGGTCTTCCACAAGGAGCCCTAATATGAACCCAGGGACTTGGCTTTAACAAACTTGAATCTCTCCCCCCCCCCCCCACCCCCTCCCCTAAGGATGCTGCACACCAAATATCAAAACATTCCGACTGCTGGATCTGAAGAAGAAGATTTTTTAAGAAAATTCCTCATTTTGAACTAAGTTACAATTCGAGCTCCCACAGTGAGCCCAAATATGGACCTAGGGACATGGCTTAAACAAACTTGAATCTTACCCCACTAAGGATGCTGCATACCAAATATCAAAACATTCCGACTGCTGGATCTGAAGAAGAAAATTTTTAAAGAAAATTCCTCAGTTTGAACTAAGTTATAATTCGGGCTCCCACAGTGAGCCCAAATATGAACCTATGGACTTGGCTTGAACAAACTTGAATCTCACCCCCCTAAGCATGCTGCATACCCAATATCAAAAGATTCTGCCTGCTGGATCTGGAGAAGAAGATTTTTAAAGAAATTTGCCTGAAATGCACTAAGTTCAAATTCGGGCTTCTATAGTGAGCCCAAATATGAATCCAGGGGGCCGATTTGAACAAACTTGAATCAGACCCCCCTAGAGATAATGTATACCAAACAGGAAAGAATTCTGCCTGGTCGATCTGAAGAAGAAGATTTTTTTGAATTTGGGAAAGAAATTCATGGGTCCCCTTGTGGTGCGGCAAGTTTATGTGTACAAGTTTGAATTGACATATGATGGGGAAAATGCACACCAAATTTGGTTCCATTTGATCCAGCAGTTTGTGAGGAGTAGTTGATAATGTAAAGTTCACGACGGACGACGGCGACGGACGGCAAGTGATAAGTTAAGCTCCCTTCGGTGAGCTAAAAACCATCCCAAATTTTCATACTTTTCCAGGGCCTAAAAAATCAATTTACTGTTTTCCAAGACTTTCCACATCTTTTCATAACCTGTATGAACCCTGTTGAATCGTGGAAAAAATCTAATTTAGATTTTAGTTTTGGAAGGCAAAAAAAGCTAATTTAGATTGTAGTTTTGTAAGGCAAACAAAGATACAGTGGACTCCTGTGAACTGAATAGCCACTTTGTCAGTGAATACTATTCACTTAACAGGGATATTCACTTAACAGAAACAGGGTCATTTTCCTGTACTCTTGTGGTAAACTGAGAATTTATTCTCACAAACTAAGATATAATGCAGTAAAAGACTACAGTGGATATACCGAGGTGGCATAGACCAATAAAGGTCGAGAATTCAGTGGTTCTCAGTACAAGTCTTAGATGGATCAAAACATTTTTTTATTCAGTTAATGGGAGTTCACTCGATAACCTAAACACAAATAACAGGAAAACTTCGTACTTAAAATATGCTAAAAGGCTTGGTGTTTGTTAGTTACATACTCTTTAGAAGGTTATTCAATTTAGAAATATCCATGAACTAAGTAGAAAGTACCTGTAAGTTATTCACTCAAGTTTCTACAGAAAAGACATCACTCCAGTGCTACATATGAAATTTGAAGAAGATCGGATGAGAGGTGGAGCCTGTAGTGCGTACAAATGGAATTGTTGACAATTTATATGCCAAATCCAAGATGGCTATTGCCAGACATGTTTTTCAATGAAATTTGGAAAAATCTGATAGCTCCCATCTAGATATCTCATCAAAGCTACATATTAAATTTATAAAAGATCAGGTGAGAGATGCGGTAGCCTGTAAGGTGTGCTAATGGAACTGCTGACAATTTATATGGCAAATCCAAGATGGTCGCCGGTGGACATGTTTTTCAACGGAATTTGGAAAAATATGATAGCTCCTATCTAGACATTACCGCAAAGCCACATTCAAAATTTGAAACTGATCAGGTGAGAGATACGGCCTTTAGGGTGTGCTAAATGAACTGTGGCTAGACAGAGGTATAGACAAAAGGACGCATGACAGATCACAACCAATCCCAATAGCTCATACATGACATTGTCAAGTTGAGCTAAAAATGAATAACTCCACTTAGACTGGTTGAACAAAATAGGAATTATGACTTTCTTTATGAAGTCATGAAGGAACAGACTGAAACGGAAGAACTGAAGATGATATAACTAGCAATGCCAAGGGTGGCTAAAGTTATCATCCAAAAAATGTATTCGGGATGGACGTACGTACGTATGTATTAGGCTCCTGCGAATATTCGAATATTCGAGTCGGAGTTGAGTCGACATGCAAAGTCGAGTCGAAATCGAATCGATTTTCTAACTTCGAATGTTAAAAAATTTATAGTAATTTATATATTTTTTATACTAACCAATGACCCAGACATAGCTGGTGCTAACTCTTAAAATATAGGGCCAAACACAAATTTTGCCCCCCAATCCCCAAAATTTGCATCTAAAACCAAAGAAAACATGTCCTGAATGGCCCTCCACACTTCACCTCCACTGCGCATGCGCGGTGTCAAGGACGTTCCGAAATTGGCGCCATTAATCATTCTTATAACCAGTGCCTGGTAAGCACTATGTACTCAGCAGGGAGGTATGAGTTCCCAACTCCTGGGAGGGCCATCCCCGTCTAGCTCATTGGTAAGTATAAAAAATATATAAATTACTATAAATTTTTTAACATTTTTATACTGTACCAATGACCCAGACATAGCTGAATAGTAAAAAGGCTGGAGGGCCAAGGACATAGAGCAAGTTGGAATACGCTCAATATATAAAATAGAGTCATCCCCTCTAGGGAAAAAGAAGTATTAGGCCTTACATGTATCTTTCATATTTATGATAAATTAGAAAGATACAACACCTTCCAAAATTGAGCATCATACATCCATGTACTCTATTAATATCTAGTATAATCCTTATACTAATAATTTTTAAAGTAAGCCAATAAATAAAGTAAGTCTAGAGAATAGCAACTCTTTATACTTCTTAAAAGTGTCTGAGGATTGTATAATAACGTCCGTTGACACGTGCTATATTCAAAAGCTATACTTTAAAAACTAAGACCTGAATGAATTTTAAAAACATAAACTTCTCACTAAAAAACCATCCCAATAACAGCTCAGAATTACTAACTCCGGAGGAGGTATCCGCTTGTTTTCATAGTAAAACAGGTGACCCAAGGGAACACCCTCCCCCCCCCCCCTTTTTCTTGCCCTGGGTCAAATAGCCCAGAGCGAAGAGGGCAGCAGAACAGAGTCACTGCCGAAACAGACAGCCTACCTAGCTAGCTATAGTAGCAACTGTTAAGTGAATGACATTCTGAGCAGTAGATAATAGACCTAACAATAGAGGCCTCCAGAAATGGACTCGATATTTCTGAGATGAAAATTCTTGAATGTGGATGGCTGAGCGCAATGAGCAGCCTTCAAAAATCTATAATAGCGACACTATTAATGTAAGCCCAAGATGTAGAAGAACTCTTACTTCAAGAGCCGAAATCTCAAGCATAACTGCTGAGTCAATGATATACCATAAGCAGTATCGATAGTTAATTGAATCCATTAGCAATAGAATGGAGCGTAACGTCCTTCTGTTTGGCATCAAAGACAGAAGAAGCTTACGCCCGTAGTAATAAACAGATATCTGTTTATAAATACGTCAACTCTAACCGGACAGAGTAAAGGCCTATGCCCGTACGAAGACGAAAGGACCTTAATAACAATAGGTTCCGGATATTATTAGGAGCCTGACTCTTATGCAAAAATCCAACCTAAATAGTAAAGGAAGTAGTGATTCTGAAACTACGAAAGTGAGAATCATCCACCGATAGTGCATGAAGCTCACTGCCTCTTCAGTAAAAGAGAGGCCAACAGAATTACTGTCTAAAAGGTCAGAATTTGAAGACTACTGTTTCCAGAGGCTCAAATGATTACTTAGCTAAATAAGAACCGAAGTTAAATTCCGTACAGAAATTTAATCTAATGATTCTAAGTCTATTTATCGAAAAGTTACTAACTGACTTAGATAAAGAGACATAAGACTCAATTGTAAACTATCATAGAGTGCATAGGTATGAGATAACATAAACCTATAACCCTAATAGTAACAGGCTGCAGTAGATCTTGTCAAACAAGTATACTAGAAAGTTGCAATGACTAGTATGGAGGGATCAACAATATCAACATAGTGATCCCTACACCAACGACGGAAGAGCCTCCACTTTAGCCGCATAGTATAGCGAAGAAGAGGTTCTCCTACAGTAAGAAATCACGTCCAAAGCTCGTCCAGTACAATGCTTACAATGCAATAAGGACCACACAACGGAATACGTGAAGGTTGAGACCTTGCGGGTTGTGATGAAGATGACACGATTTTTCCCAGCGAAAAAAGATCCTCTCATGGAGGAAGTTTTCGCGTTAAGTCCCACAGTAGACCTCAGAGTAAATTTACCCACGGTCTCTGTGAAGACAGAGATGCTATCAACAGAAATGTATTGTGGTTGTTTACCTTAGCAATACTTGCTGAAACAACAGCGCAGGAGGATACGCATATCCTATCATTCCGTCCTATTAGATCAATAGAGCATTAACAACATAAGCTCAGAGATCCGGACATGTAAACACATACGTCTGCAATTGATTAGCAAGTTGTGTCGTAAATAAATTATCATTGGGCGCTCCCATTGATAGCAAATCTGATTGAATACTTGTTTGTTGAGAGTCCATTCTGACGGCAACAAGCGACCCATAAGTGAAAGGGAGTCCGGTAATACAATCAGACGACCCGGAATATGACGGACCGAGGCAGAACTTGGTGTACTATAACAAACAGAAGGATTCTTTCCATTAAATTGAATAACGGAAACGAAAGAGTGCCTCCCTGGTTCCGGAGATACGCCACTACTGTCGTATTATCGGACAGGATTTGGACATGCGTATCTGAATAATGTTCATCCAATGACATAAAGCAAGCCTAAAAAACATTATTCCGTGGAAGATAAGTGCTTGCCTAGAGACTGCGGAACCCAAAGAACCTGGCACTTCGAATCCGTTGGGATCAATATTGTATCCCAACCTGTTTGACTGGCAACCGTCATAATTATAACACTCGGATCCGGCAACTGCAGTGGCACTCTCTGAGTCAACCACCGAATGTTTGCCCCAGTCTGAATCTCTTGCTACACTAGATAGACAAGAGAAAGTGTAAATCGAGCAATTCCTGGATTGCTGAAAAGTTGCCGTCGAAGAGAAGCTTCTCCGAGACCGAAACGACTCTGAGAGAGTTCTTCACCTTACTATCCACGCCCGTGGATGTAGCTAGGGCTGCATCACGTCTAACCAACTCCAGGTAGCCACTGAAGGGCGGAGTTATACGTGAACAAACTACTGCCCTCAAAAGAAAACACATTGAGGATCATATCCCGGAATTCTTTCTCATGAAGACGTAATGATAACGCCTCAGTAAGGTGGATTACGTATGATAAAGCGTCTAAGTTAAGTCTATTAGACCTCATTGTCGTTTCCAACATTGTGGTTGGAAAAGACATAGACGGCGAAAAAGATAATTTGCAGTCTTTAACCACGCCGTCTAGATGCATATGAACTCTCGGTATGCCCTGTTCTGCCAAAATAAATTATTCCTATAAATGATAAAAGGCAGAATTGAGCATTGCGGACAAGAAACTAAACTATCATGCTTGGTAGCAAGCTTATATATATATATAGCGTCGATAAATAATACACATGTTCTAATGACATTATTGGACTGTGTCGGTAAGTCAGGGACAATGTCCCTGAACCGATCCAAAATTCCGTGTCCAATGACGCTAAAAGTCTCTTATCCAACATCGCAGCAATGTAGTCCGAAGGAACAACCACTGGAAGATAATGCCGGAAGAAATGTAGGGCAGCTTCCGATGTTCCGAAAGGGAAAACTCGAAATCATCCGAATCCCTTTCGCCATCCTGTCGGACCCTATAAAGCGTTCGGTCGTCCGAACCTAATGCAACCGCGGACCGCACCGACCCAGCGCCGTCGGATAATTCCTGATCCGACCGAGAAACTGTCGATTGCTGGGATGCTGCGAAAAACTGTGCTAACTTGGATAGCACGTCCGTCACTGAGGCCTGTGGAGAAGCGGTCTTACGATGCATTGCCGCTGGAAGCTCCGTGATCGTTACCCCGTGCATACTACTATTATGCGAGCGAATGGAGTGTATAGGCCTCGTGTCCCTTGGCTACCTGATGGCGTGACCTGTTCGCAGTGGAATCACTGAATGACGAAACTGGTCGGATACTCGAGGTCACGTAGCCAATGTGCGGTCGTGTGCACTGCTGTGAGGATGAGGAAGCATTATCGACAGTCTCTTGGACTGTCAATATAACGGAGCGTCCCGAGCAGCGGACATATGCTCCGAATGTAAAATATCTGAACCACAACATGCGGTCCCCTATATTGTTGGACGAGAGAGGGACCTCTCTCGCCACAGCCCGGACGAGCCAGGAACCGGACTAACAGGCTTCCTCCGATCTGTCCTCAATCTACCGTCACTGGGTGAGTACTAAAGTTATTATAGTGCTCGCATCACCCAAATCTCCTTCCTAGACCGCAACGGACGAACCCGGCAGCCGAACCATTCGATGAATGTACGCTACACCGGGTGAGCTAGCGAATGTCACTCCGTCGATCCTACAAGGGACCTCTTAGGCGATAGACATATTCCATGAGCACATATTGCCGCTAGCTCTTCATTAACTATGACGACAGAGGCACACTTTTGAAAGACATCTCCGTAACTTTGCGAACAAGAAACCAGAAATGCTTGGTAATAGCAAGCATATAATAATAAATATATAGCGTCGTTCAATAATTCGAAAGTTTGTGACATTATTGGACGATGTCGGAACTGAGGGACGATGTCCCTGAACCGAACCAAAAATTTCTAAGTCCACCGACGCTATCAGTTTCTTATCCGGCATCGCAGCATTCTGGTCCGACGAAAGAACCTGTAGAAGACCAAGTCAGATGACATACACAACAGCATATGTTGTTCCGAAAGGGAAAGCTCAAAATCCTCCGAATCCCTTTCGGTATCCCGTCGGACCGGATGAAATTTTCGGACGCCCGTACCCGCTTCCGCGGAGCGTCCCGACCCAGCATCGTCGGATAATACATTATGCGACAGATTCAGTTGATGCTGGGATGCTGCGATAAGCTGTGCTATTTAGGATAGCACGTCCGTCCCCGAGGCCTGTGCAGTAGCGGTCTTACGATACATTGCCGCCGGAAGCTCCGTGTACGTTGACTCCCGCACACTTTCCTATGCGAACGTCTGGAATCTGCAGGCCTCGTGTCCCTGGCTACCGGATGGTGTGACCTGGTCGCCGATGATTCTCTGACTGGCGAAGCTGACTGGATATCCGAGGTCACGTAGCCAAGAGCGGTCATGTGCGCTACCATTAGAATGAGGAAGCCTTATTGACAGTCTCTCCGGACTGACTATATATCGGAGCGTCCCGAGCGGCGGACGTATGCTCCGAATGCGAAACATTTTGTACCACAACATCTGGGGCCAGATGTTGTTGTACGAGAGAGGGGCCTCTCTCGCTCGCCGTCCGGATGGACCTGAATGAGCTAGGAACCAGATTAAAAGGCTTCCTCCGTTCTCCCTCTAATCCGCCGTAACTGGGTGTGCATTTGGTTGATTTATAGTGCTCGCATCACCCCAAAACTCCTTCCAGACCGCAACGGACGAACCCGGCTGCCGAACCATTCGATGAATGGACGCTACACCGGGCGAGCTAGAGGACGTCAAAGGCCGTCGAACCTACTAGGGTCCTCTTAGACAATTGGCGTATTTATATGAGCACTTTTCCGCTAGCCCTTCATTAATTGTGACGACGGAGGCACACTGTTGGAAGACATCACGGATACATCACCCTAATCTTGATCGTCTGAAATAAAAATTGATAAAGTAGAGTGACCCTGCGGGGAAAGGACCGGAATGTCCAATTCCCCACTAACATACCGTGACATACGCTTCCCAAGTTGTCATCGAAATCATCATATACAGAACAGGAGTTAGTGCGAGTACACTGACTACATATAGAATGATTATAAAAGTCAGAGGAAGACTTCCTCTTATTACAATTGATCAAAATCCTTTCAATGTGAAAAGAAAACAAAGTCCTGGTACTCGCACCAACCCCTGACAATCAAAATACATAATAATATGATCCATTAACATAGAAAAAATAATTGAAATCAAAATATTTTGAAAAAATATTTTTTCAGAACAGCCCAAGTTTCTGAAAAGTAACGTTGAGCCCCAATGGATCCCAAGCCTAAGTGTGGACAAAAAATTTTAAAAATATTTTAAACAATTTATGCAACACTTACGAACAATAATAATGTATCTAGTTATGATTAAATTAACATCAAGATATTATTTTCAAGAAATCCCCCCCTCACACAGAGGGCTGTTGTAAATGTAAACAATAAGTGTAAAAACACTAAAATAAGACTCCAGGCACCCAGGCCCGAAATCAGTTACCAATAATACACTATCTGATGCAAAACAGAGACTTCCAGGGAAGAAACTGCAGAACATCAGATGGTAGATGCAGAACACAACGCCTAACCACCCATAGGTGAAGACGTAAACATGGGGAAAAGAACAGAATTCATTCTGTTATTCAGCTAAAACTCCCAAGAAATTTTAGTAATAATAATTACAGAAAATATGCCAAAAGCATGGGAGAATAGCAAGAGGGGACTTAAAGGAAAGGGAGAGAGGAAAACACTGAAAAGTTAAAAAATTTATAGTAATTTATATATTTTTTATACTTACCAATGACCCAGACTTAGCTGGTGCTAACTCCAACAAAACCAGGGCCAAACACAAATTTTGCCCCCCAATCCCCAAAATTTGCATCCAAAACAAAAAGAAATCATGTCCTAAAGGACCTCCATAGTACGCCTCTACTGCGCATGTGCAGTGACGCAGTCGTCCCGAAATTGGCGCCAATTATCATTCTTACTGGCAGTGCCTGGTCAGCGCTATGTACTCAGCGGGGAGGCAAGAGTTCCCAACTCCAGGGAGGGCCATCCCCGTCTGGGTCATTGGTAAGTATAAAAAATATATAAATTACTATAAATTTTTTAACATTTTTATACTGTACCAATGACCCAGACTTAGCTGAATAGTAAACAGGCTGGAGGGCCTAGGACATGGAGGAAAATCCAATAAGCTCAACTATATAGTAAAGAGGTAACCCCTTAAGGAGAAAAGGAGTATTAGGCTTTACATGTATCTTTCTTATTTAATATTAAATTAGAAAGATACACTACCCTTAATAATTGAGCACAATAACATTCATGTTCTCTATTAACATCCAGTATAACCCTTATACTAATTATTTTTAAAGCAAGCCAATAAATAAAGTAGTCCAGAGAATTGAGACTCTTTATAATCATTTAAAAGTGTCCGAGTATTGTATATTAAAGCCCGTTTGACACTTGACATATACAAATGCTTCACACCGAGCTACACTTTAAAAATAAGACATGAATGAAATTAAACATTAATATTACACTTTAAAACCATCCCGGAAGCGACTCAGAAATACTGACTTGGAGGAGGCATTCCCTTGCTTTTCACTATAAAGCAGGTGACCTAAGGGAACACCCGCCCCCCCCCCCCCCCCCCCCTTCCCCTTGCCCTGGGTCAAATAGCCCAGAGCGAAGAGGGCAGCCGGACGGAGTCACTGCCGGAACAGAAAGCCTGCATAACTATAGTTGCAACTGATTAGTGGACGACATTCTGAGCAACAGATAACGGACCTAAACAATGCAGGTCTCCAGAAATGGACTCAATATTTCTGAGATAAAAATTCGTAAATGTGGATGGCTGAGACCAATAAGCAGCCTTCATTAAATCTGTAATAGCAACACTATTAGCATAAGCCCAGGAAGTAGAAAGAGCTCTTACTTCATGAGCAGAAATCTTAAGCACAGACTGCTGAGAAGAAGATAAATCTTCATAAGCAGTACGGATAGTTAACTGAATCCATCTAGCAATAGAATGGACTGAAATGTCCTTTCTATTAGGCATCAAAGACAGAAAGAAACGTTTCCGTCCCTATACTGATGAACTGAGATCTCTGTTTATAGATACGTAGTGCTCTAACAGGACAGAGTAAAGGCCTACGCCCGTCTGAAGACGGAAGAGCCTTAATAACAATAGGTTCCGGATATTTATTAGGAGCCTGATTCTTAGCTAAAAAACCCACATTAGTAGTGAAGGTGATAGTGTTCCCAACACTACAATAATGAGAATCATCCACCGATAGTGCATGAAGCTCACTGACTCTTCTGGCAGAAGAGAAAGCTAAGAGAAAAGCTGTCTTATAAGATAAGAATTTGAAATCTACTGTCCCAAGAGGTTCAAATGGCTTTTCCTTCAATTTAAGGATAACCCAAGCTAAATTCCACTTAGGAATTAATCTAAGAGTTCTGGGTCTATTTATCGAAAAGTTTCTAACCAATTTCGATAAAGAGACATTAGATCCAATTTGTAAACTATCATGATGTGCATAGGTATCAGATAACATAGATCTATAACCCTTTATAGTAACAGGCTGCAGTTTGATTTCGTCAAACAAGTATACTAGAAAGTTTGCAATGTCTGGTATAGTGGGATCAAATATATCTACAGAATGATCCCTACACCAACGACGAAAAACCTTCCACTTAGCCGCATAGTTTAGCGAAGAGGAGGTCCTCCTACAGTTAGAAATCGCGTCCACTGCTCGTCCTGTAAAGTGCTTGCCATGCAAGAAGGACCGCACAACGGACAAACGTGAAGGTTGAGACCTAGCGGGTTGTGATGGAGTTGGCGCGATTTCCCCTGCGAAAGAAGATCCTCTCGTGGAGGAAGCTTCCGCGGTAGGTCCCACAACAGACACCTGAGTAGATTTATCCACGGTCTCTGTGGCGACAGAGATGCTACCAACAGAATCTTGCATTGAGATTGTTTTATCTTTAGCAATACTTGTTGAATTAACGGCGCTGGAGGATACGCATATCCTATCATTCCGTCCCAAGGGATCGACAGAGCGTCTACTGCAAATGCTCTTGGATCCGGACACGGGGACACATACGTCTGCAACTGATTGTTGAGATGTGTCGCAAATAAGTCTATCATTGGCCGTTCCCATTGGTAGCAAATCTGATTGAATACTTGTTTGTTGAGAGTCCACTCCGACGGCAACAAGCGACCCTTTCGTGAAAGGGAGTCTGCTAGCACATTCAGACGACCCGGTATGTGACGGACCGAAAGAAGAACGTGATGTTCTAACGCAAACAGAAGGATTCTTTCCGTTAGATTGAACAACGGAACTGAATGAGTGCCTCCCTGATTCCGTATATACGCCACTACTGTCGTATTGTCGGATAGGATTTGGACATGAGCATCGTGAATAATGTCCATCCAGTGACGTAACGCAAGCCAAATTGACATCATTTCCTTGATGTTTATGTGCTTGCACAGGAATTGCGGATCCCAAAGACCCTGGCATCTCGAATCCGTTGGGATTAATGATGCACCCCAACCTGTTTGACTGGCATCCGTCATAACGGTAAAACTCAGATCCGGCAACTGCAGCGGAACTCCTTGAGTTAACCACTGAATGTTTGCCCAAGTCTGAATCTCTTGTTTCACTTGATCTGACAAGAGAACGTCTACATCGAGCGAATGAATTTTCACACTCCAATTCTGAGTCAGGAAAATTTGAAGAGGACGTGTGCGTAGCCGCCCCATCGGAATGAGATCCGCGGCGGCTCCGCACAGACCTATCAGTCTCATAAATTCTCTCGCCGTGACTTTGTCTGCGTGCAGACAATAGCGAGCGTAACAACTGACTAATTTCGCTCTGGTTAACGGCAGACGAACGAGATTGTTGTGCGTCTCGAAGCTCATTCCCAGATGAGTGAATGACTTGGACGGCACCAGATCCGACTTCTCCTCGTTTACTATGAAACCGAGACGTCGGAGCAATAGAAGAAGATTCTGAACATCGTTCTGAAGCGTTAACTCGTTGCCGTACCTCTGAAGAATGTCGTCCAGGTAGGCCGACGTTACCGCAGACGAATGAGCTCGGAAGTAGATCATTACCGAGTTCATTACCCGAGTGAAAGCCCGGGGTGCTAGATTCAATCCGAAGCACATGGCCCGGAACTGATACACCACTCCTAGGACTGCGAAGCGTAGATACTTTCGGAATGTCGTATGTACCATGACGTGAAAGTACGCATCTTTGAGATCTATGCTCGTTGCATAATCGTTCACCCGAATACTCGCTCTGACCGATCGAATCGTCTCCATATAAAACTTCGGAGCGACGATCAGCTTGTTTATCCAGCTCAAATCTATGACTGGACGGAACGAGCCGTCTGGTTTCGGAACCAGAAACAGATGGCTGTAGAATCCCAGAGATTCCTGGTTTTCTACGACCTCTACCGCGTTCTTCATTAAAAGAGACTGTACTTCTGATAAAAGAGCGTCTCTTTTCTGTGGATTTGACGGAAGATGAGTCCACTTTGGACTTCGAGTTAATGGAGGCTTTCGTTTGAAGGATATCTTTAGACCTTCCGAAGTCACTCCTCTCACCCAAGGGTCGTCCGTAATCGACGCCCACTCTTGTGAAAAACTCGACAACCTTCCGCCAACCGGAACGCGATAGAGGTTTAAGCCATCACTTCCTGGACCTGCGAGGCCTGCGGTAGGAGAAACCACGTCTTCCACGACCCGCACCTCGCCTCGTCGACCTCGGGGCGTCCGACCGATTGTCCCGGCCTGAAGGACGTCCCGAACGAGAGTCGCTATCCTGACGGTCTCTCGAATAAGACCAAGAGGACGCACCGGAACCTCTATAGGAACCTCTCTTGGGCGCATTAGACCCAGAAGTGCCTGTCTTATTCGTGTCTGCTGTATCCGACTTTTTAGGAGCGGATCTGAACAACAGAGAATCATTAGCTTTCTTTTTAATTTTATCATAAATAGCGGAAAGCTTGCCGTCAAAGAGAAATTCTCCTGAGACCGAAGCGACTCTAAGAGAGTTCTTCACCTTAGAATCCACTAGTGTGGATGTAGCTAGGGCTGCGTCACGTCTAACCAACTCCAGATTTGCCACTGAAAGGGCGGAGTTACACGTGGAATAAGCTACTGCCCTTGAAAGAAGTCTTAAAGAGGATTGTATATCCTGAAACTCTTCCCCTTGAAGGCGCAGTGATAACGCCTTAGTAAGGTGATCTGCGTAAGATAAGGCATCTAAATTGGCTCTGTTAGACGCAATAGCTGTTTCCAACACCGCGGTTGGAATAGAAGCTGACGACGGTAATGATAGCTCTAAGTCTTCCGCCTCGTCGTCCATACGCAGAGGAACTCTCGGTATACCCTGTCCTGCCGTGTCGAATTTATTCCTTGCATTAATGAAAGGCAGGTTAAGAGTATTAGCGGACAAGAAACCTGCTTTCCCCGTCCTGGAAGCAAGTTTAAATATAGCATCGTTCAATAATTCAAATGTTCTTGCAACATTATTGGACTGCGACGGAAACTCGGGAGCGATGTCCCTGAACCGCTCAAAAAAATCAGAGTCCAATGACGCTATAATTCTCTTGTCCGGAAGCGCAGCAGTCTGGCCCGACGGAACAACTTGAGGGAGAAAGTGCCGGATGAAGTCCACGGCAGCTTTATGTTGTTCCGAAAGGGATAGCTCCAAATCATCCGTATCCCTTTCACCATCCGGTCAGACCTCCCGATGTTCCCGGTCGTCCGCCCCCGATGCTTCGGCGGAGCGTACCGACCCAGCGCCGTCGGATAATTCTCGATCCGACACCGTTTCTGTCGGCTGCTGGGATGCTGCGATAAGCTGTGCTATCTGCACAAGAATGTCCGACGTCGAGACCTGCGGAGGCGCAGTCTTTCGCTGCTTCGCCGAGGGCAGCTCCGCATCAGATGGCTCCCGCATACTTTTCCTATGCGAACGTCCGGAGTCCATCGGTCTCGAATCCCTGGCTGCCGGATGGTGTGACCTGGTCGCCGAAGAATCCTTCATCGGCGAAGCTGGTAAAATATCGGAGGTCACGCAGCCAAGGTGCGGTCGTGTGCGCTGACGAGAAGAGGAAGCCTTAACAGTCTCTGCGGACTGCTTATACAACGCAGCGTCCCGAGCGACGGACGTATGCTCCGCTAAAGACACATTTTGTACCACAACATCTGGTCCCAGATGTTGTTGTACGAGAGAGGGACCTCTCTCGCTCGCGGCCCGGCTGGACCTGGACGAGCTAGGAACCGGACTAAAAGCCTTCCTCCGTTCTCGTTTACTATCCGCCGTCACTGGGTGTGCATCTATTATGTTTATAGTGCTCGCATCACCCAAAATTTCCTCTTGGACCGCATCGGACGAACCCGGCTGCCAAACCATTCGGTGAATGGACGCTACACCGGGCGAGCTAGCGGACGACATTTGTCTAATCTCCATGAGCACTTTTGCCGCTAGCTCTGAATTCATTTGTGACGACGGACGCACACTTGAAGAAGATAACATGGAAACATCACCCTGTTCTGGTTCCTCTGAAATAGAAACTGAGAGAGTAGAGTGACCTTGTGGAGAAAGAGCCGGCATCGCTCTTTCTCCAGAAACAACATATCGTGACACACGTTTCCAATGTTTCTCATCCCAATGTTCACATATAGGACAGGGATTAATGCGAGAACACTGACTACAATTAATACAATGATCATGAAAGTCAGAGGAAGATTTCTTCCTATTACAATTTGAACAATGTCCCTTCAATGTGAAAGAACAACAATAAGTCCTAGTTACTCGCAAAAACCCCTGACACAAAGATACATAATAACATGATCCATTAATAAATGAAAAAACAATTGCAAAACAAAATAATTTTGAAAAAATATTTTTTCAGAGAAGCCCAAGTTGCTGAAAAGTAATGTTGAGCCCCGATGGATCCGATGGCAAAGTGTGGTCAAAAATTTTAAATTTATATAAAATAATTAATGAGACACTTTCGGATAATATAAATGTATCTTATAATGAGATAAACTACCACAAAGGCAAACAGCCCCCCTCAAAAAAGGCTGTTGCCAATGAAAACAAACAGTGTAAACACACTAGAAAACATGACTCCAGGCACTGAAAAAACTGGCCCGGAATCAGTCATCAATTACACTCTATCTGATGCAAAACAGAGACTCCCAGGGGAGAATCTGTAGAACATCAGATGGAAGATGCAGAACACAAACGTTATACACCCATGGGTGAAAACGTAACTATGGGGAAAATAACAGAAAACATTCTGTAACCAAGCAACTCTCCCAGGAAATTTTAGAAATGAAACTTCTCAAAAATATGCCAAAAGCATGGGAGAATTGCCAGGGGGGACTTTAGAAGGTTAGGGGAGAGGAAACACTGAATAAGCAGTGCAACAATTAGCAAGAATGACAACAAGAGGCCCATGCCTCGAAAATAGGCAACTTAACATAATTTCATCAAAAAATTTTAAGTACAGCCCTGATTATTTTTTGCCACTTCTTTTTCCTCTCCTCCTTCTATCCTCCTTAGAATCACATTTTCTCCAAAAATTACGTGTCTGGCATCCTTTAAACTGAGATTTACAAGCACAAAGATCAGTGAGATGTTGACTGATGAAGGGCCAAACAGAGAATGATAATTGGCGCCAATTTCGGGACGACTGCGTCACTGCGCATGCGCAGTAGAGGCGTACTATGGAGGTCCTTTAGGACATGATTTCTTTTTGTTTTGGATGCAAATTTGGGGGATTGGGGGGCAAAATTTATGTTTGGCCCTGGTTTTGTTGGAGTTAGCACCAGCTAAGTCTGGGTCATTGGTACAGTATAAAAATATCAGTGTAACTTGATAACAAGAATGACAACAAAATGGCTGCTGCCTCGAAAATAGGTAACTTAACATAATTTCATTAAAAAATTTTAAGTTACAGCCCTGATAATTTTCTGTCACACATTTTTCCTCTCCTCCTTCTATATCCTCCTTAGAATCACCATTTCACTAATATTTATGTGTCTGGCATCATTTAAACTGAGATTTACAAGCACAAAGATCAGTCAGATGTTAAATAATGAAGGGCCAAACTAAGAATGATTATTGGCGCCAATTTCGGAACATCCTTGACACTGAGCATGCGCAGTGGAGGTGAAGTGTGGAGGGCCATTCAGGACATGTTTTCTTTGGTTTTAGATGCAAATTTTGGGGATTGGGGGGCAAAATTTGTGTTTGGCCCTATATTTTAAGAGTTAGCACCAGCTATGTCTGGGTCATTGGTACAGTATAAAAATATAACAATTTAGAATCTGATATTTTCAATTCTTCGCATATTTCATTTACCGTGAGGCACTATGATTAAAGGATAGCAGACGCGGTGCCAATCGTCAATTAAAAAGAGCAAACTCTGAATTCGCGATTTCTGTGATCGTGCTACATGTATATTGTCATAGCCATCAGCGCATCGCGACCTGATCGCCGCAGATCGCATCCATTGGTGCCCAAATTTCGCTATCGGGAAGAAAAATACATATGAATTTAATTACTCAGTCACGTAATTTCGAGTTCACATAAGCATTCTCGTAATAATGTGCCCTCAGAAAAACTAAGCTCGGTCGGTAATTATGCATGACAAAAATCTGCAGATATTCACTACGTCACATTCCGGTGTTCGGACCACGTGCTTATTGCGCGAAGTCAAACCGGCTGGTATTGTCGTGTTCTGTGTTTCGTCGCCGAATTCGCGATTTGGAGAAGCTGTATTTTTACAATCATGGCGTCATTGAAAATTTCCGGAAACGCAAATTTCATCTAACGAAATAAACATACTCGTGTTTTTATTCTCCGAAATATGTCTGTCATTCATACCTTTTTTAAACTAGATAAGTTAAGTAAAACGTACATATGTGAAACATGTGGGACGACGTACTAAATGCAAGCCACAGGGACATCACACCTCTGGGGTCATCTCGCTAAAAAACACCCAGCCCTTCACGACGAAGCTAAGGAGCGGGATTCCAAAGACAAGCAGTTGAAAGGGCAGAAGCGTGGTTCGTCAGTCCATCTTCAACCACCAGAGCCGGCGAAGAAGCAGACGAGTTTAGTGGACTTTACACGGCGTAAGTTAGACAGCTCGTTGAAGAAAAAGTATGACAATGCTGTCCTTAATTTCGTTGTCACGGATGGTAGGCCATTTGAGTCGGTTCACGGGAAAGGCTTCCAGAATTTATGCTCCACTCTAACCAATGGTACATACATACCGCCGCATCCCACAACAATTTCTAGGAAGCTTGATGATCTCAGAATTTCAATGGAAGAATCCCTCATCGATCGTTTGAAGAACGAAGCTCGTAACAACGAGGTGTCACTGACGTTTGACCACTGGAAAGCCGATAACAACGATAATTTTCTAGTAACCACTATACATTTCATTGATGACCATTGGAACTTGATATCGAGGTGCCTTGCAGTTACCAACCTTGAAGATTTGGATGCTGACCACACAGCAAGTGCAACCGCTACTATCGTAAAGGCACAGCTCGAGAAGTTTGAAAGACCACTGGCGAAAATCATGTATGCGTCAACAGATACCACCAATGTCATGCCCGCGACAGCACGCATTCTGGAAGTAAAGTGGCATGGTTGCGCGGCACAGAAGCTGCAATTGTGCATAAATTCCACACTGAAATCGCACCCAATGGTGAAGAAGTTGATTGATACTATCCACAGAATCACAAACTTTTTCAATTCCTCAACTGTCGGGCTATACACAAACAACAACTTGCTGCAAATCTAACTGAAACAGATCCTCCCCTCGACGTTGCCACACGTTTTAATAGCACCTGTGCATTGTTGGAATGGACAGAACGTAATGCAAAAGCTATAGCCCTCGCTCTGGTTGAATGTCAACAGAACAAGAAATGTGCTAGTAGTCCCCCCTCCCCACTCTCGACACAAGTAACTGAAACAAGAGAATCAGTTCTGCCACTTTTGAGACCTCTATCGGAAGCAACAACCTTACTCAGCACCGACACTACTGTGAGTATCTCAATGATACTACCATGCATTCAAACACTCAAGCGACAGTTATCAAACCAGACGGTTCGCGGTGCTAAAGGCTTCTGGGACGACCTGCTATTACAGCTAAATGAACTTTTCAACCTGTATGACAACTACTTGATCGTTGCCACTTTTCTGGATCCCCGTGTTAAGAGTTTGGTTCCGGATTCTGAATTAAGTACCGTAAAACAATATATAAGAGATCATATTGCAACTGCCGGTGCCACAGAGGCTGACGCTGAGCAGTCCGAGTTGCCCACTTAGACTTATGGAACTCTCCTATCTGTTGCAGCACCAACTGAGAATAAAAGCCTAATTGATGCCATATTCGAGGAGATTCCGGAATCTACTAGCGAACGTGAGGTCGCTTTAAGTCGGGATGATCGCCTACAGAAAGAATTCGATTCATACTTGGCATTATCGAATGTAACCAGGAAGGAATCCCTGTTACTCTTTTGGAAGACCCATGCATCCAACTTTAAACTGTTATCGACAGCAGCACGAAACATGTTGTCGATTCAGGCGACCAACTGTTCTTCTGAGCGGGTAAACTCTGTTGGTTCGGGTATAATCACCGATCAAAGACAAAGACTGTCCCACCACAATGCATCTACTTTGATCTGGGCGAGAAAAAACAGCGACTTAATTGACAGCCAGTTAGCTTTTTGATTAGGATTTGTATTCGTAACAAGTTGTCTTCCAAGTTTCAACTTCTACGTTAACTTAACCAAACATTGCAAGTTGCAAGCAACTTGCAACGTTTGGTAAAGTTAACGAAGAAGTTGGAACACACCCGTTCAGTCAACTTCAGTCAAGTTCAGTGCGTCGTTTAGTTCATGATTCTGTCATTTGTTCTGTTTGTATGGCTTATAATTTGATTTATAGATGAATGTTTCTCTAAATAATATGTCACCTGAGTTGTTAGTGTTGTCAATTGTTATATCTCAACCCCATACTTTCGGGAATTCGAACCCGCTCTACTCATCTGTACAGACAAATGATTTATTGAACAGGCGTAACCGGGGGAGTAACTCTATACGTTTGTGACCATGTATCCGAGGAAGTAACTCTTTATCCTTTTTAGCCATGCTCCGGATTGCTCCCGTCGTCGGCTTTGGCATCAGATTCTCGAACGGACAAACAAACCGTACTCAAAAATATATATTGGTAATTATTGTTGTTATTCTACAGAATAAGCAAATGTTTCTTAGTGGGCAATGTCGGGGGGTTTGAGGAGTTTGCGGCCGTTTCAAAACTTTCAAATTGAAATGGCCGTAAACTCCTACCACCCCCCCCCCCCCCCCCCCCACATTTCCCACTAAGAAACATTTGCTTATTCTGTAGAATTATACGAGAATAACAACAAGAATAAATAATTAGCAATATATATTTTTGAGTACGGTTTATTTGCTGAACTTTCAATGCAGGCTTGGTGCCGTGGTCTTGATTTGAAACTGGGATCCTTTCTATAAACTTCGGCTTTACCTGGTTTACGCGCTGAATGAAATATGAGTGATAACATATTTTTCCCAGGAGATCAGCGCCGCTGATCTCCTGGGAAAACTATGTTATCGCTCATATTTCTACGCATGATTCTCCGCCGTAGTCCGTGATAGGGACATCTCCGACCCTCCCATCAAAAAATAAATGACTTATTATGAGGGGATGCCCGAAAAACGGCAATATTTATTGAGTTCGTTATGTGCACGATAGACAACCAGATTCGAAGTCGATATTCGGTCGAGTCGAACATGATCGTCGAATATTCGAGTTGACATTCGAGTCGAGAAAAAAATCAAAGTCGCAGGAGCCTAGTATGTATGTACGTACATATGCATGGATGAACAGACAGATGGATGGGTGGACGAATGGACAGACAGATGGATGGATGGACAGATGGCCTGATAGATGGATGGACAAGTGTAACACTTAATGCTCCTCGCCAAATTGTGGGGATGGGGGGGGGGAGGGCATAAAAATGTCCACATTTAAAAATAATTAGAAAATCTGTTGAAACTATCATGTTAACAAAGGGAAAAAGATGTACCTATACACAGATGCACAGAACTATGAATGTCAGTTATTCCAATATCACCAACTTCTCGAGTTAAACCCCAACAAGAAATTACGAAGAAACAGCTTGAATTTTTTTCAAAACAGTTTATCAATGGCCCTGACATGCTAACCTGAGTACTACAATCTTCATTTCAATATGTGTCCTTAATAATGTCCATCTAAGCTTTGAAACTGAGAAGCAAAAATAAACATGGCTTGGCCACTTTGCACCCAGGCCCTGATGGAACTATACAAAAGAATTTTAATGAAAGTGTCAATGACACTGTAGCTCAACTTGTGTAAGACATGTACATGTACAGTATGTGACACAGCAATGACACACATCTTGGTAATGACCTGATAACAAAGGTACATATATAGTATTGTAACGCTCTGAACATAAATGCTAACCGTAGCCTGTAACAAATGTATAGGTAAAGTATTGAAAAGGTGAGCGACAGTTAGATGCTAAATTAGAAAAGAAATCTTTGAGTCCCAGAGTGGGTCTGACTGAACCCCAAAATATTTGTTCTCATAGCACAGTGATAACAAAGGCACCCCAAAACACACTCTTCCCTGTCCCAAGGTGAAAACAAAGGTACCCAAGAAGTTTCGTGAAGATCAGTTCATAAATACAGCCTCTATCCCGAGCCGTATTGACATTACTGTGTATAAGTAGCACTGAATAAATCAAAGTTCATCTAATTTCCGCACGAGAAAAAAAACTGTATCATATGTGATGTATTCCATGTTATTAAACATTTATTCAAAAATTTATTCATATCAGAACCTTCGTATAGAAGTTCTGTACCAAAAACTGTGTGTACCTAATTTTGGTACAAAAAGGCCGCTGGCAGCCATCTTAAATTTCAGACCGCATCCCAAAACACTCATTCTCATCCCAAGGTGATAACAAAGGTACCCAAGAAGTTTCGTGAAGATAGGTTCATAAATAGAGCCTCTAGCCTGAACCGTATTAACATGTGCGCTCACTGTGTATAAGTAGCACTGAATAAATCAAAGTTCATCTAATTTGCATAATTTCTGCACGAGACAAAAACCCGTATTATATGTGATGTATTCCTTTTTACTAAACATACATTCAAAAATTTATTCAAATCAGAACCAGACATTTTAACCTCCAGAATAATTTTTCAGGGAACCTGAGGGTGATTTTCAGGGAAATGGTATGGATTTCAGGGAAAAGTCCACGCGGGGACAAAACAGAAGATAAAACTAAACTTGCAAATTTTCAGCTCATAGACCACCATTAATACCAGCTTATATCCAGATATTTAGTTGTCAATTATGCTGATGCATATATGCTGTTAAAACATCATAAAATAATTGTTGATTTGCCCCCCCATCCCCCCCCAACATCTTCTTCATCCCCCCCCACCACCACCACCACCCAGAGCACACCACCTGTGGTTTGCTTTTATCAAAGTCTGCTCAGATAATAATTTCCAAAGTCTAGAGATGTTAACAGGAAAAGATGTCCTAATGTTCAGTTACTTCAAGAATATTTGTACTTGGAAAGTATTTTTATCAAAATCCTTCATGCATGTGTGGACGTTTGTGCCCTAAACAAAACTTTTCTTTTCATCATTGAAGTATTTGGGTTTTTTTTAATTCCATTTGAAATTTTCTGGGTACAGACAGCCAACAACAATTAACAGCTCTGCTGTCAGCACAATGGCATACATGTATTGTTAGAAAATAAGACCAATGTGTATAAATCTGCAGTCATAATTTTTCGGCATCCTAGCCACTTTAACCTATTTTTAGCTCAACTTTGACGAAGTCAAATTTGAGCTATTGTCATGGCCCATCGTCCGTCTGTCCGTCCGTCCATCCGTCCATCTGTCCGTACGTCAACAATTGGCTATGGCTCAGGCTAGAGGTCGTATTTATGAACCGATCTTTACGAAACTTCTTGTGTACCTTTGTTATGACCCTGGGACGGGAACGAGTGTTTTTGGGTGTGGTCCAAAATTCAAGATGGCTGCCAGTGGCCATTTTGTACCGATGATGCAAAAATCAGTTTTTTGTACAGAACTTCTGTATGAAAGTTCTGATTTGAATAAAGTTTTGTATAAATGTATAGTACAATGGGATACATCACATATAATACGGGTTTTTTTCTCGTGCGTAAATTATGCAAATTAGACTGACTTTGATTTATTTAGTGTTACTTTCAGAGCTGTAAGTGCCAAGCTGCTATGGCTCGGGCTAGAGGCCGTATTTATGAACCAATCTTTACGAAACTTCTTGGGTACCTTTGTTATGACCGTGGGACGAGAACGAGTGTTTTTGGGTGCAGTCCCAAATTCCAGATGGCTGCCAGCAGCCATTTTGTACCGACGATGCTGAAATCTGTTTTTTGTACAGAACTTCCATATGAAAGCTCTGATTTGAATAATTTTTCGTATGAATGTTTAGTACCATGGAATACATTACATATATTACAGGTTTTTTTCTAGTGCGTAAATTATGCAAATTAGGCTAACTTTGATTTATTTAGTGTTACTTTCAGCACTGTGAGTGCAAATCCCAATACGGCTCGGGCTAGAGGCCGTATTTATGAACCGATCTTCACGAAACTTCTTGGGTACCTTTGTTATCACTGTGGGACGAGAAGGAGTGTTTTTGGGTCCAGTCTGAAATTCAAGATGGCCGCTAGCAGCCATTTTGTTCAAAATTAAGTGCAATCAGATTTTTGCGCAGAACTTCCAAATGAAAGATCTGATTTGAATAAATTTTTGTATGAATGTTTAGTACCATGGGATACATTACATATAATACAGAGTTTTTCTCGTGAATAAATTATGCAAATTAGGGGTCCGGGTGGGACTTAGAAAATTTTGGACCAAAATCCGGAAATTAGTTTTTGGGTTTTTTATGCGTTTTGGTCAATTTTAAGACAAAAAAAAAAAAAATTTTTTTACACTGAAAATTTGGGGTCCGGGTGGGACTTAGAAAATTTTGGACCAAAATACGGAAATTAGTTTTTTGTGTTTTGATGCATTTTGGTCAATTTTAAGAAGAAGAAGAAAAAATTTTAGTCTGAAAATATTTTGTTTGGGACTGAAAATTTCCACACAAAAATAATAATCTACAATGATTGGTCTTAATCTGTAGTCCATTACAGTCACCTTGTAATTCTTTTATTATTGTTGACTGGGCCAAAACAAATACTAATTCCTGTCATATTCATTATTCAGTTGTCTTGGTCACAGCAAGTACTAATTCCTGTCATATCCAAGTTGAGCTACAGAGTCATTGACTCTTTCATTAAACTGTATAATAGTTGAGGTCAAGGTGTTGTTTACATTTTGATTGTGTTTGGAAAAGGGATGAGAATTAAAGCCATTCTATAAACAAATAAATATATATTATTTAATCCCTTTTCATATATTTTATTTACCCAAAAACTGCCTTGAAATGAAGGTGGAGTTTTCAATTTTTGTTAAATTAAGTCACCTATTTTCACTTCGACTCTCGTACATTGACCACGAATCTCTGATTGCGAAGAAAATACAGAAATAAACATGAACACAGCTGAAATATATATCATAAAATACCCTTTCCTTAAATAAATTTAACTAAAATCCTTATTTTACTACTTCGTGAGTTTTTACCAGAGTTTGAAATGCATGTGATTGGACACCGAACGTTTTACGTAAGTTACAACGGGAAAGAAATATTCGACTGTTGTTTTCCGAGATTTTTGGTCCAAAACTGATTCCCGTCCAGGAGTCTGGGAACTACACTGAAATTTCGGGATTTTCCCGGGCATTACAAGAGAGTTAACATGTCTGATCAGAACCTTCATATAGAAGTTCTGTACAAAAAACTGAATGCACTAATTTTGGTACAAAATGATGGCCATCTTGAATTTTGGACCGCACCCAAAAACACTCGTTCTTGTCCCACGGTGATAACAAAGGTACCCAAGACGTTTTGTAAAGATCGGTTCATAAATACGGCCTCTAGCCTGAGACATATAGAAGTTGTGTACAAAAAACCGATTGGACCTAATTTCGGTACAAAATGGCTGCTGGCAGCCATCTTGAATTTTGGACCGCACCCAAAAACACTTGTTCTCATCCCAAGGTGATAACAAAGGTACCCAAGAAGTTTCGTGAAGATCGGTTCATAAATACAGCCCCTAGCCCGAGCCATATTGACATGTGTACTTACTGTGTATAAGGAGCACTGAATAAATCAAAGTTCATCTAATTTGCATAATTTCTGCACAAGAAAAAAACTGTATTATATGTGATGTATTCCATGTTACTAAACATTCAGACAAAAATTTATTCGAATCAGAACTTTCATACAGAAAACTGATTGCACTAACTAAGGTACAAAATGGCTCCAGGTGGCCATCTTGAATTTCAGACCGCACCCCCAAAACACTCGCTCCCATCCCACAGTGATAACAAAGGTACCCAAGAAGTTTCATAAAGATTGGTTCATAAATACAGCCTCTAGCCCCGAGCCGTATTGGCATTTGCCCTTACAGTGCTGAAAGTAACACTAAATAAATCAAAGTTAGTCTAATTTGCATAATTTACGCACAAGAAAAAAACCTGTATTATATGTGATGTATCCCATGGTACTAAACATTCATACAAAAAATTATTCAAATCAGCGCTTTCATATGGAAGTTCTGCGCAAAAATCTGATTGCACCTAATTTTGTACAAAGTGGCTGCCAGCGGCCATCTTGAAATTCAGACTGGACCCAAAAACACTTGTTCTCATCCCACGGTGATAACAAAGGTACCCAAGAAGTTTCATAAAGATCGATTCATAAATACGGCCTCTAGCCAAAGCCGTATAGGCATTTGCCCTTACAGTGCTGAAAGTAACACTAAATAAATCAAAGTTAGTCTAATTTGCATAATTTACGCACGAGAAAAAAACCTGTATTATATGTGATGTATCCCATGGTACTAAACATTCATACAAAAATTATTCAAATTAGAGCTTTCATATGGAAGTTCTGCGCAAAAATCTGATTGCACCTAATTTTGTACAAAATGGCTGCCAGTGGCCATTTTGAATTTCGGACCGGACCCCAAAACACTCGTTCTCGTCCCACGGTGATAGCAAAGGTACACAAGAAGTTTTGTAAAGATCGGTTCATAAATACAGCCTCTAGCCTAAGCTGTACTGAATTGCTGACAGACAGACGACTGGCCATGGCATAAGGTCAAATTTGACTTACGTCAAAGTTGAGCTAAAAATGTTAACCATGCTCTCTTATAGAATTTGGTGAAGATTGGGCCATTCGTCAAACCTGTGAGATTCTGGACTAGCCATGAGTCTGTGTATTTTGAGGGAGATTGCCCCATGAAGCCACAATAAAATTCTGGGCCCATCAAAACCACAAATATTTTTACTGGGGCTTTTCATATCGAGAACCATACGTTTAAATTCAAGTAGCATCTGATCCAGTGGCAGGAATTAAATTTCAACGGGAATCAAGAATTTGATTCTCATAACAATTCTCGCAAATTACTTGACATCCAGTGGCGATAAATAGCAGGATTCTTATTTGGATTCTCACAAAACTGAATTGATTTTTGGCCCTGCAGTGGTTCAAGATTAATTTGGGTGTTTTTTTTTATTGGCCATAGTGTTAAAACATCCAAGTAACTACAAATGATGCCAGGGGCTTGATTTGAATAAACCTATAGCTTATCTTGCGAAAGATGAGTGCCTCCTGCGATGATGATGCAAGGAAGAAGTTTTATTTCCGAAAAGAATGAACTAATGCAGCACAGCATTGGCTGAAGCTGTACATCATCCTGTGAACTGTTATGAAAGATATCTTTAGTTATAGTCAAAACCAATATAACTCTTAACCCTCTGCACTCAACTTTCAAAATGACAAGGTTTTCAGCAGCAAATATTTCCCATAATGTAGTTTGATAATCAACCAAATATACCTTGTTTGACAGAACTCTGTCAAACAAGATATAATTGGTTAAATTATTAGTTAAACAGGAGAAAAACAGAGTTGTTGGTGAAAATTCTGTTGCACTACCAGAGTACGAGGGGTTAAAGACCTTATTCCAGCGTTTATCACTTTTATTGCAATAGAACAGGTGTTCTGAAGTTAAATTTTAAGAACTTTAGCAGATGTTACTAGGCAATCAAGACTTGCCTTCAGACAATGGCAAAACCACAGGATGTAGACTGTCAAAGTGTAACAAAAATGTATAACAGTCTCCAGGCCTTTAAGGGTTAAAGTTTATAGCCACTGTGACTTCACGTATAATTTTGCGTTACATCACCAAAATGAATAGGGTTCTTCCTACCCTCACATCCAACCTACATATCAAGACTAAGATAGCGTTAGCAATGAAACAGAAACCAAAATAGATTTTAGTCATGGAAAGTACAACAATTACCAGTTTAAGGTCACTATGACCTTGGACTCGGGCAAAAGGTCCTCAAAATGGATATGTTTTCTTCCTCCCATCATGCCCTACCTGAAAATTAAGTGAGCTCCAAATTGGTAAAAAAATATATTTTCTTAAGAAACTTTAAACCAATTTCAAGTTCAAGGTCACACAGTGACCTTGATCTTTGGTACATCAACCCCTAAATAACTATGGTTCTTTCTCTCACCATATCCACCCAACTAATGAAGTTAAGTTCCAATCAGTCAAGATTTAAATGGAACGCAAACAAACAGCATTCACAAACATACAAAGCCATAGCTATTTTGCCTTTTGGGGAGGGGTGTGGGTGGGTGGGGGGGGGGGGGCAATGGGGTTTAATGACACTTTTCACAATCCACAAACCCAGGTCAAATCATGTCAGAGAAGGAGGTAACAGAAACAAAGTGAGGTGGAGATCAACAAACACTAACCAACCATACAGAGACAAGAACAATACTCACTTCTTTCTTAACTAAATTTTAACTTGAGTGAAAGAAAATGTCTTTGACAACATGCACATCTGCATCACTCAGGAAAACAATTAACAGAAAGGAACAGCTGCTCATCTTGGGAGGAGGTCTGAACCTAAATTTTTATTTGCAATAAGTATCCTTGGGCTTTTAGCAACTGACCAAGACAACAATCCTACACATTTCCTTCTTAAAGCAACCTGTGCATGAAGTATGGGTTTTGTATATTGACATGAAGAAAATATCAGAAAATATTAGAAAAGTCAAATTTGAGACCTTTTCACATACAAAATTGGACAACTTTTACATTTTGCCCTTTTAAATGATGACATAAACACTGGAATAAGGAAAAACAGCATTGCTCATATAGTGCATTTAGTTTGGGAAAGAAAATAAACAAAATATCAACAAACTATAACTCAACTGATTTTCAATCTAAATCTAATCTAAACATTATAACGCAGGGAGTCCACAATAGGGGCAGGTGATCCCTTTTTGGGGGACACTTTCTCCCAGACCCTCAATATTTTCTGTTAATAAATAACTAAAGAAGTAAAGAACGTATGTTACATCATTACAGAAATGTTACAAACTTCAGATACAGCTAAACACAGTATCCTTGTGGTTGTGTCAGCATTGAACTGAACCGAACTAATAATTCAATACCGAAACTGTCTGAATTTTCTAATTTTCCTACATTTGCTATTTATAAGGCCCTGTCGAGGCTTGAGGTTCATTTTCATGAAAGAAGTGACTGATTTCCTTTTCAGTTTTGAAATCCCACTAGACTACATCCTGCACAAGTCCAGTTGCTTAGCAGGTATTTCTAGTCAAGTCTTGGCTGCCTGTTTAGGCAGCCAAGACCTGACTAAAAATCACAGTCCAGGTGATTTGTCTATTGTCAGTAGGACTTCCTAAAGATGGCATGGTCAGGGCATATGCTCTGTGACTGAAAAGCCTGAAATAGTTCTTTAAATGTTAAGGTGCGTTTAGAATGAGTCACAAAATTACTGTAGATATGATTTGTGTTCATAAAAGAATATCACTGTTGAGCTCATTGGCAGTGGCATTTATAGCGTTGTGATAGAGTGATACAATAACTTATTGTTTATTCCTGATATGAATTCCCTTTTGGTACTTTCAGCAAATTTCAGTCCAAGACAGATACTGAATACGGAACAGATACTAAGGTATACCCCCTAAAATTACCGAAACCGATACCGATCTTATAATTCCAATACTGCCCATCTCTAAACAAAATCTTTCAGAAGGATTCTGACTTGTGATTGTTTTCTTAGAATGCATGTAACATACATTTGATACATGTACAGAAGCAAAACATGAGTATGAAAGTGGCATGTCATATAACACAAAAACTGTGGAATGATAGTCATATAACAGTATATATATTTTCATGTTCCTTGTGCATCTGACCATTGCAACATTAATTACCACAGTAACATTCACATTTAGGGGAATAAATGGGCTTTTTATACTATAGATAATATACAATATTAACATTGCAATTATCCTGCTAACAACTTTTTCAACTGGCTTCGTTGGTAACTGGTTTTTAACCCCATATCTGATCGGCCATTTCAGCACTAAACTTTTCCTCCAAAGCTCCATAAAAAGGAACCCAACATTTTATCCCGAGCAGAAACACTGTATAACAACACACTGAAATACTAAAATTAATTGGAATTCACTGATGTTTATTTAAGTTATTGAGCTAACCTGCTAAAATCACCCAAAAATAATAAATATTAAAAGGCTCTAACTCAAGTCAGAAAGATATGATGGAATTTGTTTTCAAATTCATTCAGATATTATATTTTCAGACCCATATATAAGAGTGGCTAGTGGATCTGAAGAAGAGAAATTTTAAAGAAATTTCTTCATATTGCACTAAGTTAAAATTTGGGCTACCATGGCGAGCCCAAATATTAACCTATGGATCCGATTCAAACACACTTGAATCCGACCCCCCCCCCCCCCCCTAGAGATGTTGTATACCAAGCCAAATACGAAAGCATTCTGACTAGTGGATCTGAAGAAGAAGATTTTTAAGAAATTCCCTCATATTGTATTAAGTTAAATTTCAGGTTCCCATATGGAGCCCAAATATTAACCCAGGCACTCGAATTGAACAAACTTGAATCTGACCCCCTAGAGATGTTGCATACAAAATAGGAAAGCATTCTGACTGTTGGATCTGAAGAAGATTTTTTAAAATTATCTGCCATATTGAACAAATTTAAAATTTGGGCCCAAATATTAACCTAGGGACTTGTTTTGAACAACCTTGAATCTGACCCTCATAACAATGATGAATGCCAAACATTAAAAGATTCTGACTGGTGGTTCTGAAGAAGAAGATTTTTAAAGAATATTCCCCATATTACCATGTTAAAAATTTGGGCTCCTGTATTGAGCCCAAATATGAATCAATGGTCTTTATTTTAACAAACTTGTATCTGACCCCCCTATGAATGCTGTACACCGAATATCAAAAGATTCTGATGATTGGTTCTGGGGAAAAGATTTTTTAAAATGTTTGCAAATATGCCCATTACAGAACACCCTAACATAACCGATGGCAATTTTTTTACCATTCAATTGTACTGGTCCTAAGGATACTTCATACCAAATAACAGCTCTCTGTTCCTCGTGGTTTGGGAAATATGGGCGTTTGAAAATATTTCTATTTTTAGCTCCCAGGGTTCCCATGGGGATGCAGAAATTTTTTATTTACATGAGTCAAGTACTTATGACCCAATAATACCACATACCAAATTTGATTCAAACCAGACCATCGGTTCAGAAAAAAGAAATTTAGAGCAGGGCCAAAAATCTTACCTCTCCCATAACAAAGCAAAGTATTGCTTCACGAACTTCGTTTGAACAAACTTTATTCTACACCTCAAAAGGAAGCTCCATAGCAAATATCAAGTCATTGTACTTACTGGTTCATAAGAAGATTTTAAAAATATTTTGGAGCATTTTTCCCCACTCCCTCCCTATGGGGCTTGGCATGCTGAGCTGAACAAAAATGCAATGCCCCTTTGGGACCATCACTCAAACAAACTTTCACTTGAATTGGCCCAGTGGCTTCGGAGGAGAAGACCAAAACATGGTGTTGATGGATGACGGACAGATGGATGGATAGACGGGTGACGGACGGAGAGCGATGAGATTAGCTCAGCTTGACTTTGTCAAGATGAGCTAAAAATCACGATAAATTAGACATTTTAAAGTCCAAAACAATTTTTCAGGGAAAGTTAAAAAATTTATAGTAATTTATATATTTTTTATACTTACCAATGACCCAGACTTAGCTGGTGCTAACTCTAACAAAACCAGGGCCAAACACAAATTTTGCCCCCCAATCCCCAAAATTTGCATCCAAAACAAAAAGAAATCATGTCCTAAAGGACCTCCATACAACGCCTCTACTGCGCATGCGCAGTGACGCAGACGTCCCGAAATTGGCGCCAATTATCATTCTTACTGGCAGTGCCTGGTCAGCGCTATGTACTCAGCGGGGAGGCAAGAGTTCCCAACTCCAGGGAGGGCCATCCCCGTCTGGGTCATTGGTAAGTATAAAAAATATATAAATTACTATAAATTTTTTAACATTTTTATACTGTACCAATGACCCAGACTTAGCTGAATAGTAAACAGGCTGGAGGGCCTAGGACATAGAGGAAAATCCAATAAGCTCAACTATATAGTAAAGAGGTAACCCCTTAAGGAGAAAAGGAGTATTAGGCTTTACATGTATCTTTCTTATTTAATATTAAATTAGAAAGATACACTACCCTTAATAATTGAGCACAATAACATTCATGTTCTCTATTAACATCCAGTATAACCGTTATACTAATTATTTTTAAAGCAAGCCAATAAATAAAGTAGTCCAGAGAATTGAGACTCTTTTTATAGTCATTTAAAAGTGTCCGAGTATTGTATATTAAAGCCCGTTTGACACTTGACATATACAAATGCTTCACACCGAGCTACACTTTAAAAATAAGACATGAATGAATTTAAACATTAATATTACACTTTAAAACCATCCCGGAAGCGACTCAGAAATACTGACTTGGAGGAGGCATTCCCTTGCTTTTCACTATAAAGCAGGTGACCTAAGGGAACACCCGCCCCCCCCCCCCCCCTTCCCCTTGCCCTGGGTCAAATAGCCCAGAGCGAAGAGGGCAGCCGGACAGAGTCACTGCCGGAACAGAAAGCCTGCATAACTATAGTTGCAACTGTTTAGTGGACGACATTCTGAGCAACAGATAACGGACCTAAACAATGCAGGTCTCCAGAAATGGACTCAATATTTCTGAGATAAAAATTCGTAAATGTGGATGGCTGAGACCAATAAGCAGCCTTCATTAAATCTGTAATAGCAACACTATTAGCATAAGCCCAGGAAGTAGAAAGAGCTCTTACTTCATGAGCAGAAATCTTAAGCACAGACTGCTGAGAAGAAGATAAATCTTCATAAGCAGTACGGATAGTTAACTGAATCCATCTAGCAATAGAATGGACTGAAATATCCTTTCTATTAGGCATCAAAGACAGAAAGAAACGTTTCCGTCCCTTTCTGATAAACTGAGATCTCTGTTTATAGATACGTAATGCTCTAACAGGACAGAGTAAAGGCCTACGCCCGTCTGAAAACGGAAGAGCCTTAATAACAATAGGTTCCGGATATTTATTAGGAGCCTGATTCTTAGCTAAAAAACCCACATTAGTAGTGAAGGTGATAGTGTTCCCAACACTACGATAATGAGAATCATCCACCGATAGTGCATGAAGCTCACTGACTCTTCTAGCAGAAGAGAAAGCTAAGAGAAAAGCTGTCTTATAAGATAAGAATTTGAAATCTACTGTCCCAAGATGTTCAAATGGCTTTTCCTTCAATTTAAGAAGAACCCAAGCTAAATTCCACTTAGGAATTAATCTAAGAGTTCTGGGTCTATTTATCGAAAAGTTTCTAACCAACTTCGATAAAGAGACATTAGATCCAATTTGTAAACTATCATGATGTGCATAGGTATCAGATAACATAGATCTATAACCCTTTATAGTAACAGGCTGCAGTTTGATTTCGTCAAACAAGTATACTAGAAAGTTTGCAATGTCTGGTATAGAGGGATCGAATATATCTACAGAATGATCCCTACACCAACGACGAAAAACCTTCCACTTAGCCGCATAGTTTAGCGAAGAGGAGGTCCTCCTACAGTTAGAAATCGCGTCCACTGCTCGTCCTGTAAAGTGCTTGCTATGCAAGAAGGACCGCACAACGGAAAAACGTGAAGGTTGAGACCTTGCGGGTTGTGATGGAGTTGGCGCGATTTCCCTGCGAAAGAAGATCCTCCCGTGGAGGAAGCTTCCGCGGTAGGTCCCACAACAGACACCTGAGTAGATTTATCCACGGTCTCTGTGGCGACAGAGATGCTACCAACAGAATCTTGCATTGAGATTGTTTTATCTTTAGCAATACTTGTTGAATTAACGGCGCTGGAGGATACGCATATCCTATCATTCCGTCCCAAGGGATCGACAGAGCGTCTACTGCAAATGCTCTTGGATCCGGACACGGAGACACATACGTCTGCAACTGATTGTTAAGATGTGTCGCAAATAAGTCTATCATTGGCCGTTCCCATTGGTAGCAAATCTGATTGAATACTTGTTTGTTGAGAGTCCACTCCGACGGCAACAAGCGACCCTTTCGTGAAAGGGAGTCTGCTAGCACATTCAGACGACCCGGTATGTGACGGACCGAAAGAAGAACGTGATGTTCTAACGCAAACAGAAGGATTCTTTCCGTTAGATTAAACAACGGAACTGAATGAGTGCCTCCCTGATTCCGTATATACGCCACTACTGTCGTATTGTCGGATAGGATTTGGACATGAGCATCGTGAATAATGTCCATCCAGTGACGTAACGCAAGCCAAATTGACATCATTTCCTTGATGTTTATGTGCTTGCACAGGAATTGCGGATCCCAAAGACCCTGGCATCTCGAATCCGTTGGGATTAATGATGCACCCCAACCTGTTTGACTGGCATCCGTCATAACGGTAAAACTCGGATCCGGCAACTGCAGCGGAACTCCTTGAGTTAACCACTGAATGTTTGCCCAAGTCTGAATCTCTTGTTTCACTTGATCTGACAAGAGAACGTCTACAACGAGCGAATGAATTTTCACACTCCAATTCTGAGTCAGGAAAATTTGAAGAGGACGTGTGCGTAACCGCCCCATCGGAATGAGATCCGCGGCGGCTCCGCGCAGACCTATCAGTCTCATAAATTCTCTCGCCGTGACTTTGTCTGCGTGCAGACAATAGCGAGCGTAACAACTGACTAATTTCGCTCTGGTTAACGGCAGACGAACGAGATTGTTGTGCGTCTCGAAGCTCATTCCCAGATGAGTGAATGACTTGGACGGCACCAGATCCGACTTCTCCTCGTTTACTATAAAACCGAGACGTCGGAGCAATAGAAGAAGATTCTGAACATCGTTCTGAAGCGTTAACTCGTTGTCGTACCTCTGAAGAATGTCGTCCAGGTAGGCCGACGTTACCGCAGACGAATGAGCTCGGAAGTAGATCATTACCGAGTTCATTACCCGAGTGAAAGCCCAGGGTGCTAGATTCAAACCGAAGCACATCGCCCGGAATTGATACACCACTCCTAGGACTGCGAAGCGTAGATACTTTCGGAATGTCGGATGTACCATGACGTGAAAGTACGCATCTTTGAGATCTATGCTCGTTGCATAATCGTTCACCCGAATACTCGCTCTGACCGATCGAATCGTCTCCATATAAAACTTCGGAGCGACGATCAGCTTGTTTATCCAGCTCAAATCTGTGACTGGACGGAACGAGCCGTCTGGTTTCGGAACCAGAAACAGATGGCTGTAGAATCCCGGAGATTCCTGGTTTTCTACGACCTCTACCGCGTTCTTCATTAAAAGAGACTGCACCTCTGATAACAGAGCGTCTCTTTTCTGCGGATTTGACGGAAGATGAGTCCACTTTGGACTTCGAGTTAATGGAGGCTTTCGTTTGAAGGATATCTTTAGACCTTCCGAAGTCACTCCTCTCACCCAAGGGTCGTCCGTAATCGACGCCCATTCTTGTGAAAAGCTCGACAACCTTCCGCCAACCGGTACGCGATAGAGGTTTAAGCCATCACCTCCTGGACCTGCGAGGCCTGCGGTAGGAGAAACCACGTCTTCCACGACCCGCACCTCGCCCCGTCGACCTCGGGGCGTCCGACCGATTGTCCCAGCCTGAAGGACGTCCTGAACGAGAGTCGCTATCCTGACGGTCTCTCGAATAAGACCAAGAGGACGCACCGGAGCCTCTATAGGAACCTCTCTTAGGAGCAGATTTGAACAACAGAGAATCCTTAGCTTTCTTTGTAATTTTATCATAAATAGCGGAAAGCTTGCCGTCAAAGAGAAGTTCTCCTGAGACCGAAGCGACTCTAAGAGAGTTCTTCACCTTAGAATCCACTAGTGTGGATGTAGCTAGGGCTGCGTCACGTCTAACCAACTCCAGATTTGCCACTGAAAGGGCGGAGTTACACGTGGAATAAGCTACTGCCCTTGAAAGAAGTCTTAAAGAGGATTGTATATCCTGAAACTCTTTCCCCTGAAGGTGCAGTGATAACGCCTTAGTAAGGTGATCTGCGTAAGATAAGGCATCTAAATTGGCTCTGTTAGACGCAATAGCTGTTTCCAACACCGCGGTTGGAATAGAAGCTGACGACGGTAATGATAGCTCTAAGTCTTCCGCCTCGTCGTCCATGCGCAGAGGAACTCTCGGTATACCCTGTCCTGCCGTATCGAATTTATTCCTTGCATTAATGAAAGGCAGGTTGAGAGTATTAGCGGACAAGAAACCTGCTTTCCCCGTCCTGGAAGCAAGTTTAAATATAGCGTCGTTCAATAATTCAAATGTTCTTGCAACATTATTGGACTGCGACGGAAACTCGGGAGCGATGTCCCTGAACTGCTCAAAAAATTCAGAGTCCAATGACGCTATAATTCTCTTGTCCGGAAGCGCAGCAGTCTGGCCCGACGGAACAACTTGAGGGAGAAAGTGCCGGATGAAGTCCACGGCAGCTTTATGTTGTTCCGAAAGGGATAGCTCCAAGTCATCCGTATCCCTTTCACCATCCGGTCGGACCTCCCCCGATGCTTCGGTGGAGCGTACCGACCCAGCGCCGTCGGATAATTCTCGATCCGACACCGTTTCTGTCGGCTGCTGGGATGCTGCGATAAGCTGTGCTATCTGCACAAGAATGTCCGGCATCGAGACCTGCGGAGGCGCAGTCTTTCGCTGCTTCGCCGAGGGCAGCTCCGCATCAGATGGCTCCCGCATACTTTTCCTATGCGAACGTCCGGAGTCCATCGGTCTCGAATCCCTGGCTGCCGGATGGTGTGACCTGGTCGCCGAAGAATCCTTGATCGGCGAAGCTGGTAATATATCGGCGGTCACGCAGCCAAGGTGCGGTCGTGTGCGCTGACGAGAAGAGGAAGCCTTAACAGTCTCTGCGGACTGCTTATACAACGGAGCGTCCCGAGCGACGGACGTATGCTCCGCTAAAGACACATTTTGTACCACAACATCTGGTCCCAGATGTTGTTGTACGAGAGAGGGGCCTCTCTCGCTCGCGGCCCGGCTGGACCTGGACGAGCTAGGAACCGGAATCAAAGGCTTCCTCCGTTCTCGCTTACTATCCGCCGTCACTGGGTGTGCATCTATTATGTTTATAGTGCTCGCATCACCCAAAATTTCCTCTTGGACCGCATCGGACGAACCCGGCTGCCGAACCATTCGGTGAATGGACGCTACACCGGGCGAGCTAGCGGACGACATTTGTCTAATCTCCATGAGCACTTTTGCCGCTAGCTCTGAATTCATTTGTGACGACGGACGCACACTTGAAGAAGATAACATGGAAACATCACCCTGTTCTGGTTCCTCTGAAATAGAAACTGAGAGAGTAGAGTGACCTTGCGGAGAAAGAGCCGGCATCGCTCTTTCTCCAGAAACAACATATCGTGACACACGTTTCCAATGTTTCTCATCCCAATGTTCACATATAGGACAGGGATTAATGCGAGAACACTGACTACAATTAATACAATGATCATGAAAGTCAGAGGAAGATTTCTTCCTATTACAATTTGAACAACGTCCCTTCATTGTGAAAGAACAACAATAAGTCCTAGTTACTCGCAAAAACCCCTGACACAAAGATACATAATAACATGATCCATTAATAAATGAAAAAACAATTGCAAAACAAAATAATTTTGAAAAAATATTTTTTCAGCGAAGCCCAAGTTGCTGAAAAGTAACGTTGAGCCCCGATGGATCCGATGGCAAAGTGTGGTCAAAAATTTTAAATTTATATTAAATAATTAATGAGACACTTTCGGATAATATAAATGTATCTTATAGTGAGTTAAACTACAGCAAAGGCAAACAGCCCCCCTCAAAAAAGGCTGTTGCCAATGAAAACAAACAGTGTAAAAACACCAGAAAACATGACTCCAGGCACTGAAAAAACTGGCCCGGAATCAGTCATCAATTACACTCTATCTGATGCAAAACAGAGACTCCCAGGGGAGAATCTGTAGAACATCAGATGGAAGATGCAGAACACAAACGTTATACACCCATGGGTGAAAACGTAACTATGGGGAAAATAACAGAAAACATTCTGTAACCAAGCAACTCTCCCAGGAAATTTTAGAAATGAAACTTCTCAAAAATAAGCCAAAAGCATGGGAGAATTGCAAGGGGGGACTTTAGAAGGCTAGGGGAGAGGAAACACTGAATAAGCAGTGCAACAATTAGCAAGAATGACAACAAGAGGCCCATGCCTCGAAAATAGGCAACTTAACATAATTTCATCAAAAAATTTTAAGTACAGCCCTGATTATTTTTTGTCACTTCTTTTTCCTCTCCTCCTTCTATCCTCCTTAGAATCACATTTTCTCCAAAAATTACGTGTCTGGCATCCTTTAAACTGAGATTTACAAGCACAAAGATCAGTGAGATGTTGACTGATGAAGGGCCAAACAGAGAATGATAATTGGCGCCAATTTCGGGACGTCTGCGTCACTGCGCATGCGCAGTAGAGGCGTTGTATGGAGGTCCTTTAGGACATGATTTCTTTTTGTTTTGGATGCAAATTTTGGGGATTGGGGGGCAAAATTTGTGTTTGGCCCTGGTTTTGTTAGAGTTAGCACCAGCTAAGTCTGGGTCATTGGTACAGTATAAAAATATGAGGTTGATTTTCAGGGAAATGGCATGGATTTCAGGGAGAAGTTTATGTGACAGAAAATGCTGTATGAAACAAGTCGACTACCACTAAATCACCCTCAATGAGAGGACTTATCTCTGCAGTAGATGCTGCAAAAATGCAGCTCAAATATGTTGTATTACCAACTAAAAATATGGTCAAAACATATAAGTGTAGCGGTCGAGGTATAAAGGCCATTTACCAACCAGCCTGGTTGGTCCAGATCTCTTAGTCTCGTGGTAAATCGGCCGCTTTGTGTGCTAGAGGTCGACAGTTCGAACCCCGGCTCGTGCACTTATCTCTCCTCCTGTTACATTTGGGGGCCCATCCGATCCTCAGCAGTAGGTGGCACTGCAGGTGTTACGACCGCTCTGAGGGAGGAACCTGGGTAAGATTCACATGTGGTTAATCTCAAAAGAAGGGGAGAGTAGTGTAGCAGTCAGGGTATAAAGGCCATTTACCAACCAGCCTGGTTGGTCCGGATCTCTTAGTCTCGTGGTAAATCAGTCGCTTTGTGTGCTAGAGGTCGACGGTTCGAACCCCGGCTCCCGCACTTATCTCTCTTCCTGTTACATAAGTATAAATTTTCATTTTGGAGTTATAGTACTGCTCATCTTGGCTGGTTTTGTATCCTGTCTAATGGCTTATTTGAAGTGTATTCTACTCACAAACATTGGAATAAGCCTTTTTCGAAACTGCCATCTTGGCTTTTAATCTATGCAAGGTCAGAGGTTGCGAGGTGTAAACATTTCAAGAAAACACGTAAGCAATAGGAGAAGAGAGCTGGTGAAGTGCTTCGGACCCCATTTCATTCATTTGAGCAAATTCAAAGAACATTTATCCAAGGTTACCATTTGATTAAGGCAATGGCAACATTGTATGAAAACTTTCATTATTTTGAATTGAGATTTTATCGACTTAAATGGTGTTTGAGTGCATGCTGTGTCATGACTCTGAGGGCATTAGCACTGTTTGACAACTTTCGGGGATTTCCCAAGCTGAGAAACCTCATGCAATGAGTTTTTCCTTATTACCACTCAAAACAAGTCCTCGCCTCCGTAAAAACATATTTTTTAAACCTGTCATATCTCACCATTTAAAGTCATCTAAGGTTGCCCCTTCAGTTAATGCAAATGATGACATCAGTTCTATGAATTTAAACTTGATATTTCACAAATCTAGTGGATTTAGCTGACACAGAACTCAACGAGCCAAAAATAGAAATCGTTTTATTTACACCCCACGACCTGTGACCTAGCACAGATTAAAAGCTAAGATGGCAGTTTCGAAAAAGGCTTATCACAACAGTAATCAAGTTTCTCCAAATCCCCCACCCCAATAAATCAAAGGAACTTTCCTTGTATCTATCAGAATTCAAAGTTAAAACTGGCAGTGCCCATCAATTGAACTGTGATTTACGTTCTCTTGTCAATGTTTAAACACTGTGCTGTAGTTGTAAAACAAAACTTGTGCACCCTTATTCAAATGCAGGAAAAATATAAATGAGCACTATTAAAGAGGAATCACTGTTGAAAAAACCCTTTTTTTACAAACCAAACATCTGAAGTGGTTGGTGATCACCACAATGAAAACAGCTGCATGAGACAAATTTTGTACACTTTAATAATGAAAGGTACAAACATCTTTTGCTTTTAATAATGAATTTTACGACCATTTTAATGATTATCAAACAGGGTAATGCCAAGACTAAAAATCTTTTGAATCTTATCGCAAATCAACACTCGAATCATTTCAAAACTGCCAAATGTTTCGTCTGATATTTTCTGGGATAATTGGCCCAAGGAGATCTTTTTCTGGGACACCAGGAACAAGGTTAAATGTCTGTGATTAATTGACAAACAAAGGACCAATATTCTGGTGGAAAGAAACAGACAGAACTTTGTTTTTGAACTCAATCAAAAACTCAAATGCCCCAAATTGTTGGAATCCACTGATGTTTGTTGGCATATTCGTGTTAAAAATTATGAAAACTGAATAAACTATGGGCCATAACCCAAGTAAGAAAAATCGGATGGATTTGGTTTCGGACTCAATCAATATATTATAGCAGGGGACTCCAAAAAATATTGAAATCCATTGTTATCTGAGTTACCACACTAATAAACTGAAAAACTAACAATAAATCAGCAAGCCGAGGGCCATAATAATTTAATCTGACAAAAGTGGTTTCAAATTTCATTAAGATATAACAATAAACTCAGCATACCAAAAACTGTTTCAATTTATTCATGTTTGTGCAAATAAGAAAAAAATCAATACTCTTTTAAGGGGCAAAACTTAAGTTAGTAACTAGAGTGATGTCACACATAGAGCCTGACTGTCCCAGCAATGACAATGCTTAAACACAAAATAGCCAGTGCTATTTGTTGTTGACCATTTACCTAACTAATCTGCCATATCAGCACTTCTGATACACCAAAATTGCTATTCAAATTTTATTTTTTCATTTTTCATACTTCATGACCTATTAATGGAACAAACTTGATGAGCTTGTTCCAATAAGGACTAATAAGCAATGGTTAGAAGTTTAATATGAAAAAATTTGATGTTTCAGAAAAATAATTTATACTTTTGGCTTCAACTTGTGTTAGGTAAAGGGTTAAAGATGCAGTGCATAAAACATTCTCTTTCTAAATTCTTCTATTATAATACTACTGAAAAATAATTTTGGTAAAAAGTGACAAGAAAAATGTTCTGCTTTTTTCATCTTTCTGAAAGAAAGTATAAAATTATGTGTTTTCTGAAAATGTCAACAAAATTTGTAGTTAGATCATCAACTGCATAGCTCTGTTGATTAGGAAATATAACTGCAGTCAATATAAGTTGGAATTTTTAACTTAAAATTTGTGGTTTAAATTTTAAAAGACTATACTTCAAATTCGAAGTGCACCTGTGTTTTCTTGTTGAAAAAAAGTAATATTAAATTTAAAAAGAATAGTATTATTAGAGCTGGATTTATTTTCTGGATAACATGGGGAGGAGGGAGGTGTGGACTAATTCCACCCATCTCCCCAAAGGTTTGGGAGACAGCATCAAAGTTCCTCACTCCCATTTCCTCCCCATCTGTATTGCTTTTCGTAAAACAACAGAAGTATGCTGCAGAAGTCATTTCTTTATATTTCAAACCAACCGTGAAGCTCAGGTAATGATAAACAAGAGGTCCCAGGGGGCCTGAGGCGCTCACCTGACATGGTAGCCTAAATATCAACCTAGGAAATTGATTTCAACAAGTTGCATCTGCTCCTCCTAAGAAAAGCTTATACCAAGTATCCAAAGATTCTGACCAGTGGATCTAAAAAAAAAGATTTTTAAAGAATATTTCTCATATTGAACTAAGTTATAATTCGGGCTCCCACAGGGAGCCCATATATGAACCCAGGGACTTGGCTTTAACAAACATAAATCTCAACCCCCTAAGGATCCTGCACACCAAATATGAACACATTCCGACTGCTGGATCTGAAGAAGAAGATTTTTAAAGAAAATTCCTCATTTTGAACTAAGTTACAATTGGAGCTCCCACAGTAAGCGCAAATATGCACCTAGGGACATGGCTTGAACAAACTTGAATCTTACCCCCCTAAGGATGCTGCATAAAAAATATCAAAAGCATTTATCTGCTGGATCTGAAGAAGACTTTTAAAGAAAATTCCTCATTTCGAACTAAGTTGCCATTCAGGCTCCCATAGTGAGCCCAAATATGAACCAAGGGGCTTGGATTGAACAAACTTGAATCTTACCCCCCCTAAAGTTGCTGCATGCCAAATATCAAAACATTCCGACTGCTGAATCTGAAGAAGAAGATTTTTAAAGAAAAATTCCTCATATTGACTAAGTTATAATTTAGGCTCCCACAGGGAGCCCAAATATGGACCCAGGGACTTGGCTTTAACAAACTTGAATCCCCCCTCCCCTACAAGGATGCTACACACCACATATCAAAACATTCCGACTGCTGGATCTGAAGAAGAAGATTTTTTAAGAAAATTCCTCATTTCAAACTAAGTTACAATTCAAGCTCCCACAGTGAGCCCAAATATGGACCTAGGGACATGGCTTGAACAAACTTAAATCTCACCCCCCTAAGGATGCTGCACACCAAATATCAAAACAGACTATCAGACTGCTGGATCTGAAGAAGAAGATTTTTTAAGAAAATTCCTCATTTTGAACTAAGTTATAATTCGGGCTACCGCAGTGAGCCCAAATATGAACCCAGGGACTTGGCTTGAACAAACTTAAATCTCACCCCCCTAAGCATGCTGCATACCCAATATCAAAAGATTGTGCCTGCTGGATCTTGAGAAGATTTTCAAAGAAATTTGCCTGAAATGCACTAAGTTCAAATTTGGGCAAATATGAACCCAGGGGGCCGATTTGAATAAACTTGAATCAGATCCACCCCACAATGTTGCATACCAAATATCAAAAGATTCTGCCTGCTGGATCAGGAGAAGAAATTTTTTTAAGAAATTTGCCTGAAATGCACTAAGTTCGAATTCGGGCTTCTATAGTGAGACCAAATATGAATCCAGGGAGCCGATTTGAACAAACTTGAATCAGATCCACCCCAAAATGTTGCATACCAAATATCTAAAGATTCTGCCTGCTGGATCTGGAGAAGATTTTTTAAGAAATTTGCCTGGAATGCATTAAGTTCAAATTCGGGCTCCTATACTGAGCCCAAATATAAACCCAGGGGGCCAATTTGAACAAACTTGAATCAGATCCACCCTACAATGTTGCATACCAAATATCAAAAGATTCTGCCTGCGGGATCTGGAGAAGAAGATTTTTTAATGTTTTTCCCATTGCCAACAGTGTTAAAAAGTGCTGACTCAGCACTTTTTCAAAGTCCCGAAACTGTACCCTATGATAAAACCGATGGCAAATTCTTTTACCAATCCTTTCTGTGGGTCCTAAGGAAGCTTCACAACAAATAAAAATTCTCAGTGCCGTGCAGTTTTGGAGACATGGGCGTTTTAATTTTTCTATTTTTAGCTCCTGTGGTTCCCACGGGGTTACAGGAAAAAAAAATTTGTCATAAATTAGGTACTTATGACCCAATAAGCCCTCACATAAAATTTGGTTCAAATCAGCCTCTCGGTTCAGAAAATAGAAATTTTGGGCGGGGCCAAAAATTTTGCCCTTCCCATAACGATGCCAAATATAGCCCATCCAACTTCTCTTGAACAAATCTGAGTCTACACCTTAAAAGGAAGCAGCATACCATCTATCAAGTCTCTGCTACTGCTGGTTCATGAGAAGAAGATTTTCAAAGATTTTGGTTCCCCTTGGGGGCATGGCACCACCCAGGAGGAGGGGCAACTTCATTTGAACAAATCTGAATTGGCATTAGGTAATAAACATTTACCCAACATTTGAATAAAGAAGAGGCCCCTTAAGCACTCACCGAATGTTCCATACTGTTAAGACACAAATTTTATCAAAAGCTATTCTTAAGGTTCTACAGAGTAAATCTATACTCTCTGTGGAGCTAAAACATCAACAGGACTGAATGGGATAATGCTGCTGATCAAATATCAAAAGATTCTGCATGATGGTTCTAAAGAAGATTTTTAAAGAATTTTCCTTGAATTGCACAGAGTAAACATTCACGCCCCCATATTGATCAAAAGACTCAATTTGAACAAACGTGAATCCAACCCATACCAAGATGCTGCATACCAAATATCTAAAGATTTTGCCCACTGGTTCTGTTGAAGAAGATTGTTAAAGATTTTTTCTTAAATTGCACTAAGTAAAAATTCACACCCCCATAGTGATCCCCAATATTGAACGGGAGATTCAATTTGAACAAACTTGAATCAGACCCATACCAAGATGCGGTATACCAAATATCAAAAGATTCTGCCCATCGGTTCCGTAAAAGAAGATTTTTAAAGAAATTTTCTTAAATTGCACTACGTAAATATTCACACCCCTTTAGTGAGCCCCCAATATTGATTGAGGGACTCAATTTGAACAAACTTGAATCAGATCCATACCAAGATGATGTATACCAAATATCAAAAGATCCTGCCCATTGGTTCTGGAGAAGATTTTAAAAAAATTTTTCTTAAATTGCACTAAGTAAAAATTCAGGTCCCCATAGTGAGCCCCGAAATTGATCAAGTGACTCCATTTGAACAAATTTGAACCAGACCCATATCAAGATGCTGCATACCAAGTATCAAAAGATTCTGCCCACTGGTTCTGGAGAAGATTTTTTAATAATTTTTCTGTAATTCATATGGTGCTATCAGAGTTATGGCCCCTACAGAGCCCCCAAGGAGCGTGGCCATTTCATTTGAACAAACATGAATTGCCATATAGTAATGAACATCCACATGAAGTTTCGTGAAAATCGGACGATAGGTTTCAGAGGAGAAGTCGTTTGAAAAATGTTCACGACGACGGACGGCAAGTGATAAGTTGAACTCCCTTTGGTGAGCTAAAAATTCCTCATATTGACGAAGTTATAATTCGGGCTCAGGGACTTGGCTTTAACAAACTTGAATCCCCCCTCCCCTCCCCCCCTCCCCCCTAAGGATGCTACACACCACATATCAAAACATTCCGACTGCTGGATCTGAAGAAGAAGATTTTTAAGGAAAATTCCTCATTTCAAACTAAGTTACAATTCAAGCTCCTGCAGTGAGCCCAAATAAATCTCACCCCCCTAAGGATGCTGCACACCAAATATCAAAACATTCCGACTGCTGGATCTGAAGAAGAAGACTTTTAAAGAAAATTCCTCATTTTGAACTAAGTTATCATTCGGGCTCCCACAGTGAGCCCAAATATGGACCTAGGGACATGGCTTGAACAAACTTGAATCTCACCCCCCAAGGATGCTGCATACCAAATATCGAAACATTCTGACTGCTGGATCTGAAGAAGATTTTTTAAAAAAATTCCTCATTTTGAACTAAGTTATAATTCGGGCTACCACAGTGAGCCCAAATATGAACCCAGGGACTTGGCTTGAACAAACTTCAATCTCACCCCACTAAGCATACTGCATACCCAATATCAAATGATTCTGCCTGCTGGATCTTGAGAAGAAGATTTTTAAAAAAATTTGCCTGAAATGCACTAAGTTCAAATTGGGCTCCTACACTGAGCCCAAATATGAACCCAGGGGGCCGATTTGAACAAACTTGAATCAGATCCACCCCACAATGTTGCATACCAAATATCAAAAGATTCTGCCTGCTGGATCTGGAGAAGAAGATTTTTGAAGAAATTTGCCTGAAATGCACTAAGTTCGAATTCGAGCTTTTATAGTGAGCCCAAATATGAATCTAGGGGGCCGATTTGAACAAACTTGAATCAGATCCACCCCCACAATGTGGCATACCAAATATTAAAAGATTCTGCCTGCTGGATCTTGAGAAGATGATTTTTCAAGAAATTTGCCTGAAATGCACTAAGTTCGAATTCGGGCTTCTATACTGAGCCCAAATATGAATCCAGGGGGCCGATTTGAACAAACTTGAATCTGATCCACACCACAATGTTGCATACCAAATATCAAAAGATTCTGCCTGCTGGATCTGGAGAAGAAGATTTTTTAAGAAATTTGCCTGAAATGCACTAAGTACGAATTTGGGCTTCTATACTGAGCCCAAATGTGAATCCAGGGGGGGGGGGGGGGGGGGCAATTTGAACAAACTTGAATCAGATCCACCCCACAATGTTGCATACCAAATATCAAAAGATTCTGCCTGCTGGATCTGGAGAAGAAGTTTTTTTTAAGAAATTTGCCTGAAATGCACTAACTTCGAATTTGGGCGAATTTGGGCTTCTATAGTGAGCCCGAATATGCATCCAGGGGACCGATTTGAACAAACTTGAATCAGACCCATACCAAGATGCTGGATAGCAAGTATCAGAAGATTCTGCCCACTGGTTCTGGAGAAGAAGATTTTTTAATATTTTTTCTATAATTCATATGGTGCTATCAGAGTTATGCCCCATACAGAGCCCCCAAGAGACGTACCCATTTCATTTGAACAAACATGAATTGCCATATAGCAATGAACATCCACATGAATTTTCGTGAAAATTGGACCAGTGGTTTCAGAGAAGAAGTCATTTGAAAAATGTTCACGACGAAGGACGATGACGGACGACCGATGGACGGTGATAAGTTAAGCTCCCTGCGGTGAGCTAAAAATTGGGCTAGTGGTTTTGAAGGAGAAGTCGATAATGTAAAGTAAACGCCGGACTACGATGGACAGAATGTGATCAGTAAAGCTCCCACTGAGCTTCACTCAGGTGAGCTAAAAAAGCTGCATACAAGTAAAAGAAATCATGTCTGTAAATGTAATTATTAAAGTTGTATTGATCATGCGAGAACAACAAGAGGCCTACAACATCAAGCGCTGCTAATCCCACTGCAAACCCCAACTGAGGTGGGGGAGTATAGGTGGCTTTTTCCCTTACATAAAATCAGACTAAATCCAGCCAAACCCATCTTGGAGCAAAAGAAACATTTTTTAGGCCTGACTGGACAGAGGGAGGGAGTGAGGGGGGGGGGGGGGGCATAGGAGTCTGCATGTAATCACTCTAAATCCTTCAAAGGGGGAGCAGTGGCTCAGTAGGTAGAGGTGCAGGCTGCAAGCCGAGAGGTCCTCAGTTCGAATCCCACCTGCGGCAACCGTGTTGTGTCTCTAGGCAAGACACTTCACTCGCATTGCCCCTAAGTGGGCACGGTGTTGTTGTGTACTGAGGGTTACGGTACGGTCGATGGTGCACCTGTCTTCAACCGATGCTAACCCTGCTTGTGTGGAGTTAGTATGTTGGGGAGCTGACAGTCGCTCGCCATTACTGGGTGGTTCCTCAATGGAAGGTACTCCAGCTTCCTCCAACCTTAAAACTGTCGTGGTCATGATTAGCCATTGTGCAGAAATATGTGACCTTAAACACCAATAAATAAACTAGAGAATTGTAATTTGTTGGACAAATTACGTGCTTTCCCAAATTTCCAATGTGAAAAGTGTTTGAAATTATCCATTTCCAACATGATAAACAAAAAACATCCAAGGTTGGCTATTTTTGGCATTCTATAACAGTACTCTTATTCTCACCCTCATTGTGCTTGGAGGGGGGGGGGGGGGGTTGAATCTTAAGATTAAAAAGTAAACAGTAACTTTCTTCTGCAATCATTGTTACATATATCCATACCAAAATAATTGCTACAACAACTTGCAATTAGAGGAAATGAGTGCAGATGTTTGCAAAATTCACTGAAAGTTAAAAAATTTATAGTAATTTATATATTTTTTATACTTACCAATGACCCAGACATAGCTGGTGCTAACTCTTAAAAATCTAGGGCCAAACACAAATTTTGCCCCCCAATCCCCAAAATTTGCATCTAAAACCAAAAGAAATCATGTCCTGAAGGACCTCCATACTTTGCCCTTACTGCGCATACGCAGTGTCAAGGACATTCTGAAATTGGCGCCAATTATCATTCTTACAGGCAGTGCCTGGTCAGCGCTATGTACTCAGCGGGGAGGTATGAGTTCCCAACTCCTGGGAGGGCCATCCCCGTCTGGGTCATTGGTAAGTATAAAAAATATATAAATTACTATAAATTTTTTAACATTTTTATACTGTACCAATGACCCAGACATAGCTGAATAGTAAAAAGGCTGGAGGGCCTAGGACATAGAGGAAAATCCAATAAGCTCAACTATATAATATAGAGTGAACCCCTCAAGGAGAAAAGGAGTATTAGGCTTTACATGTATCTCTCTTATTTTATGATAAATTAGAAAGATACAATACCCTTCATAATTGAGCACCATAACATTCATGTTCTCTATTAACATCCAGTATAACCCTTTATACTATTTATTTTTAAAGTAAGCCAATAAATAAAGTTAGTCCAGAGAATTGAGACTCTTTATATTCTTTAAAAGTGTCCGAGGATTGTATATTAACGCCCGTTTGACACTTGACATATACAAATGCTTCACACTGAGCTACACTTTAAAAATATGACATGAATGAATTTTTAACATTAATATTACACTTTAAAACCATCCCGGAAACGATTCAGAATTACTGACTCTGGAGGAGGAATTCCCTTGCTTTTCACTATAAAGCAGGTGACCTAAGGGAACACCCTCCCCTTGCCCTGGGTCAAATAGCCCAGAGCGAAGAGGGCAGCAGGACGGAGTCACTGCCAGAACAGAAAGCCTGCATAACTATAGTTGCAACTGTTTAGTGGACGACATTCTGAGCAACAGATAACGGACCTAAACAATGCAGGTCTCCAGAAATGGACTCAATATATCTGAGATAAAAATTCGTGAATGTGGATGGCTGAGACCAATAAGCAGCCTACATTAAATCTGTAATAGCCACACTATTTGCGTAAGCCCAAGATGTAGAAAGAGCTCTTCCTTCATGAGCCGAAATCTTGAGCACAGACTGCTGGGAAGAAGATAAATTCTCATAAGCAGTACGGATAGTTAATTGAATCCATCTAGCAATAGAATGGACCGAAATGTCCTTTCTATTAGGCATCAGAGACAGAAAGAAACGTTTTCGTCCCTTTCTGATAAACTGAGATCTCTGTTTATAAATACGTAAAGCTCTAACAGGACAGAGTAAAGGCCTACGCCCGTCTGAAGACGGAAGAGCCTTAATAACAATAGGTTCCGGATATTTATTAGGAGCCTGATTCTTAGCTAAAAATCCAATATTAGTAGTGAAGGTGATAGTGTTCCCGACACTACGATAGTGAGAATCGTCCATCGATAGTGCATGAAGCTCACTGACTCTTCTAGCAGAAGAGAAAGCTAAGAGAAAAGCTGTCTTATAAGACAAGAATTTGAAATCTACTGTCCCAAGAGGCTCAAATGGCTTTTCCTTTAGTTTAAGAAGAACCCAAGCTAAATTCCACTTAGGAATTAATCTAAGAGTTCTGGGTCTATTTATCGAGAAGTTTCTAACTAACTTAGATAAAGAGACATTAGATCCAATTTGTAAACTATCGTGGTGTGCATAGGTATCAGATAACATAGACTTATAACCCTTAATAGTAACAGGCTGCAGTTTGATTTCGTCAAACAAGTATACTAGAAAGTTTGCAATGTCTGGTATAGAGGGATCAAAAATATCAACAGAATGATCCCTACACCAACGACGAAAAACCTTCCACTTAGCCGCATAGTTTAGCAAAGAGGAGGACCTCCTACAGTTAGAAATTGCGTCCACTGCTCGTCCTGTAAAGTGCTTGCCATGCAAGAAGGACCGCACAACGGAAAAACGTGAAGGTTGAGACCTTGCGGGTTGTGATGAAGTTGACGCGGTTTCCCCTGCGAAAGAAGATCCTCCCGTGGAGGAAGCTTTCGCGGTAGGTCCCACAACAGACACCTGAGTAGATTTATCCACGGTCTCTGTGGAGACAGAGATGCTACCAACAGAATCTTGCATTGAGATTGTTTTATTTTTAGCAATACTTGCTGAATCAACGGCGCTGGAGGATACGCATATTCTATCATTCCGTCCCATGAGATCGATAGAGCGTCTACTGCAAATGCTCTTGGATCCAGGCACGGTGACACATACGTCTGCAACTGATCGTTGAGATGTGTCGCAAATAAGTCTATCATTGGCCGTTCCCATTGGTAGCAAATCTGATTGAATACTTGTTTGTTGAGAGTCCATTCTGACGGCAACAAGCGACCCTTTCATGAAAGGGAGTCTGCTAGTACATTCAGATGACCCGGTATATGACGGACCGAAAGTAGAACTTGATGTTCTAGAGCAAACAGAAGGATTCTCTCCGTTAAATTGAATAACGGAACGGAGTGAGTGCCTCCCTGGTTCCGTATATACGCCACTACTGTCGTATTGTCGGACAGGATTTGGACATGAGCTTTGTGAATAATGTCCATCCAATGACGTAACGCAAGCCAAATTGACATCATTTCCTTGATGTTTATGTGCTTGCTTAGGAACTGTGGATCCCAAAGACCCTGGCATCTCGAATCCGTTGGGATCAATGATGCACCCCAACCTGTTTGACTGGCATCCGTCATAATAGTAAAACTCGGATCCGGCAGCTGCAGCGGAACTCCCTGAGTTAACCACTGAATGTTTGCCCCAGTCTGAATCTCTTGTTTCACTTGATCTGACAAGAGAACGTCTATGTCGAGCGAATGAATCTTCACACTCCAATTCTGAGTTAAGAAAATTTGGAGAGGACGAGTGCGTAACCGCCCCATCGGAATGAGATCCGCAGCGGCTCCGCACAGACCTATCAGTCTCATGAACTCCGTCGCTGTGACTTTGTCTGCATGAAGACAATAGCGAGCGTAACAACTGACTAATTTTGCTCTGGTTAATGGCAGACGAACAAGATTGTTGTACGTCTCGAAGCTCATTCCCAGATGATTGAATGACTTGGACGGCACCAGATCTGACTTCTCCTCGTTTATAACAAAACCGAGACGTCGGAGCAATAGAAGCAGATTCTGCACATCGTTCTGAAGCATTAACTCGTTGCCGTACCTCTGAAGAATGTCGTCCAGGTAGGCCGACGTTACCGCAGATGAATGAGCTCGGAAATACATCATTACCGAGTTCATTACCCGAGTGAAAGCCCAGGGTGCTAGGTTCAATCCAAAGCACATCGCCCGGAATTGATACACCACTCCTAGGACTGCGAAGCATAGATACTTTCTGAATGTCGGATGTACCATGACATGAAAGTACGCATCTTTGAGATCTATGCTTGTAGCATAATCGTTCACCCGAATACTCGCTCTGACCGACCGAATCGTCTCCATATAGAACTTCGGAGCGACGATCAGCTTGTTTATCCAGCTCAAATCTATGACTGGACGGAACGAGCCATCTGGTTTCGGAACCAGAAACAGATGGCTGTAGAATCCCAGTGTTTCCTGGTCTTCTACGACCTCTACCGCGTTCTTCATTAAAAGAGACTGCACCTCCGATAACAGAGCGTCTCTTTTCTGCGGATTTGACGGAAGTTGAGTTCATTTTGGACTTCGAGTTAAAGGAGGCTTTCGTTTGAAGGATATTCTTAGACCTTCCGAAATCACCCCTCTCACCCAAGGGTCATCCGTAATCGACGCCCACTCTTCTGAAAAACTCGACAACCTTCCGCCAACCGGAACACGATAGAGGTTGAAGCCATCACCTCCTGGACCTGCGAGGCCTGCAGGAGGAGAAACCACGTCCTCCACGACCCGCACCTCGTCCCGTCGACCTCAAGGCGTCCGACCGATTGTCCCGGCCCGAAGGACGTCCCGCACGTGAGTCACTGCCTTGACGGTCTCTTGAATAAGACCAAGAGGACGCACCGGAACCTCTATAGGAACCTTTCTTGGGCGCATTAGTCCCAGAAGTGCCTGTCTTACTCTTATCTGCCGTATCCGACTTATTGGAAGCGGATTTAAACAGCAGAGAATCCGAAGCTTTCTTAATAATTTTATCGTAGATTGCAGAAAGCTTGCCGTCGAAGAGAAGTTCTCCAGAGACCGAAGCGACTCTGAGAGGCTTCTTCACCTTACTACCCACGCGTGTGGATGTAGCTAGGGCTGCGTCACGTCTAACCAACTCCAGGTTTGCCACTGAGAGGGCGGAGTTATACGTGGAATAAGCCACTGCCCTTGAAAGAAGTCTTAAAGAGGATTGTATATCCTGGAATTCTTTCCCTTGAAGACGCAGTGATAACGCTTTTTTTAAGGTGGTCTGCGTAAGATAAAGCGTCTAAACTGGCCCTGTTAGACGTAATTGTCGTATCCAACACCGCGGTTGGAATGGACGTAGACGACGGTAATGACAATTCTAAGTCTTCCGCCTCGTCGTCAAGACGCAGAGGAACTCTCGGAATACCCTGTCCTGCCGTATCGAATTTATTCCTTGCATTAATGAAAGGCAGGTTAAGAGCATTTGAGGACAAGAAACCAGCTTTGCCTGTTTTGGAAGCAAGCTTGAAGATAGCGTCGATCAATAATTCAAATGTTCTTGTGACATTATTGGACTGAGACGGAAACTCAGGGACGATGTCTCTGAACCGCTCGAAGAATTCAGTGTCCAATGACGCTATCAGTCTCTTGTCCGGTACCGCAGCAGTCTGGCCCGACGGAACAACCTGAGGAAGGAAGTGCCGGATGAAATCCACGGCAGCTTTATGTTGTTCCGAAAGGGATAGCTCCAAGTCATCCGTATCCCTTTCGCCATCCGGTCGGACCTCATGATGCTCCCGGTCGTCTGCACCCGATGCTTCGGCGGAGCGTACCGACCCAGCGCCGTCGGATAATTTCCGATCCGACACCGATTCTGTCGATTGCTGGGATGCTGCGATAATTTGTGCTATATGAGCTAGCACGTCCATCATCGAGGCCTGCGGAGTAGCGGTCTTTCGCTGCTTAGCCGCGGGAAGCTCCGCATCAACTGACTCCCGCATACTCTTCCTATGCGAACGTCCGGAGTCTACCGGCCTCGTGTCCCTGGCTACCGGATGGCGTGACCTGGTCGCCGAAGAATCCCTTATCGGCGAAGCTGGTAGAATATCCGTGGTCACATAGCCAAGGTGCGGTCGTGTGCGCTGGTGAGAGGATGAGGAAGCCTGAGCAGTCTCCGCGGACTGCTATACAACGGAGCGTCCCGAGCGACGGATGTGTGCTCCGCTTGCGACACATTTTGTACCACAACATCAGGTCCCTGATGTTGTTGTACGAGAGAGGGGCCTCTCTCGCTCGCGGCCCGGCTGGACCTGGACGAGCTAGGAACCGGACTAGAAGGCTTCCTCTGATCTCTCCTATTATCCGCCGTCACTGGGTGTGCACCTTGTATATTTATAGTGCTCGCATCACCCAACATTTCCTCCTGGACCGCAACGGACGAACCCGGCTGCCGAACCATTCGGTGAATGGACGCTACACCGGGCGAGCTAGCGGACGACAGCGCCGTCGATCCTACTCGGGACCTCTTAGGCAACTGTCGCCCCTCCATGAGCACTTTTGCCGCTAGCTCTGCATTCAATTGTGACGACGGAAGCGCACTCTTGGAAGATAACATGGAAACATCACCCTATTCTTGTTCCTCTGAAATAGAAACTGATAGACTAGAGTGACCCTGCGGAGAAAGGACTGGCATAGCCCTTTCTCCACTAACAACATACCGTGACACACGTTTCCAATGTTTGTCATCCCAATATTGACATATTGAACAGGAGTTAGTGCGAGTACACTGACTACAATTAATACAATGAGCATGAAAGCCAGAGGAAGATTTCTTCCTATTACAATTTGAACAATATCCTTTCATTGTGAAAAGACAACAAGTCCTAGTACTCGCACAAACCCCTAAACACAAAGATACATAATAACATGATCCATTAACATTGAAAAAAGCAATTGAAATTCAAAATAATTTTTGAAAAATATTTTTTCAGTGAAGCCCAAGTTTCTGAAAAGTAATGTTGAGCCCCAATGGATCCCAAGGGTAAGTGTGGTCAAAAATTTTAAAATTATTAATGCAACACTTACGGATAATAATAATGTATCTAGTAATGAGTAAACTACTCCAAAGGAAAAAAGCCCCCCTCAAAAGAGACTGTTGCCAATGTAAACAAGAAGTGTATAAACACCAGAAAACATGACTCCAGGCACTAACAATACTGGCCCAAAATCAGTTATCAACAATACACACTATCTGATACAAAACAGAGACTTCCAGAGAAGAATCTGCAGAACATCAGATGGTAGATGCAGAACACAACGTCTAAACACCCATGGGTGAGAACGTAAACATGGGGAAAATAACAGAATTCATTCTGTAACCAAGCTAATTCTCCCAAGAAATTTTAGTAGTAATCTTACTCAAAAATATGCCAAAAGCATGGGAGAATAGCATGGGGGGACTTACAGGATAAGGAGAGAGGAAACACTGAATAAGCAGTGCAACTTCATAGCAAGAATGACAACAACAGGCCCATGCCTCGAAAATAGGCAACTTAACATAATTTCATTACAAAATTATAAGTTACAGCCCTGAATATTTTCTGTCACTCCTTTTTCCTCTCCTCCTTCTCTATCCTCCTTAGAATCACCATTTATCCAATATTTATGTGTCTGGCATCATTTAAACTGAGATTTACAAGCACAAAGATCAGTGAGATGTTAACTGATGAAGGGCCAAACAAAGAATGATAATTGGCGCCAATTTCGGAACGTCCTTGACACTGCGCATGCGCAGTAAGGGCAAAGTATGGAGGTCCTTCAGGACATGATTTCTTTTGGTTTTAGATGCAAATTTTGGGATTAGGGGGCAAAATTTGTGTTTGGCCCTAGATTTTTAAGAGTTAGCACCAGCTATGTCTGGGTCATTGGTACAGTATAAAAATATCAATTTTTGTCAGATAAGACTATTCTTTACATGGCCAAAGCATATGTTGGGTTAAGCCTCAAAGCATAACTTACATCAGCAGATTTGTTCATTAAGCATCTGTACCTACAGCAAAACAAAGTATTTGAAATTAACCCTTTCCAAAATGACAGGAAAATGTAACCGAAGTTACCTAATTTTAGCATTTATGAATGGAACTCTTACCCTCATTGTGCCCGAGGGTTAAAGATGAGATTAAAAACTAAACAGTAACTTTCTTCTGCAAGCATTGTTCCACCTATGCAAATAAAAATAATTGTTACAACAACATTGCAATTAGAGAAATTAGCACTTGAAGTTAGTCAATCTCAAAGATAAAATGCTATATTCATATCATTTGTGGCCAACAGGGGTTAATTTTAAAATATTTGTGTGGTGATTTTAGTGTATCATATTATGCTCTAAATGTGTGAACATCAATCACAGACTGAGTGTCTGATAAGAGACATGGCGGAATCTTGAATCTTGGTATTTGAATGAACATGTACAAGTTGAGGGTACTCCAAGTCAAGGCATGACAAGTGGGTGAGGGTTAAAACTTAGAATAAAACATACAATAGCAAAATTGTTCTTGGATGAATGTCCTATCTCCTCATAGGAAACGTTTTGAGAAAATATTGCTCCAGTGCTGAGAAATTGCATGTAAATTTTGGCAAAAATAACAATTTTTCCGACAGTACCCTAAAAGGAAGTCTCAAATCTGCCAATGGTTAAACTTTTAACAATAACATATAGAACAAGATGTGTCATACTTTGAGTGCTGCATGCAGCCAAAGAAAACATTCAGAGCTCAATCAATTTAAAATGGAGTAAATCATCACCTAAACTTACCAAATTCTGAATAACTTGGATTTTTTTTTTTTGACAGTACCTACTTTTATGCAACCACAATGGGATAGGGTTAAACTTTACAACCAGACTTACAACAGCAAATATGCTCAATAATTAATTGTGAATACGTACATAAAAAGTGTTTGAAATTAACCCTTTCCAAAACGATAGAAAAAGCAACCAAAGTTGGCTAATTTTGGCATTTTCAAATGGTACTCTTATTCTCGCCCTCATTGTGCTTGAGAGTTAAATCTGAGATTAAAAAGTAAACAGTAACTTTCTTCCACAATCACTGTTGCCTCTATCCATACCAACATAATTGTTACAACAACCTTGTAATTAGAGAAATTTGCCCTTGAAGTTGATCAATTTTGAAGAAAAAATCTATATTCATGTCATTTTTAGCCAATGGGGGTTAATGTTGAAAGATTTGAGTGGTGTTCGTGGTGTATTATATTATGCTCTAAATGTGTGGAAAATTTAAGCTAAATAACAGTAAACAATTTTGAGACTTTCAAAAAATGTTAAAATTTTGAAAGTTTTGGCAGAATATTTTGAAAGTTAAAAAATTTATAGTAATTTATATATTTTTTATATTTACCAATGACCCAGACTTAGCTGGTGCTAACTCTTAAATTCTGGGACCAAACACAAATTTTGCACCCCCCCCCCCCCCCAATCCCAAAAATTTGCATCAAAATCCAAAAAATAGATGTCCTATGTGATCCTCCATACTTTTATCCACTGCGCATGCACAGTGTCAAGGAAGTCCGAAATTGGAGCCAAATCCTCATTCTTACAACCAGTGCCTGGTAAGTGTTATGTAATCAGCGGGGAGGTATGAGTTCCCAACTCATGGGAGGGCCATCCCCATCTGGGTCATTGGTAAGTATAAAAAATATATAAATTACTATAAATTTTTAATATTTTTATACTGTACCAATGACCCAGACTTAGCCGAATAGAAAAAAGGCTGGAGGGCCTAGGACATAAAGGATAATCCAACAGATTCAATTATAAGTAAACAGATTTATCCCCTCAAGGAGAAGAGGAGAACAGGCTTTACATGTATCTTTCTTGTTTATATCAAAAAAGAAAGACACAATACCATTCCGTAATTGAGCACAATAACATCAATGATCTCTATTAACATCCAGTATAACCCATTATACTAATTTATTAAAGGAAAGCTAATAAATAAAGATAGTCCAGAGAATGAGACTGTTTATACTCATTTAAAAGTGTCCAAGGATTGTATATTAACGCTCGTATGACACGTGACATATACAAATGCTTCACACCAAGCTACACTTTAAAAATATTACAGGAGATAGACATTAGTTTTACACTTTAAAACCATCCCGGCACCGACTCGGAATTACTGACTCCAGAGGAGGAATTCCCTTGCTTTTCACTATAAAGCAGGTGATATAAGGGAACACCATCCCCCCTCCCTCTTCCCCTTGCTCTTGAGTCAAATACCCCAGAACGAAGAGGGCAGCAGAACAGAGACACTGCCGGAACAGAAAGCCTACATAACTATAGTTGCAACTGTTTAGAAGACGACATTCTGAGCAACAGATAATGGACCTAAACAACGCAGGTCGCCAGACTCAATATTCTAAGATAAAACTTTGTGAATGTGGAATGCTGAGACCTATAGCCGATAGCATAGACCTATAACCCTTAATTGTTATTGGCTGCAGTTTGATCTCGTCAAACAAGTGGACCAGAAAATTAGCAATGTCTGGAATGGAGGGATCATAAAAATCAAGAGAATGATCCCTACACCATCGAGAGAAAACCTTCCACTTAGCAGCAAAATTTAGCGAAGAGGAGGCCCTCCTACAGTTAGAAATTGCGACCAATGCTCGTCCTGTAAAATGCTTGCCGAGCAAGAAGGACCGCACAATGGAAATACGTGAAGGTTGAGACCTTGCAGGTTGTGATGCAGTGTGCACGATTTCCCCTGCGAAAGAAGATCCTGGAGGAAGCTTCCACAGAATGTCCCACAACAGACACCTGAGTAGATTTATCCATGGTCTCTGGGGTGACAGAGATGCTACCAACAGAATCTTACAGTGTGATTGCTTGATTTTAAGCAATATCTGCTGAATCAACGGAGCTAGAGGATACGCGTATCCTATCATTCCGTCCCAAGAGATTGAGATGGCGTCTACTGGAAACGCTTGAGGATCTGGGCATGGCGACACATACGTCTGCAACTGATTGTTGAGATGCGTCGCAAATAAGTCTATCATAGGACGATCCCATTGGTAGCAAATCTGATTGAATACTCGTTTGAGAGTCCATTCTGACGGCAACATACGACCTTTCCGAGAAAGGCAGTCCGCAAGAAAGTTCAGACGACCTGCAATATGACGGACCGACAGAAGAACTTGATGCTCTATGACAAACAGAATTCCGTTAGAATGAACAACAGAATGGAATGAGTGCCTCCCTGGTTCCGAATATACGCTTCTACTGCCGAATTGTTGGGCAGAATTTGAACATGCGAATTCTGAATAATGTTCATTCACTGACGTAGTGCAAGCCAAATTGACATCATCACTTTGATGTTTATGTGCTTGTTTAGGAACTGCGGATCCCCAAGACCCTGGTACCTTGAATCTGTTGGGCTCAAAGTTACACCTCAACCTGTTTGACTCGCATCTGTCATTATCGTAAAAATCGGATCCGGCAGTTGCAGTGCTACTCCCTGAGTTAACCACTGAATATCTGCCCAAGTCTGAATCTCTTGTTTGACTTGATTCGACAAGACAATGCTCATTTCGAGCGAATGAGTCTTCACACTCCAATTCTGAATAAAAAATATCTGGAGTGGACGAGTGCGTAGCCACCCCATCGGAATAAGATCCGCGGCGGCTCCGCACAAACCTGTCAGTTTCATGAATTCTCTCGCTGTTACTACATCTGAGTGAAGACAAAAGCGAGCGTAACAACTGACTAATTTCGCTCTGGTTAACGGCAGACAAACAAGATTGTTGTGCGTCTCGAAGCTCATTCCCAGGTGGGTGAATGACTTGGACGGCACTAGATCCAACTTCTTTTCGTTTACTATAAAACTGAGACGTCGGAGCGAATGAAGCCGACTCTGAACATCATTCTGAAGCATTAACTTGATGCCGTACCTCTGAAGAATGTCGTCCAAGTAGGCCGACGTTACCACAGACGAATGAGCTCGGAATTGAGTCATTACCGAGTTCATTATTCAAGTGAAGGTCCAGGGTGCTAGATTCAGACCAAAGCACATTGCTCGGAACTGATAAACGACTCCTAGGACAGCGAAGCGAAGATACTTTCTGAATGCCAGATGTACCATGATGTGAAAGTACGCATCCTTGAGATCTATGCTCGCAGCATAATCGTTCACTCAAATGCTCGTTCTGACCGATCGGATGGTCTCCATATAAAATTTCGGAGCCACGATCAGCTTGTTTATCCAGCTCAGATCTATAACTGGACGAAACGAGCCGTCTGGTTTTGGAACCAGGAACAGGTGACTGCAGAAACCTGGAGATTCCTGGTTTTCTATGACGTCCATAGCGTTTTTGTCCAGAAGAGATTGAACTTCTGATAGAAGTGAATCTCTCTTCTGAACATTTGACGGAAGCTGAGTTTTTCCTTGAAGGACAGTTTTAGACCTTCGGAAATAACTCCTTGCACCCATGGGTCGTCCGTAATAGACAACCAATTGGTTAAGAATCTCGACAGCCTTCCGTCCACTGGAACGCAAAAGAGGTTTAGACCATCACCTCCTGGCCCTGTGAGGCTTTGCGGGAGGAGAAACCATGTCCTCCACGACCCGCACCTCACCCAGTCGACCTATCTCGGCTGGTATCTCGGCCAGCATTACGACCCCTACCTGAGTCGCTACTCTGATGGTCTCTGGAATAAGATGTAGAGACCTTCTTAGATCCTCTATAGGAACTTCCCTTGGACATATTCGCCCCCGAAGTGCCTGCCTTACTCCTCTCTGCTGAGTCCGACTTTTTCAAAGCGGATTTAAAAGCAGAGAATCTTAAGCTTTCTTAGTAATCTGATCATAGATTATAGAAAGTTTACCGTCGAAGAGAAGCTCTCCTGAGACCAGAGCGACTGGAAGAGAGTTTTTCACCTATCCACTCTTGTGGATGCAGCCAGGGCAGCATCACATCTGACTAACTCCAGATTGCCACTGAAAGGGCGGAGTTGTACGTAGAATATGCTATGGCCCTCGAAAGAACTCTCAAGGAAGTTCTGAACATCCTGGAATTCTTTTCCTTTGAGACGTAATGATAACACTCTGGTAAGGTGATCTGTGTAAGAAAATACGTCTAAACTAATTCTGTTAGACGAGATAGTCGTCACCAGCGTACTGGAATAAATCAACATAGATGCCGGCAATGACAACTCCAAGATGTCTGCCTGGTCGTCTAAACGCAGAGGAACTCTCGGCACACCCTGTCCTGCCGTTTCAAATCTATTTCTATGATTGATGAAAGGCAGCTGTAGAGCATGAGATGATAAGAAACCGGATTTGCCAGTCTTAGCGGCTAGCTTGAATGCAGCGTCATTAAGAAGTTCAAATGTCCACGTGACATTTCTGGACTGGGTCAGAAACTCAGGCGCAATGTCCCTATTCCGGCCAAATAAGTCTGAGTCCAGTGACGCTATCAGTCTCTTATCAGGTAACGCAGCATTTTGGTCCAGAGAAACAACATCTGAAAGGTGTTGCCGGATGAAATCTACGGCCACCTTAAGTTGTTCAGAAAGGAAAAATTTCAGCTCCGCTGATTCCCTTTCACCATCCAACTGGTCCACATGAGAATCTCGGTCGTCTCTTTCTGACTATGCAGGGGAGCGAACCGACCCAGCTTCCTCAGACAGTTTCTTTTCTGAAAAAATTTTCTGATGGCTGCTGGGATGCTGCGATGAATTGAGCTATCTGTGATAGCAAGTCTGTCACGGAGGCCTGTGGAGCCACGGTCTTACGTAATTTAGCCGCTGGAAGCTCCTGGGATGTTAATTCCTGTATACTTCTATATTCAAACGTCCTGACTGGAAAGGCCTCGTGTCCTTGGCTAGCGGATGGCGTGACCTGGTCAACGTGGAATCCCTGATTGGCAAAGCAGGCTGGATATCTGCGGTCACATAGCCAATGTGCGGTCGTGTGTGCTGACGTGAGGATGAGGAAGCCAATAGACAAGCCACGTCGGACTCTCTATGCGAAGGAGCGTCCCGAGCAGGAGGAGAGGACGTATGCTCCGACCGACGAACGTACATACAACATCTGGGCCCAGATGTTGTTGTAAGAGAGAGGGGGCCTCTCTTGCTAGTGGTCCGGGTAGACCTGGATGAGCTAGGTACCAGACTGACTGGCTTCCTCCGTTCCATCCTCCGATCCGTCGTCGCCGGGTGTGCGTGATCCGAGATTATAGTGCTCGCAACACCCCTTCTCCTCTTCTGGACCGCAACGGACGAACCCGGCGTCACAACCATTTTGTGAATGATTGCTTCACTGGGGGAGCTAGTGGCCGACAAGTGACCGCCGATCCTACTAGGGACCTCTTAGGCACTTGAGCACTTTGCCGCTAGCTCATTATTGCGACGATGGAAGCACACACTTTAGAAGACATCATGGAAACATCACCCTGTTCTTGTTCCTCTGAAAAAGAGACTGAAAAAACTAGAGTGACTCTGTGGGGAGAGGACCGGCATGGACCTCTCACCACTAACAATATACCGTGACACACGTCCCCAACGTTTGTCATCCGAAATGGCACACACTGAGCAAGAATTAGTGTGAGTACACAGACTACAGCAAATACAATGAACATGAGAATCAGAAGGAGACTTCCTTGATTTACAATTGAACAATATTCTTTCATTTTGAAAAAATATTAAACAGTAATCGTACTCACACAAACCGTTGAAAATAAAGATACATAATAATAATAATCCATTACAAACATTTTGAAAATTTAATTCAAAAGAAAAAAATTTTTTTGAAAAATTTTTAAAATGAGCCCAAGTTGCCAATGGGAATGATGAGTCCAAATGGATCCCAAAAAAGCCTAAGTGTAGACAAAAATTTTAAAACATGTCTAAAAATTAATGTTACACTTACGGACAATATTAATGTATCTGGCTATGAGCAGAACTAATAGAAGACAAGGAATCACTGTCAGAAGTAACCGTTGTCAACGTAAACAAGAGTGAATAAAAACTGGAAACAAGAAAATATGGCCTGAAATCAGTAACCAATTTTAACACTATCCGATGTAAAACAGAGGCTTCCTGAGAAGAAACTGCAGTACATCGGATGGTAGATGCATGACCGAAACGTCTAACCACCCTAGGATGAGGACATAACCATGGGGAAAAACAGAATAAACATTCTGTTACCAAGCCAAAACTCCCAAGAAATTTCAGTAAAAAAAAATTACAAAAATTATGCCAAAAGCATGGGAGAATAGCAAGGGGGGTATAAAGGAAAGGGAGAGAGGAAACACTGAACAAACTGTGGAAATTTCATAACAAGAATGTAAACATCAGGCCCATGCCCCGAAATTAGGGAACATGAACATAAAAATTATAAGTTACAGCCCTGAACACATCCTTCCACTGTTTCTTCCTCTCATCCTCTTATTTCATCTTTAGATCTACCATTTCATGATTTTGTGTCTGGCATCATTTTAACGGAGATTATAAGCACAGATATCAGAGAGATGTTACTGATTGAAGGGCCAAACAAAGAATGAGGATTTGGCTCCAATTTCGGACTTCCTTGACTCTGCGCATGCGCAGTGGATAAACGAATGGAGGACCACATAGGACATCTATTTTTTGGATTTTGATGCAAATTTTGGGGATTGGGGGGGGGGGACAAAAATTTGTGCTTGGCCCTAAAATTTAAGAGTTAGCACCAGCTAAGTCTGGGTCATTGGTACAGTATAAAAATATACGCGTTTTCACAGACATGATGATACCATATTTCACAAGATTTTATGACATTACATAAGTATGCCAAATTTGGTCAAAATTGTACAGCTTGTTTTCGAGCAGTTCAACAGACAAAATTCACGGAGAAAAAAAAAAAATACAGAGAAGAAAAATTTTAAAAAAAAAAGAATAACAAGAGTCTTTCCCAAGCCTAATAAATAAATCCTTCAAAATGCATTTCGAACCCCCCCAAAAAATTGCCTAATTGACACTCGGGGACAGAAGAGAGGGGGTTATAGGAGTCCAATTTCTTTTCTGCATGTAGCCATGATAGATTTTTCAATCAATTTTTTTTTCTGCATGTTGTCACTCTAAAACCTTCAAAAAGCATTTCAGGGATAAAAAACTAGAGGATGGCCACCAAAGGGTGGCTGATTCCCCCGAAAAAAGCCTTGATAGCCATTCCAACCTTATTCGCGACACACCCTCTGGTTGTGGGCAATAATAATACCAAGTATCATCAATATCCTTGAAGGCTGTAAGAAGTTATGGAGCGGACACGAATTCCGTCTACGCCCGGATGGACAGACGGACAGACAGACAGATGGATAGACAGACAGAGTCATGGCTAGATTCCCCGAATTTTTTTCGGGGGAATAAAAAATGCCTAATTGGAATCTGAGGGGGAGGGGGGGGGAGAGCGGGGGTTATAGGGAGTCAAATTTTTTTTTCTGCATGTAGTCACTCTAAATCCTTCAAAATGTATTTTGGAGTGAAGAAAAAAAAATTGCCTAGTTGGTGGGGGGGGGGGGGGGGATGCAGGAAAAACCATTTTGAAAAGGGTGAAGAATGAAAGGTACAACCTTGAACTTTAATCCAAAACTTTAAACTGGTAATATTAAGTAAAATTGACTGCAAAAAAGGGGTTAAATATTTCCTAAAACCGGTAAAAGAAATCATTGATGTAAATGAAATTATTAAGTTGTATTGACCATGCAAGAATTAAAGTAACAAAGGATGTGATAAAAGCCTAATTACAATGAAATTAAGTCTGAAAACATGTTTAAAAGGGGTTAAAATGATGCCAATATTAATTAAAATCATTGTAGAAAGCTTCACTAGACAGTAAACATTGTCCCAAATGAGAAACAGTGACATTCCATTGTACTGTTTGAAGAATTAAAGGTGTAACTTTGAAAACAAAAAAACTTGAACCAAAAACTTTAACATGGAAGTTCAAAGTTAAATTGACTGCAAAAATGGGTTACATAGTTCGAAACTCTAAATGATAACAGACACAACCATATTAAGAAAAATTGGATGGAACTGGCTATCAAACTCGAACAAGATATGATATGGTGGAGTCCACTTAATTGGATATCTCTTATCTGAATAACTCTGTTAATTGAATATAATGTCTCAACACAAAACCATTCACCATACCTCCTGTACAAATTTGACCTGTTAATTGAATATAGGTTATGGAGTAAATTCCTGTTAACTGAATAAAAAATCTTGTAACCTGTCGAGAATTATTACCGACTCTTCTCAGTTTTCCTTTGTTTGGCCTCAGTACATCCAATACAGATCTATTTGGCCTCAGGCAGTTATTCTATCATAACTCAAGGAGATCTGTCAAACAAGATATAATAGAATAAATGCTAAGTTTAACTCTAGAATATAGGAAAGTAACACAAGCCCTGTTAATTGAATACTCCTATTAAATGAATAATTTTCATTGGCAACGTGACTATTCAATTAACAGGGTTCCATTGTAGTTGCAACCTCATACTGGGAACAATGGCACATTAGTAAGAAGATTGAACATTAAATCAAAAGGTTAATGGATCGATCCTGACCTTTGTCATCTGCACTGTGTCGCTGGGCAAGACACTTAATCCTGATTACCCATGTGGGGTATGGTGGTGCTGTGTACTAAGGTATATTGCATGTCAGGTTAGTAAACTGGAGAGTCTGACACTGCTCAGTGGTTCTGTATAGGAACTCTGGCTTCCTCCACATGTAGAACTGTCTGTCACGAGAACTGAATAAAGATTCTAGAAGCAAAACATGTGAATTCCATCATTTCCAAGAGCCAGTACAAAATTGGGCAAAAATATGAAAAAGAAGAATGTACAAAATACAATTTTTTTCCTCGAGTGCATTAAGGTGCCGTCTGCATTGCTAAGGCATTGCAGGTAGTGCCTTATGTTTTAGGCCTCATAATCTACAGAATAGCATGGGTGGTGGTGTATTTTGTCCTTTGAGTGCAAGAAGGCTTTGCAATGCTTGTTGCACTCAAGGGACAAATTTATGAATTTTATCAACCTGGGTAAAATATCAGACAAAAACATTTAATTTTTATTTTTTTAAATTTGCATTGGTCATAAAAAGAGAGCATGTGGCAGCCAAAAGAACCATGCTGAAAGGCCTGAGAAACAGAATTTAAACTTTTTTTTATGCTTTATATATTGTGTGACAGGATTCAATGAGCTCTATCAAACAAGATATAATTAGTTAAATATTCAACTGTATTGTGAGGAAATTTTTGCAGTTGAAAACCTTGGAATTTTGACATCACTGTTTAGAGGGTAAAACCCTCTTCATCAATTTCAGCAGAATGCCAAACAAAATAGTAATAAAACACTAGCATTTGAGCAAAGTTAATTGTAAAGTATAAAATATACTAACCATTGCAGCTTCTTGTGCCAGATTAACAAAGATACGAATGCTGTCTGGAACCACATTCAAAATTTGACATTCATAGACACATTCTTGAGCTTGAGCCTTCGAAACAGAAACATATATTGTTCAGTTAATATACTACATGTACTCATAATTTGCTAAGGAGTCCTCATACTCATTGTTGTGGTGTGTAATAATAATAATGTTAACCCTTTACCTATCATGAAGGGGGGCGCGGTGGCATTGCGGTAACCTGTTCTCGTCAGATCACCGAAGTTAGGCAACGTCAAGCGGTTAGTAGTTGGATGGGTGACCATTTCAGCAACTGATTCGGGCTCCCGCATTGTGTCCTTGGGCAAGGCACTTCACCCCGATTGTCCACATGGGGGCACGATGACACTGTATACTAAGGTATACTGCACGTGGATGGTGCGCATGTTTTCAACCAATCTAAACCTGCCTGTGCTGCAGTGCGGAGTTACGATGTTGGGAAGCTGGAAGCTGCTCATCGTTGCTTGGTGATTCTCTGTGGGTACTCTGGCTTCCTTCCTCTGTAAAACGGTGGCGTTGTGTACTAGGGGTTACGGTACATCGATGATGCACCTGTCTTCAACCGATGCTAACCCTGCTTGTGTGGAGTTGGGAAGCTGACAGTCACTCGCCGTTGCTCGGTGGTTCCTCGGTGGAAGGTACTCCGGCTTCCTCCACCCGTAAAACTGTCACGGTCATGATGAGCCATTGTGCACAAGTATGTGACCTTAAACACCAATAAATAAATAAATATATATTACCTAACATGAAAAGCATTCAACACTTGCAAACAAAATTCTGGAACTAATTCTTTTCAATTTTTTGTCTCAAAAACAGAGGTTATGGTCCCTCATTGGAACAAGCTCAATAAGAAAAAATTTAATGGAGTTAATATCCAACAAGTATTTACACCTCAGGTAGTTTGAAAATAATCCAGTTAAATCCTGGTCTTTCACAAGAATATATCCTGGTTCACACAAGAAGAAAAAATTCTTTTCAAATTTTGGAAACACTTTTCAATACAAAATGATGCGCAGATCACAAAATAATATTCCGTAGAATATAATCTTAAACTCAGCTGCTATCTATAGTAATGCAATGTCCTGTAATAATAATCTCCAATGCTCAATGAATGCTGAATATATAAGTTACTTCTCAATGCTGTGTGAGATGAATAGCATGTCAGAAATTGTTGACAAGACGTAGTCAACAGATAAAAAATTAGAGAATAAGAAATTTCTCCAATGTTCTTAATCCCATTAACTGCAGATTGGCTGAATTAAGCCATCTCATTAAGGTTTTAGCTCATTCAAATTATAAGTAAACAAGTGTGAACCAAATAAACAATTAGTGAGCTAAATATAGATACTGTTTAAGAGTATTTGTGAACATGTTGATAGGTACATTCAAAGGTCACCCAGTGCAAATAAATGATCAAACAAGCCAGGGCCTGCTTATTCTAATTAAACAAGGGTGGCATGCCCCCGCCCCCACTGCCAAGCACAAGTTTTTAGTCATTTATCTTTGTTGATATTGAATTAATAAATATCTTATCTTATCTTATCTCCATCAAACCATAGCACCAATACAGCAGGACACAAAATGTGCCCACGGGACACTTATACCCCTGCTTTTTGATAAACTATATTTAGTGGTTAACCAAGTCCAAAAAGGGGGCCATAACTCAGATAACAATTATTGCACCACATTCTAAATCAAACCACCTGGTATACTGTCTACAGTAAGCTATACTCCAAGTTTGATTGAAAGCGGACACCTATAACTCAGGTTATCATCCAGAAACCAATATCATCATGTCTTCTTAGTCGGAAAAGGCCCATAACTCAGCCAAAAAATATCTGATCAATCCCAACCTGTATTATGTGGTTATAAACCTATATTTAAAATTTTGTTTCATTTCGATCAGTCCAACTAAAGTTATCATCTGGAAACCAATATCAACATGTCTTCTAAGTCAGAAAAATGGCCAGAACTCTGCAAAAAAATATCAGACCACAGCCCACTATCAATTCCAACCTGTGTTATGTGGTTATAAACCTATGTATAAAATTTTGTTTCATTTCGTCCAGTCAAACTAAAGTAGTCGTCCTGAAACCAATATCAACATGTCTTCTAAGTTGGAAAGGGCCATAACTCTGCCAAAAATATCAGACCAAGACCACTATCAATCCCAACCTGTATTATGTGGTTATAAACCTATATATAAATTTTGTTTCATTTTGTTCAGTCAAATTAAAGTTATCGTCCAGAAACAAATATCAACATGTCTTCTGAGTCCAAAAAGGGCCATAACTCTGCACCCAAAATATATGGACCAGGCTCACTATAAATCCCAACCTGTATTATGTGGTTATGAACCAATGTATAAAACTTTGCTTCATTTCGTTCAGTCAAACTAAAGTTATTGTCTGGAAACCATATTCAGGATGGATACAGGATTACGTACATACAGACGGACAAGGGTAACACTTAGTGCCCCTCGCGAGATTGGCAGAAACATAAAATTTTTTTTAGAAAATTTAATTATTTATAATAATTAACCAAAGACATATCAATTCTGATATCATAATAGGGGTCTATAACACTCAGAAACATATTTGTACATAAAAAGGTAAATGTATGATTCTGATAACTCACCCTAGTACAAGTAAACTCTATCCTGACCCTTTAATTTGTGTCATGTGTGCCATTATCCATGGTCAATCTTGGGCTGTAAAAGTGGACCATCCCCCTTTCTGACGATGTCAAACCTCATTTAATAGTCTCATTTTCATTTGACAGTTAAAGTAGACCTAACTTTATCATTGGGATTTCAAACATTATTTTGACAGTCTCAGTGTAATAATCAGTATCTCTTATACTTCAGAGACATCATTTCTGTCTCCAAAAACACTCATGAGGTATATGAATGTGGCAGGGGGTGACCCAAAATATGATCTCTAGGGCCTAGAATCAGTTCAGACCTTCTGGTAGAGTTGAGAGAAAGCATGGTGCAAGTCATCAAAGGATCTCAACAGCTCATTAAGACATTTAGATTGTGGTCACAGCATGCATGTTCTGCACAAGCAATGCTACAGCTATGCAAAGCAACACACATAATGCAATAGGAACTGACTGAACAATGCTAGACTACATACAAGAAAACACACAGTACAGAGTTGAGTGGTGAGATCTGTAAACTGGACAGACTCAATGGTCCAATGTCTGTTCACATACGAGACCAGATTTCATCTGTACTTCCTGGATAAATGCACTAGAATATGAAAAAGGGCTCATGAGAGATAAGCTTATGTTAATGTTGCAGAAGATGAATAGCATGGTTGTGGCTCATTAATCTGTGGGTGGTCGGTGGTGTCAGTTTGGATAACCTCACCACCTGCAACACCAAGATAGCTTTCTGAAAAGGGTGCCATTAAAGCTAGAATTTTAGATTTTTATCAGTGAGATTACCGATAAACAATTTGGGGGAACTTCAGCCAGGCAAGTCTGGAATGCAAACTCTTTTCACTTCCTTGTCCCATGAGGTCAGAAACCCAAAATAATTGGAATCAGTTGGTAATTAACAAAACACATTGACAACTTTTGGTCTAGTGCTGATTTACTAAAAAAAAAAATTAAAGTACTCTATTGGGGCTAAATCTGGCAAAATAGGTCGGACGAGGCTAGTATGCAAACTATTTTCATTTGATTGTTCTGTGAGGTCACACACCAAATATTACTTGAATCAGTTGGCAATCATTGGAAAAACCTTGGACAACCCTTCAAAATATGCAGATTTGAATAAAAACAAAAGTAAAAGATGCATAGCTCCTGAAAAAACGGGTAGACGAAGCCGATATGTGAAGTCATTTCATTTAAACACCTTGTGAGCTCATATACAGAAAATATTTGAAATCCTTTGGTAATTGTTGAAATTAATCCTTGACAACTTTGAAAAAATCAAAGTCAAAGGGGCATAAACTTGTACGCAAAGCTGATATGCAAACTCCTTCTACTTAAGAATCTTGTGAACCTACATTCCAAAAATGTTAAAAAATTTATAGTAATTTATATATTTTTTATACTTACAAATGACCCAGACATAGCTGGTGCTAACTCTTAAAATATAGGGCCAAACACAAATTTTGCCCCCCAATCCCCAAAATTTGCATCTAAAACTAAAGAAAACATGTCCTGAGAGGCCCTCCACACTTCGCCCCTACTGCGCATGCGCAGTGTCAAGGACGTTCCGAAATTGGCGCCATTTATCATTCTAATAACCAGTGCCTGGTAAGCGCTATGTACTCAGCGGGGAGGCAAGAGTTCCCAACTCCTGGGAGGGCCATCCCCGTCTGGGTCATTGGTAAGTATAAAAAATATATAAATTACTATAAATTTTTTAACATTTTTATACTGTACCAATGACCCAGACATAGCTGAATAGTAAAAAGGCTGGAGGGCCAAGGACATAGAGCAAAATGGAATACGCTCAATAAAATAAAATAGAGTCATCCCCTGTAGGGAAAAGAAGTAATAGGCCTTACATGTATCTTTCTTATTTATGATAAATTAGAAAGATACAACACCTTCCAAAAATTGAGCTTCATACATCCATGTACTCCATTAATATCCAATAATCCTTATACTAATAATTTTTAAAGTAAGCCAATAATAAAGTAAGTCTAGAGAATAGAGACTCTTATACTCCTAAAAGTGTGTGAGAATTGCATAATCATGTCCGTTGACATATGCAATATTCAAAAGCTATACTTTAAAAACTAAGACTTGAATGAATTTTATAAACTTAAACTTCTCACTAAACAACCATCCCAATAACAGCTCAGAATTACTAACTCCGGAGGAGGTATCCCCTTGTTTTCATAGTAAAAACAGGTGACCCAAGGGAACACCCTCCCCCCCCCCCCCCCCTTTTTCTTGCCCTGGGTCAAATAGCCCAGAGCGAAGAGGGCAGCCGAACGGAGACACTGCCGAAACAGACAGCCTACCTAGCTATAGTAGCAACTGTTAAGTGAATGACATTCTGAGCAGTAGATAATAGACCTAACAATAGAGGCCTCCAGAAATGGACTCGATATTTCTGAGATAAAATTCATGAATGGATGGCTGAGCGCAATGAGCAGCCTTCAAAAATCTATAATAGAACACTATTAATGTAAGCCCAAGAAGTAGAAGAACTCTTACTTCATGAGCCGAAATCTTAAGCACAACTGCTAAGCCAATGATATACCATAAGCAGTACGCTAGTTAATAGAATCCATTAACAATAAAATGGAGCGTAACGTCCTTCTACTAGACATCAAAGACAGAAGAAGCTTACGCCCTTGTAATAAACAGATATCTGTTTATAAATACATAAACTGTACCCGGAAAGAGTAAAGGCCTATGCCCATACGAAGACGGAAGGACCTTAAAATAATAGGTTCCGGATAATAGGAGCCTAACTCTTATGCAACAATCCAACCTAAATAGTAACGGAAGTATTGATTCCGAAACTATGAAAGTGAAAATCATCCATCGATAGTGCATGAAACTCACTGACTCTACAGTAAAAGAGAAACCAACAGAATTACTGTCTAAAAGGTCAGAATTTGAAAACTACTGTTTCCAGAGGCTCAAATGATTACTTAGCTAAATAAGAACCTGAAGTTAAAATCCGTATAGGAATTTAATCTAAAGATTCTAAGTCTATTTATCAAAAAGTTACTAACTGACTTAGATAAAGAGACAAAAGACTCAATTGTAAACTATCGTAGAGTGCATAGGTATGAGGTAACATAAACCTATAACCTAAATAACAACAGGCTGCAGTAGATCTTGTGAAACAAGTATACTAAAAAATAGCAATGAGTAGTATGGAGGGATCAACCATATGAACATAATGATCCCTACACCACGACGGAAGAGCCTCCACTTTAGTCGCATAGAATAGCGAAGAAGAGGATCTCCTATAGTAAGAAATCGCGTCCAAAGCTCGTCCAGTACAGTGCTTACAATGCAATACGGACCACACAACGGAATACATGAAGGTTGCGACCTTGCTGGTTGTGATAAAGATGACACGATTTACCCAGTGAAAAAAGATCCTCACATAGAGGAAGATTTCACGTTAAGATCCACAGTAGACAAGAGAGTAAATTACTCATGATCTCTGTGAAGATAGAGATGCTATCAACAGAAATGTATTGTGGTTGTTTATCTTAGCAATACCTGCTAAAAACAACAGCGCCGGAGGATACGCGTATCCTATCATTCTGTCCTATAGATCAATAGAGCGTTAACAGTATTAGCTCAGAGATCTGGACAAGCCAACACATACGTCTGCAATTGATTAGCCAGCTGTGTCATAAATAAAACATCATTGGGCGCTCCCATAGATAGCAAATCTGATTGAATACTTGTTTGTTGAGAGTCCATTCTGACAGCAACAAGCGACCCGTAAGAGAACGGGAGTGCGATAAAACAATCAGACGACCCAGAATATGACGGACCAAAACTGAACTTGGTGTACTATAACCAACAGACGGATTCTTTCCATTAAATTGAATAACGGAAACGAAAGAGTGCCTCCCTGGTTCCGGAGATACGCCACTACTGTCGAATTAAAGGACAGGAATTTGGGCATGCGTTTCTGAATAATGTTCATGCAATGACATAAAGCAAGCCTAAAAAACATTATTCCGCGGAAGTTAACTGATAGCTAAAAGACTGCGGAACCCAAAGACCCTGGCACTTCGAATCCGTAGGGATCAGTATATATCCCAATCTGTTTGACTGGCAACCGTCATAACAGCCACACTCGGGTCTGGCAACTGCGGCGGCACTCTCTGAGTCAACCACCGAATGTTTGCCCCAGTCTGAATCTCTTGTAACACTAGATAGACAAGAGAATGTATAAATCAAGCAATTCATGGATTGCCGGAAAGTTGCCGTCGAAGAGAAGCTCCTCCGAGAACGAAGCGACTCTGAGAGAGTTCTTAACCTACTATCCACGCGTGGATGTAGCTAGGGCTGCCTCACGTCTAACCAACTCCAATCAGCCACTGAAGGGCGGAGTTATACGTGAACAAACTACTGCCCTCAAAAGAAATTACATTGAGAATAATATCCCGTAAATCTTTTCTTGAAGACGTAATGATAACGCCTCAGTAAGGCGGATTACGTATAATAAAGCGTCTAAGTTAAGTCTAATATACATAATGTCGTTCCCAACATTGAAATTGGAAAAGACATAAACGGTGAAAAAGAATATATGCAGTCTTTAATCACACCGTCTAGACGCATATGAACTCTCGGTATGCCCTGCTCTGCCAAAATAAACTATATGTAAAAAAAGATAAAATGGCAGAAATGAGCCACGCGGACAAGAAACTAAACTATCATGCTTAGTAGCCGTCTTGTATATATATATAAATATATATAGCGTCGAAAAATAAAACACATGTTGTAATGACAATATTGGACTGCGTCGGTAAGTCAGGGACAAAGTCCCTGTACCGATCGAAAAATCCGAGTCCAATGACGCTATAAGTCTCTTATCCAAGATCGCAGCAATGAAGTCCGAAAAATAATCACTGGAAGAAATGCCAGAAGATATGAAAGGCATCTTCCGATACTACTAAAGGGAAAACTCGAAATCTTTCGAATCCCTTTCGCCATCCTGTCGGACCCTATAAAGCGTTCGGTCGTCCGTAGCTTGATGCAACCGCGGACCGCACCGACCCAGCGCCGTCGGATAATTCCTGATTCGACCGAGAAACCGTCAATTGCTGGGATGCTGCGAAACAACTGTGCTAACTCGGATAGCACGTCCGTCACTGAGGCCTGAGGAGCAGCGGTCTTACGATGCATTGCCGCAGGAAGCTCCGAGATCGTTACCCCGTGCATACTTCCAATATGCGAGCGAACGGAGTGTATAGGCCTCGTGTCCCTTGGCTACCGGATGGCGCGACCTATTCGCTGTGGAATCACTGAATGCCGAAACTGATCGGATACTCGAGGTCACGTAGCCAATGTGCGGTCGTGTGCCCTGCTGTGAGGATGAGGAAGCATTAAAGACAGTCTCTCGGACTGTCAATATAACGGAGCGTCCCGAGCAACGGACATATGCTCCGAATGTAAAATATCTGAACCACAACATGCGGTCCCCTATGTTGTTGGCTTCCTCCGATCTGTCCTCAATCTGCCGTCACTGGGTGAGTACTAAAGTAATTAAAGTGCTCGCATCACCCAAATCTCCTTCCTAGACCGCAACGGACGAACCCGGCAGCCGAACCATTCGATGAATGTACGCTACACCGGGTGAGCTAGCGAATGTCACTCCGTAAGCGATAGACATATTCCATGAGCACTTATTGCCGCTAACTCTTCATTAACTATGACGACAGAGGCACACTTTTGAAAGACATCTCCATAACTCTTCGAACAAGAAACCAGAAATGCTTGGATAGCAAGCATAAAATAATAATATATATAGCGTCGTTCAATAATTCGAAAGTTTGTGTGACATTATTGGACTATGTCGGAACTGAGGGACGATGTCCCTGAACCGAACCAAAAATTTCTAAGTCCACCGACGCTATCAGTTTCTTATCCGGCATCGCAGCATATGTTGTTCCGAAAGGGAAAGCTTGAAATCCACCGAATCCCTTTCGGTATCCCGTCGGACCGGATGAAACTTTCGGACGTCCGTACCCGCTTCCGCGGAGCGTCCCGACCCAGCATCGTCGGATAAAATATATGCGACAGATTCAGTTGATGCTGGGATGCTGCGATAAACTGTGCTATTAAGGAAAGCACGTCCGTTCCCGAGGCCTGTGCAGTAGCGGACTTACGATGCATTGCCGCTGGAAGCTCCGTGTACGTTGACTCCCGCATACTTCCTATGCGAACGTCCGGAGTCTGCAGGCCTCGAGTCCCCGGCTACCGACCCAGCGCTGTCGGATAATTCTCGATCCGACACCGTTTCTGTCGGCTGCTGGGATGCTGCGATAAGCTGTGCTATGTGCACAAGAATGTCCGGCGTCGAGACCTGCGGAGGCGCAGTCTATCGCTGCTTCGCCGAGGACAGCTCCGCATCAGATGGCTCCCGCATACTTTTCCTATGCGAACGTCCGGAGTCCATCGGTCTCGAATCCCTGGCTGCCGGATGGTGTGACCTGGTCGCCGAAGAATCCTTGATCGGCGAAGCTGGTAATATATCGGCGGTCACGCAGCCAAGGTGCGGTCGTGTGCGCTGACGAGAAGAGGAAGCCTTAGCAGTCTCAGCGGACTGCCTATACAACGGAGCGTCCCGAGCGACGGACGTATGCTCCGCTAACGACACATTTGTACCACAACATCTGGGGCCAGATGTTGTTGAACGAGAGAGGGGCCTCTCTCGCTTGCCGTCCGGATGGACCGGAACGAGCTATGAACCGGACTAAAAGGCTTCCTCCGTTCTCCCTCCGATCCGCCGTCACTGGGTGTGCATTAAGTTAATTTTATAGTGCTCGCATCACCCCAAAATTCCTTCTAGACCGCAACGGACGAACCCGGCTGCCGAACCATTCGGTGAATGGACGCTACACCGGGCGAGCTAGCGGACGTCAAAGGCCGTCGAACCTACTAGGGTCCTCTTAGGCAATTGGCGTATTACATGAGCACTTTTCCGCTAGCCCTTCATTAATTGTGACGACGGAGGCACACTGTTGGAAGACATCACAGATACATCACCCTAATCTTGATCGTCTGAAATAGAAATTGATAAAGTAGAGTGACCCTGCGGGGAAAGGACCGGAGTGTCCAAATCCCCAACAACATACCGTGACATACGCTTCCCATATTGTCATCGAAATATACGATACAGAACCGGAGTTAATGCGAGTACACTGACCACATATAGAATGATAATAAGGTCAGAGGAAGACTTCCTCTTAAAACAATTGATCAATATCCTTTCAATGTGAAAAGAAAACAAGTCCTGGTACTCGCACTAACCCCTGGCAATCAAAATACATAATAATAATATGATCCATTAATATAGAAAAAATAATTGAAATCAAAATATTTTGAAAAAATATTTTTTCAGAACAGCCCAAGTTTCTGAAAAGTAACGTTGAGCCCCAATGGATCCCAAGCCTAAGTGTGGACAAAAATTTTTAAAATATTTTAAACAATTTATTCAACACTTACGAACAATAATAATGTATCTAGTTATGATTGAAATAACATAAAGATATTATTATTTAGAAATCCCCCCCTCACACAGAGGGCTGTTGTAAATGTAAACAATGAGTGTAAAAACACTAAAATAAGACTCCAGGCACCCAGGCCCGAAATCAGTTACCAAAAATACACCATCTGATGCAAAACAGAGACTTCCAGGGAAGAAACTGCAGAACATCAGATGGTAGATGCAGAACACAACACCTAACCACCCGTAGGTGAAGACGTAAACATGGGGAAAGAACAGAATTCATTCTGTTATTCAGCTAAACTCCCAAGAAATTTTAGTAATAATAATTACAGAAATTATGCCAAAAGCATGGGAGAATAGCAAGGGGGAACTTAAAGGACAGGGAGAGAGGAAAAACACTTGTAAAAACAGTGTAACTAAATAATCAGAATGACAACAAAATGGCTGCTGCCTTGAAAGTTAAAAAATTTATAGTAATTTATATATTTTTTATACTTACCAATGACCCAGACTTAGCTGGTGCTAACTCCACAAAAACCAGGGCCAAACACAAATTTTGCCCCCCAATCCCCAAAATTTGCATCCAAAACAAAAAGAAATCATGTCCTAAAGGACCTCCATAGTACGACTCTACTGCGCATGCGCAGTGACGCAGTCGTCCCGAAATTGGCGCCAAATATCATTCTTACTGGCAGTGCCTGGTCAGCGCTATGTACTCAGCGGGGAGGCAAGAGTTCCCAACTCAGGGAGGGCCATCCCCGTCTGGGTCATTGGTAAGTATAAAAAATATATAAATTACTATAAATTTTTTAACATTTTTATACTGTACCAATGACCCAGACTTAGCTGAATAGTAAACAGGCTGGAGGGCCTAGGACATAGAGGAAAATCCAATAAGCTCAATTATAAAATAAAGAGGTAACCCCTTAAGGAGAAAAGGAGTATTAGGCTTTACATGTATCTTTCTTATTTAATATTTAAATTAGAAAGATACACTACCCTTAATAATTGAGCACAATAACATTCATGTTCTCTATTAACATCCAGTATAACCTTTATACTAATTATTTTTAAAACAAGCCAATAAATAAAGTAGTCCAGAGAATTGAGACTCTTATAATCATTTAAAAGTGTCCGAGTATTGTATATTAAAGCCCGTTTGACACTTGACATATACAAATGCTTCACACCGAGCTACACTTTAAAAATAAGACATGAATGAAATTAAACATTAATATTACACTTTAAAACCATCCCGGAAGCGACTCAGAAATACTGTCTTGGAGGAGGCATTCCCTTGCTTTTCACTATAAAGCAGGTGACCTAAGGGAACACCCGCCCCCCCCCCCCCCCCCTTCCCCTTGCCCTGGGTCAAATAGCCCAGAGCGAAGAGGGCAGCCGGACGGAGTCACTGCCGGAACAGAAAGCCTGCATAACTATAGTTGCAACTGTTTAGTGGACGACATTCTGAGCAACAGATAACGGACCTAAACAATGCAGGTCTCCAGAAATGGACTCAATATTTCTGAGATAAAAATTAGTAAATGTGGATGGCTGAGACCAATAAGCAGCCTTCATTAAATCTGTAATAGCAACACTATTAGCATAAGCCCAGGAAGTAGAAAGAGCTCTTACTTCATGAGCAGAAATCTTAAGCACAGACTGCTGAGAAGAAGATAAATCTTCATACGCAGTACGGATAGTTAACTGAATCCATCTAGCAATAGAATGGACTGAAATGTCTTTTCTATTAGGCATCAAAGACAGAAAGAAACGTTTCCGTCCCTTTCTGATGAACTGAGATCTCTGTTTATAGATACGTAGTGCTCTAACAGGACAGAGTAAAGGCCTACGCCCGTCTGAAGACGGAAGAGCCTTAATAACAATAGGTTCCGGATATTTATTAGGAGCCTGATTCTTAGCTAAAAAACCGACGTTAGTAGTGAAGGTGATAGTGTTCCCAACACTACGATAATGAGAATCATCCACCGATAGTGCATGAAGCTCACTGACTCTTCTGGCAGAAGAGAAAGCTAAGAGAAAAGCTGTCTTATAAGATAAGAATTTGAAATCTACTGTCCCAAGAGGTTCAAATGGCTTTTCCTTCAATTTAAGGAGAACCCAAGCTAAATTCCACTTAGGAATTAATCTAAGAGTTCTGGGTCTATTTATCGAAAAGTTTCTAACCAATTTCGATAAAGAGACATTAGATCCAATTTGTAAACTATCATGATGTGCATAGGTATCAGATAACATAGATCTATAACCCTTTATAGTAACCGGTTGCAGTTTGATTTCGTCAAACAAGTATACTAGAAAGTTAGCAATGTCTGGTATAGAGGGATCAAATATATCAACAGAATGATCCCTACACCAACGACGGAAAACCTTCCACTTAGCCGCATAGTTTAGCGAAGAGGAGGTCCTCCTACAGTTAGAAATCGCGTCCACTGCTCGTCCTGTAAAGTGCTTGCCATGCAAGAAGGACCGCACAACGGAAAAACGTGAAGGTTGAGACCTTGCGGGTTGTGATGCAGTTGGCGCGATTTCCCCTGCCAAAGAAGATCCTCTCGTGGAGGGAGCTTCCGCGGTAGGTCCCACAACAGACACCTGAGTAGATTTATCCACGGTCTCTGTGGCGACAGAGATGCTACCAACAGAATCTTGCATTGAGATTGTTTTATCTTTAGCAATACTTGTTGAATTAACGGCGCTGGAGGATATGCATATCCTATCATTCCGTCCCAAGGGATCGATAGAGCGTCTACAGCAAATGCTCTTGGATCCGGACACGGGGACACATACGTCTGCAACTGATTGTTGAGATGTGTCGCAAATAAGTCTATCATTGGCCGTTCCCATTGGTAGCAAATCTGATTGAATACTTGTTTGTTGAGAGTCCACTCCGACGGCAACAAGCGACCCTTTCGAGAAAGGGAGTCTGCTAGCACATTCAGACGACCCGGTATGTGACGGACCGAAAGAAGAACGTGATGTTCCAACGCAAACAGAAGGATTCTTTCCGTTAGATTGAACAACGGAACTGAATGAGTGCCTCCCTGATTCCGTATATACGCCACTACTGTCGTATTGTCGGATAGGATTTGGACATGAGCATCGTGAATAATGTCCATCCAGTGACGTAACGCAAGCCAAATTGACATCATTTCCTTGATGTTTATGTGCTTGCACAGGAATTGCGGATCCCAAAGACCCTGGCATCTCGAATCCGTTGGGATTAATGATGCACCCCAACCTGTTTGACTGGCATCCGTCATAATGGTAAAACTCGGATCCGGCAACTGCAGCGGAACTCCTTGAGTTAACCACTGAATGTTTGCCCAAGTCTGAATCTCTTGTTTCACTTGATCTGACAAGAGAACGTCTACATCGAGCGAATGAATTTTCACACTCCAATTCTGAGTCAAGAAAATTTGAAGAGGCCGTGTGCGTAGCCGTCCCATCGGAATGAGATCCGCAGCGGCTCCGCACAGACCTATCAGTCTCATAAATTCTCTCGCTGTGACTTTGTCTGTATTTAGACAATAGCGAGCGTAACAACTGACTAATTTCGCTCTGGTTAACGGCAGACGAACGAGATTGTTGTGCGTCTCGAAGCTCATTCCCAGATGAGTGAATGACTTGGACGGCACCAGATCCGACTTCTCCTCGTTTACTATGAAACCGAGACGTCGGAGCAATAGAAGAAGATTCTGAACATCGTTCTGAAGCGTTAACTCGTTGCCGTACCTCTGAAGAATGTCGTCCAGGTAGGCCGACGTTACCGCAGACGAATGAGCTCGGAAGTAAATCATTACCGAGTTCATTACCCGAGTGAAAGCCCAGGGTGCTAGATTCAATCCGAAGCACATGGCCCGGAACTGATACACCACTCCTAGGACTGCGAAGCGTAGATACTTTCGGAATGTCGGATGTACCATGACGTGAAAGTACGCATCTTTGAGATCTATGCTCGTTGCATAATCGTTCACCCGAATACTCGCTCTGACCGATCGAATCGTCTCCATATAAAACTTCGGAGCGATGATCAGCTTGTTTATCCAGCTCAAATCTATGACTGGACGGAACGAGCCGTCTGGTTTCGGAACCAGAAACAGATGGCTGTAGAATCCCAGCGATTCCTGGTTTTCTACGACCTCTACCGCGTTCTTCATTAAAAGAGACTGCACCTCTGATAGCAGAGCGTCTCTTTTCTGAGGGTTTGACGGAAGATGAGTCCACTTTGGACTTCGAGTTAATGGAGGCTTTCGTTTGAAGGATATCTTTAGACCTTCCGAAGTCACTCCTCTCACCCACGGATCGTCCGTAATCGACGCCCACTCTTGAGAAAAACTCGACAACCTTCCGCCAACCGGAACGCGATAGAGGTTTGAGCCATCACCTCCTGGATCTGCGAGGCCTGCGGTAGGAGAAACCACGTCTTCCACGACCCGCACCTCGCCTCGTCGACCTCGGGGCGTCCGACCGATTGTCCCGGCCTGAAGGACGTCCCGAACGAGAGTCGCTATCCTGACGGTCTCTCGAATAAGAGCTAGAGGACGCACCGGAACCTCTATAGGAACCTCTCTTGGGCGGATAAGACCCAGAAGTGCCCGCCTTATTCGTGTCTGCTGAATCCGACCTTTTAGGAGCGGATCTAAACAACAGAGAATCACTAGCTTTCTTTTTAATATTATCATAAATAGCGGAAAGCTTGCCGTCAAAGAGAAGATCTCCTGAGACCGAAGCGACTCTAAGAGAGTTCTTCACCTTAGAATCCACTAGTGTGGATGTAGACAGGGCTGCGTCACGTCTAACCAACTCCAGATTTGCCACTGAAAGGGCGGAGTTACACGTGGAATAAGCTACTGCCCTTGAAAGAAGTCTTAAGGAGGATTGTATATCCTGAAACTCTTCCCCTTGAAGACGCAGTGATAACGCCTTCGTAAGGTGATCTGCGTAAGATAAGGCATCTAAATTGGCTCTGTTAGACGCAATAGCTGTTTCCAACACTGCGGTTGGAATAGAAGCTGACGACGGTAATGATAGCTCTAAGTCTTCCGCCTCGTCGTCCATACGCAGAGGAACTCTCGGTATACCCTGACCTGCCGTGTCGAATTTATTCCTTGCATTAATGAAAGGCAGGTTGAGAGTATTTGCGGACAAGAAGCCTGCTTTCCCTGTCCTGGAAGCAAGTTTAAAAATAGCGTCGTTCAATAATTCAAATGTTCTTGCAACATTATTGGACTGCGACGGAAACTCGGGAGCGATGTCCCTGAACCGCTCGAAAAAATCAGAGTCCAATGACGCTATAATTCTCCTGTCCGGAAGCGCAGCAGTCTGGCCCGACGGAACAACTTGAGGAAGAAAGTGCCGGATGAAGTCTACGGCAGCTTTGTGTTGTTCCGAAAGGGATAGCTCCAATTCATCCGTATCCCTTTCACCATCCGGTCGGACCTCCCGATGTTCCCGGTCGTCCGCCCCCGATGCTTCGGCGGAGCGTACCGACCCAGCGCCGTCGGATAATTCTCGATCCGACACCGTCTCTGTCGGCTGCTGGGATGCTGCGATAAGCTGTGCTATCTGCACTAGAATGTCCGACGTCGAGACCTGCGGAGGAGCGGTCTTTCGCTGCTTTGCCGAGGGCAGCTCCGCATCAGATGGCTCCCGCATACTTTTCCTATGCGAACGTCCGGAGTCCATCGGTCTCGAATCCCTGGCTGCCGGATGGTGTGACCTGGTCGCCGAATAATCCTTCATCGGCGAAGCTGGCAAGATATCGGAGGTCACGCAGCCAAGGTGCGGTCGTGTGCGCCGGCGAGAAGAGGAAGCCTTAACAGTCTCTGCGGACTGCTTATACAACGGAGCGTCCCGAGCGACGGACGTATGCTCCGCTAAAGACACATTTTGTACCACAACATCTGGTCCCAGATGTTGTTGTACGAGAGAGGGGCCTCTCTCGCTCGCGGCCCGGCTGGACCTGGACGAGCTAGGAACCGGACTAAAAGGCTTCCTCCGTTCTCGTTCACTATCCGCCGTCACTGGGTGTGCATCTATTATTTTTATAGTGCTCGCATCACCCAAAATTTCCTCTTGGACCGCATCGGACGAACCCGGCTGCCGAACCATTCGGTGAATGGACGCTACACCGGGCGAGCTAGCGGACGACATTTGTCTAATCTCCATGAGCACTTTTGCCGCTAGCTCTGTATTTAATTGTGACGACGGACGCACACTTGAAGAAGATAACATGGAAACATCACCCTGTTCTGGTTCCTCTGAAATAGAAACTGAGAGAGTAGAGTGACCTTGTGGAGAAAGAGCCGGCATCGCTCTTTCTCCAGAAACAACATATCGTGACACACGTTTCCAATGTTTCTCATCCCAATGTTCACATACAGGACAGGGATTAATGCGAGAACACTGACTACAATTTATGCAATAATCATGAAAGTCAGAGGAAGATTTCTTCCTATTACAATTTGAACAAGTTCCTTTCATTGTGAAGGAACAACAATAAGTCCTAGTTACTCGCAAAAACCCCTGACACAAAGATACATAATAACATGATCCATTAATAAATGAAAAAACAATTGCAAAACAAAATAATTTTGAAAAAATATTTTTTTTAGAGAAGCCCAAGTTGCTGAAAAGTAACGTTGAGCCCCGATGGATCCGATGGCAAAGTGTGGTCAAAAATTTTAAAATTATATAAAATAATTAATGAGACACTTTCGGATAATATAAATGTATCTTATAATGAGATAAACTACCTCAAAGGCAAACAGCCCCCCTCAAAAAAGGCTGTTGCCAATGAAAACAAACAGTGTAAACACAGAAGAAAACATGACTCCAGGCACTGAAAAAACTGGCCCGGAATCAGTCCTCAATTACACTCTATCTGATGCAAAACAGAGACTCCCAGGGGAGAATCTGCAGAACATCAGATGGAAGATGCAGAACACAAACGTTATACACCCATGGGTGAAAACGTAACTATGGGGAAAATAACAGAAAACATTCTGTAACCAAGCAACTCTCCCAGGGAAATTTTAGAAATGAAACTTCTCAAAAATATGCCAAAAGCATGGGAGAATTGCAAGGGGGGACTTTAGAAGGTTAGGGGAGAGGAAACACTGAATAAGCAGTGCAACAATTAGCAAGAATGACAACAAGAGGCGTTTGCCTCGAAAATAGGCAACTTAACATAATTTTAACAAAAAATTTTAAGTACAGCCCTGATTATTTTTTGCCACTTCTTTTTTCCTCTCCTCCTTCTATCCTCCTTAGAATCACATTTTCTCCAAGAATTACGTGTCTGGCATCCTTTAAACTGAGATTTACAAGCACAAAGATCAGTGAGATGTTGACTGATGAAGGGCCAAACAGAGAATGATATTTGGCGCCAATTTCGGGACGACTGCGTCACTGCGCATGCGCAGTAGAGTCGTACTATGGAGGTCCTTTAGGACATGATTTCTTTTTGTTTTGGATGCAAATTTTGGGGATTGGGGGGCAAAATTTGTGTTTGGCCCTGGTTTTTGTGGAGTTAGCACCAGCTAAGTCTGGGTCATTGGTACAGTATAAAAATATAGGTAACTTAACATAATTTCATTAAAAAATTTTAAGTTACAGCCCTGATAATATTCTGTCACACATTCTTTTCCTCTCCTCCTTTTCTATCCTCCTTAGAATCACCATTTCACTAATATTTATGTGTCTGGCATCATTTAAACTGAGATTTAAAAGCACAAAGATCAGTCAGATGTTAACTGATGAAGGGCCAAACTTAGAATGATAAATGGCGCCAATTTCGGAACGTCCTTGACACTGCGCATGCGCAGTAGGGGCGAAGTGTGGAGGGCCTCTCAGGACATGTTTTCTTTAGTTTTAGATGCAAATTTTGGGGATTGGGGGGCAAAATTTGTGTTTGGCCCTATATTTTAAGAGTTAGCACCAGCTATGTCTGGGTCATTGGTACAGTATAAAAATATTTAAAATCCATTGGAAATTGTTAAAATTAATGCCCGGACAACTTTTGGTCATATGCCTACTTAATTTAAAAATTTCATATCAAAGGGGCATGACTCCTAGAAAACTAGGTGTACGAAACTGATATGCAAACTCATTTCATGTAAACATCTTGTGAGCCCACATACCAAACATATTTTAAATCTGGGTTAGTAATTGTTGAAATTAACCCCCAGACAACTTTTGGTCATATGCTGAATTACTTGAAAAAAGATAAATTTAAAGTAATTTGTATATTTTTTATACTTACCAATGGCCCAGACTAGCTGGCGCAAACTGAAAGTTATCAAGGGCCAAACACATATTTTGAACCCCCCCCCCCCCCAATCCCCAAAATTTGCTTGCAAAACCAAAAATTAAAAGTCCTATCTGGCCCTCCATACTTTTACTCTCCGCGCATGTGCAGCTGTCAGGAAGTGACCGGAATTGGCGCCAACATCACTCTTTGTAGAAAAGAATACTACATAATAACTCAGCGGGGAGGTATGAGTGCCCACTCATGGGAGGGCCATTCCCGTCTGGGCCATTGGTAAGTATAAAAAAATATACAAATTACTTTAAATTTATCATATTTTCATACTATAAACTAATGGCCCAGACTAGCTGAACCGTAAAAATGTGGAGGGCCTAGGACTTCAGAATTAGTAGACCAACATAGTTCCAAGCCTGTAATCCAAGGTGAAAGGAAATTAAATTTAAAAGGAATTACATGTGTGTCTCTCTATACAGTAATAAAGACATATCATAAATAAGGAGCCAAATTCAAGTAATTCCATATTCTTAGCATGAAGACTATGCTAACTGGATGTAAAAAGTTCCAAATTTTTAAGGCTAGTCCGGACTAAGCCCCAAAAATTAGGATGGCATATTTGAGAATGAGAGGTTACAATAATACACAACCTGTATCCAGGATATAAACTACAGAAAAAACACCTTCACTCATAGTTACACACTTATCAAGCCGGAGGAGAGGTAAAAAATCCCCCCCCCCACTGCCCTTTTTTGAAGGAATCTTCTTTAAAAACAAAGAGGGGAGCGCTTTGGAATCAATAAAAGCGGTACTAAATAATAATATATATTCGTTGAACAGGCACCCAGGTATTAATTATTATTAATAAATTGGTGCTTAATGCCACTTCAGAAGCTAAGGCTACACGGCAATCCCAGTAATTAATATCGCCCGCTTGTAACGTATACCGCAGTCGGTATACGTAGATAGGTCGAAACCGGTGATATAATAAATAACATACACATGTCCAATAGAATCACAATGGACGATCTCTGGAGAGTAAACACACTTCCAAGGTAACCCACAGGCGACCCCATTCAGGTGTACAATAAATTCAAAAAAATAACACTCCCAGACGTGTTCTATCCGATATCTATGCTCCCAGAAATGTGCGAATATACGAGAGTGTAAAGACAAGTTGTATTCGATTGGGTACCAAATTAATAGAAACCTGGATTTAGAAATGGAACAAGCTATGATTAACAGACTTATCACGGACCGCCCCCGAAATAATTCATTGTTTCTAAGGGCCATAACATACAATAATGCGTCTGCCTAATAATTCATTTATTATGCGCGTGAGCACTGAATCCCGCATGTAATCATCTGAATACCAGTTAACTGACTAGACAGCCTTACAGGTACCCAAAGGCAAGCAATTTATTGATAAATCATATGCTCGCATATGACATATAGACGAACAACCACAAGAAACCAACCAACTAAAAAGTGGATGTGCCCATGAGGTCGTCATAGAACACGACCCAGCTGCCAGTTGAGAAGTCATGAAATGCATGTACATACTTAAATGCATACAAGGCTTACAGGAAGAAACTATGTCTTGCCTGGTAATCGCTTCTTAACACATTGGGCGTGGGGAGGGGATTTAAATTCATATTGAACCCCCCTCAACCGCATTACTTGAATCGTTCTAGTGTAAGTCATCAAATAGTATAGGAACCGCAAGGCTCCCTCATGTCCGACCAACTCCATAATGCCACTAAGGGCGGGGAAGGACGTGATGAACAAATACACCGTATTTACATAATAACTCACACCAAATCATACCGGTTTGAAGAGAATAACCTCCTCTAACAAACGGTATCATGTCCGATAGGACAGCTAACTCAGCCTAGATGAAGCAGCTAAAGGTCTTCCTGTACGTAAACACCATTAAAAGCTGATACTTGAGGCCTTAGAAGCTCACTAGGGAGACTTACAATGCTAGCCATAACTTATAAGTCTTCATCTACGTGAAGAAAGATATATCGGAGTAAGTTGCGACCCTGAAGGCTCACTTAATGCAGACTTACAATTATCGTCGTGCAAGGTAAGGAATGAAGAGCTGCTATTTCAACAGCCCTGAATTCCCAAAGAGACCACAGTCCCTGAGAGATAATAAATTCAGTTATGCCACTGCATAATACTGAAAAAATCTAACTCAACATTTTAGCTAGGCTACTATGGTGTAACAATAAGACTCAAGTCTATGACACCTAGGAAAACAAACTGAAAAGCATAGTATCTTTTTTGGATGTAATCCCAAAAGACAGTGGACAGAGCCTAACCGAAGAGACCGCTGTAACTGTACAGAAAGTTACTATGGCTTCCACAATGACATAATTGTCTTGACACCAAAACATATCTCAGCCTATCTATGCACTATCCATCCTGATTCAGGACAAGAAACAGGTGGTAATAAAAAACTGGAGAATAATTTTGACGACGTCTAATGCTTTTCTTCAATAGGAAAGCTTATACCTCCAGAAGGAAAGCCTCTCTTGGAATATTTGACTAACAAGTATTCTTGTAAGTGGAGCATGCTCAGGCTGATAGCTGCAGGCCTACCGAGACTATATTCTCATCCTCTAATCATCCACAATTTATCCACTTTTGCGAGGTTTGTAACCTACTGCCAAGTGGCAAGCAACCGAAATCTATTCTCGACGACCTCAATTGATCCCTTCAATAAGAGAGCCTTTACCTCCACTAGGAGTGACTCTCTTTGAAAGGAACTTCCGTGATTAACGTCCAGTTTCTCGTGAAGTTGATAATCCTCCGTCAACTGGCAAGCAATAGTTGTCATGTCCATCACTAGTACGACTTACGATGCTTACGGGAAGAGAAACTATGTCTTTCTCACAAAGCTCGTCTCGTCGACTTCAAAAGTTCCCTTCAATAAGAGAGCCTTTACCTCCACTAGAAGCGACTCTCTTTGAAAGGAACTTCCGTGATTAATATCCAGTTCTCGTGAAGTTGATAATCCTTGGTAAATTGGCAAGCAATAGAGGTCATGTCCATCACCTGTATATATATGACTCAGCAATCCTTTCTGTTGGTCCTAAGGAAGCTTCACACCAAATGAAAATTCTCGGTGCTGTGCAGTTTTGGAGATATGGGCGTTTTAATTTTTTGCTATTTTTAGCTCCTGTGGTTCCCACAGGGCTGCAGGAAATTTTTTTTTGCATAAATCAAGTACTTATGACCCAATAATACCTCATATTAAATTTGGTTCAAATCGGCCTCTGGGTTCAGAAAATAGAAATTTTGGGCGGGGCAAAAATTCTTGCCCCTCTCAGAACAAAGGTAAATATTGCCCGTCAAACTTCTCTTGAACAAATTTGAGTCTGTACCTCAAATGGAAGCTGCATACCAAATATCAAGTCTCTGCTATGGCTGGTTTATGAGAAAAAGATTTTTTAAAATTTTGTGCATTTTGGCCCCACCCCACTCCACAATACGAGCAGAAATCCAATTTGAAGAAAAACCCAAATGCCCCTACGTAACCACTACTTACATGAGATTTAATTAAAATGTGGCCAGTGGTTTAGGAGAAAGAGGCTCAAACACCACCTTCACGCAGGACGACAGACGATGGACGGATGTACGGACAACAGACGAAGAGTGATAAGAAAAGCTCACCCAGACTTTCAGTCAGGTCAGCTAAAAAGTTGAACTGTGTATTAAACATTTGCACAATCTGTAAATCTGTCTGGTCAATGTTAACTTATATTAAAGCAATTAACACACATTATGAAATCTGAAATCCCTAGGATACCTGTGGTTGCCTGCAGATATGTATATCAAAACAGGTCAGAAAGTTTCAAAGTCAACACAACTCCTTTAACATTGATGACTGAAAATTGCTATTTTTGACAATTCAAGTCCCATAATTCTGGATCAACAAATCTGCAAATTGTCAATAAATGAAAGGGAGCTTCATTTGATTAATCTCAATAGTGTGTAGAAAAATTATGAAAATTGATCAAAACAAACTTGAGTAATGATATGACATGTGAAAGACAAAACTGAAAATAATAAAAATTGAACGGGGAGTTGCTTTTAATGATTGTAACATTGTTACAAAATTTCAAGAGATTCGGTGAAAGCATCATTGAGTTGTCATCCAACATGTAAAAAATTGTCACTTTTTTTTTAAGATTAAAGTCCCATAACTGTGGAAAGAAGAAAACAGAAAACCATCAAAAAATGAAAGGGAGCTCCATTTCATCAATTTCAATATTGTGTGTAAATATTATGAGAATTGGTCAAAGAAACTTTGAGTTATCGTACAACACAGGAATATGCGGACGGACAGACACATTATTTTACGATTGAGGTCCCATAACTTCCAGAATGACACATCTGAAAAATCATGCAAATTGAAGGGGTATTGCCTTTACTGATTGTAACATTGCTACAAAATTTCAAGAGATTCGGTTAAAGCATTATAAAGTTATCATACAATGTGTAAAAAATCGTCAATTTTTTTAAGATTCAAGTCCCATAACTCTGGAAACAAAAAAACAAAAAAAACGTTAAAAACGAAAGGGAGCTTCCTTTGATAATTTCAATACTGTGTATATATATTATAAGAATTGGTCAAATGATACTTGAGTTATCATACGACAACTCTAAGCGTGAGGTTCTGGACTCTTTGAAGTTTGCATGTGTTGGATTTGTATCTTTCACTGAGGACAAGTGCCCCATACTCAAGTACAGGGCACACAAATGCTTTGTATAATTTTAGTAAGACTGCCTCATTGGCTCCCCAAGAGGTGCTACAAAGCATTTTCAGTAAATGAATGCGTTTTTGTTGCTTTTGTGGTGATGTTATTGGTGTGTTTATTGAAGGTCATATTTTGGTCAAAGGTTATACCAAGGGGATTTTTGCCTTGGTGCATTCTGGGAGGACTTTTATCCGGTAGATTGAGGTCAAAGTCGTGGTTTTTTCCTCTTACGGGTGAAGGTGATTCTTTGGGTTTTATTTATGTTTTAGCTTTTTTCTCCATTTCACACACCAGTGCTCGGGGTCATTAAGTGCACATTGAAGGGATTTTTTGGACTTGGTTGAATGTGTTGTTGGAATCCCATAGCCCTTTATCGTCTGCAAATTGTGATATTTGATGATATACAGTGTTTACATTCGACTTTTACAGTACCAGATGGATTATCTGTTATTTTGTAATGGCTGAAAGCTAGTGATTTGTTTCTAGATGACATCTCAGACATTCCTAATGACTAAACCAAGAGAGAGTGAGAAATTGAATTTGAGTAAACTTATAAATTCTTACGGCCCAGGTATACTGTATGGCCAAAACAACACAATATTTCTTTGAAGGTCAACACAAATCAATTAGTCTTTTATCTAACCATTATTTAATATTTTGAAATTTTATTTTAATATATTGAATAAAGGGGCACTTCAAATGTACTAGTTTAATTCTTGTCTATTCTCTGATATTGATAATCACAATTGTTTTTTTACAAAAGGCTCTATATATTAAAAATAAGAAAAGTATTCAAAAGTATTCATGAATACACCTCAAATTTGACTGTATTCGAATACAAATACGAATACAAATACTTTAAAGTTGCATGAATACTGAATACATCTGAATACTTGAAAAAATGTATTGCGACTGAATACCAAATACGAATACCCCAACCTCACCACATACAAAAAGCCCCAAAACAATGGCGTGTTTATGCGATTTCCCCATATGAACTGTGACATGAGGTTGGTAGTTGTGTCAGGTGAGGAGGAGCATGGCGCGTCACATTAGCTGAGAAGGGCACATCAGTTGTTACCTCCGAGGGCCAATCACTGTGTATCATGCTCTGGATCCCTCTGCTCATTTGCTAATGTATACTCAGGTCTGCATGTGCAAGAGTCGGTATTCTGTGGATCGACAGTGAATGATGTAAATGTTAAGACTTTTTGTTTTCAGTTGTTGGTCACTGGTTTATTGAGAGTTGGTTTGAGGGTTTTAGCTCTTGGTGGTGTTTGTTTGAGAGATTGCTGTGTATTGGTCTGTAGTTGGGTAGTGTAGTGTCAATATAATGCCCATACTGTCATATTTTCAATGATATTTAATTGGCAGTGACTAGCATTTGTGCTAAGTGTATAAATGGCAGGCATTATCAAAACAAAAAAATAAAAAAGAAAATAAAATGTAACAGTGTTCGCAGAATATCACCACTCACCAATTCTAGGCACATGCCCCCCCCCCCCCCCCCCCCCCCACACCTCTGGTCTTTAAGTTCAGGCATAAGGGAGTCTATGATGAATTGATATTAACACACGGGTGCGAAAAGAGCTAATTCACAATTTCCCAGGGCTCTGTTCAGTGCTCACTCCTGGGCGGGGTCCCTGGGCAGCCTAGCAAAGTGACCCTACCAGGCATTGCAAATAATAACAAGCGTTGCCAAGTTGGTCACCTAGACACCCATCCTAACATATTTGACAATGAACTGATGTATGCACTCTTTTCAGTACCCCCCCCCCCCCCCCCCCTCACACACAAACACACACTCACAATGGTGACTAGTGCCTCCACCCGCCCTAGTAAAATAATCAGCAATCATTTCATGTCAGTCTGGAATGAGAAATTCATATTGTTTGTAGCTGGGTGGGTTTCCAAACGAACCACTTTACCAAATACCTATTGCCTATCTACCCCCTCCCCCCCCCCCCCACCTCGTACACGCAATGGTTTTAGCTCAACGGAATTGATGTCACAAATTCACTGGTGCACTGTTATATATTGTAACGTTTTTGCTTTTGCCTCTTGCCATTCCACTTTCTATTTCTACCGCTGATGTGTTCCTTTGGTTGGCCCCCTTAAAATTAGTTGTGTGGGAATGCAACCGTGGCACGTTTACAGCAATATTACGGAACGCAGCTTTTTTCCCGTGGATATGGACGATTCGGTCTTGTGAGGTTTCGACCTCGGGACGTCTCGGTTCAAGACGTTTTGGACTTCATATATTGAACTAAATAGAATAAGAACTTGCGGTTTCGTGTTTTTAGTGGGCCGAAACCTTCAGAACACGTCGTCTCGGGTCGGATCGTCCCAAGACTGAATTGCAGTAAAAACTCTTCCTGGATAAGCACATCAAGGGAGGCAACAGACTCCAACCAAAACACGTGGTGGGGAAACCCGTGACAAATGTTATTTTCGAATATGCCAATGAAATACCAAGACCTTTTTCTGATATGATATTATTCAACAGATTGTAGATAAGTAATTTTAATTAAACTTGATTGACTATGTCAGACAAACCTGTTCAAAAACGAACCCGATTGCGCAAGGTATTTCCTGTAATCAGTGAAATGTAGGCGTGTTGGCTGTGTTTTGTCATTCTCACAGAAAACACAACCCATTTTTACGTCAATGATGTGTGATTGACAACTTGTCATACATCATTCTCGAGTGATCTGGACATGCTGCAGTGACTCCTTTACACCCAGAATGTGGTGTGCATTGGTTATTTCTTGACATTTCAGACACTGTTAGTGCAATCTGAATAATGAAAAACATCTCTTCCCCGACATTTTAGGTAAAAACCGAAACCGTACTCAATTTCCAGTTACACGGTTTCGGTTTTCAAGCAAAACAGAAACCGACTTATAAAACCGGTAAAACGTAAAACACTATAGTTGGGGGGCGGGGGGGGGGGGGGGGGGGGGGGGGGGGGGGGGGGTCATTGTTAGTATCAGGAAGGGCGCATTGGATTCCATGTCAGTGAAGCATGATGAACAGGCCACCACCTCTGATTGGTTGATCAGAACACTTTGAATCCCTATGCTCCCCTTGCTAAGCTAATCCATACTCTGCTTTGCATGTATGAGAGCATCAACTGTTGCAGTAGATTGTCTTTATGTTTTGTGGGGTTTGTAGAATTTAAAATTTAAGGCTTTAGATTTGAATTTTTTTAGGCATTTGGTTCCTCAATGACCTTGTTTTTTTTCAGCCAGTTTTTTTAGATGTGTTTCGATTGTTTCAATATTTGTTAGTTCATGAAGTTGGACGTCAGGTGTGTTAAATGTGGTGCATAATACAACACACAGTGTATGGTTTTGAACTCTCTGTAGTTTAATTTGGATTTTCCTAAAGGGAAAATCTATTTGTTATTGCATTGATTATTTTTTTTTTTTTTTATTATTATTATTATTCTTCCACACTTTTATTTTCACTATTTCTCGAAAACGCTCTTGACGATGTTTTTTAAAGTTTCTGTACTCATAAAGGGTCATAAGTTGTAAGCCCTCGTCATATTCCCATTTTTCTGAAAATGTTTTTGTTAACCCTTTAACAAAAATAGTCGGCAGCTCATATCTTTGGACTGGAAAGGGCGACTGACTTGAAATTTTCGCAGACATGTCAGCAATATACTCCTCTATCAGCCTATCTTACAAAAATGTATGTAGTTAACACCTTTCTGCCAAAACATTTTTCGAAACGAAAAAAAATTTCAAAATTTGACCATTTTTGAACTCAATCTCGGGACATGGTTATGCTGAATCATCCAAAATGGCTTAGAAATGAGGACTGTATCACCGAATTGTAAAAACCATCGAAAAAATTTTGATTCGAATTTCTGACAATCCAAAATGGTGGCCGAAAAATCGTATTTTTATTTTCGGTTATTTATGCTTTTCAGGCCATTAGGAGACAAAAAAAATAAATTTTTTTTGCACCAAAAAAATTTTCGGTTTGGCCTAAGAAATTTTCGACCAAAAGTCGGAAATTTTTGTTACGGCCGGGCTACTTTGCCGTCACAGTACTCAACAACGGGGATGATTTGAAAGCTTCTAAGGGTAGAAATGTTGAACTCACAGTGTACACGAATAGTTGTCGTCTTTTGGAATTGATGTTGTTCTTCATTTGGGCTTCTGCTAGCAGTCAAACATGGCTTCGGGACAATGTGACCAAAAATTGAAAAAAATTTTCTTGTGTTTTTTTTTTACTTTATTATGTCTAGATTCATTAGTTCTCATAAATAAAAACTATCAATGAGGGCCATGAGTCCTAATGAATAAAACCATCAGTGTTTGGGGCAAAATGTTTCTTCTTGGGCAAAAACGCCCAAAAATGCCCAAAAATGCCCAAACATTCATAGGCCAATATCTCATGAAGAAAAAAAGCTATCGACTTAATTTGCCGACAGACTTGTCAGAATTACTCTTGTCTAAAACAAACATAATCGGTATTTTTTTTTCCATTTTTTATGTTTTCTGCAAAAATTTTTCACAAAATGGAAAGTTATCTAAAAAATCGGCCATTTTGGACTGAAATATCGAGATTTAAATATAATGAGCCCTCTAAAAGGGATCCAAATTGAAGGCAGTAATACCGCTTTATAAGCAAAATCGAAAGAATTTCGTTTCGAATTTTCGTTCATCCAAAATGGCGGCCAAAAATTCGAAAAAAATATTTTCCTTTTTTATGCGTTTCATTCAATTTTTGAAACCAAAGAAAAATTTTTTTTTTACACTGAAAATTTTCAGTCTGCTTCGGACTTTGAAATTTTCGACCAAATGTCCAAAATCTTTCTTATGACCAGGCTACTTTGCCGTCACAGTACCCAACAAGGGGGATGATTTGAAAGCTTCTAAGCTTAGAACTGTTGAAGTCACAGTGTACATGAACAGTTATCGTCTTTTGGAATTGGAGTTCTTCTTCGTTTGGCTTCTGATAGCAGTCAAACATGGCTTCAGGACACTGTGACCACAAATTGAAAAAATATTTCTTGTGTTTTTTTTTTTTTACTTTATTATGTCT